>VMKM01000217.1:0-477082 GCA_008360985.2 Macquaria ambigua | reverse complement strand
ATACATATATACATACACATACATATATATACATATACATATATACATACACATACATATATATACATACACATACATATATATACATACACATACATATATATACATACACATATATATATATACATACACATATATATACATACATTTACATATATATACATACATATACATATATATATATACATATATACATATATATATATACATATATACATATACATATATATATATATATATATACATACATATATGAGTGAAGATAGTAGTATATAGCAGAAAGATATATATATATAGTATATATATATATATGTATATAGTATATGAAAGGACACATATATATAGGCATATATATATATATATTACGTAAAGAGTGGAAGACAGCTTTTTCTGATGTATATTTACCATTTTTCTGGCTCAATGATTAATCTAAGCATGTTAGTGATGTTAATCATATTATGTTGCTTTTAAGTAGCTGAGAATATGATAAAAGCATGTAGAAATGCAGAAAATGGTGTTGGACCCACAGCTTTCTTGTGTCCTCCCCACTTTTCAAACCAATGTTATGCCCTTGATGACAGGGCTTAAAGTGACATTTCCTACTGATCATTTACAAGGACAAAATCTCACTCTTGTTGCTTAAAGGTGTCCTGTGGAGTTTTCTTCTAAACAAAAAAGGTTTTTGTTTACATTATTGTGTTACCCACCAAAACGTATTGTGTTTATCCCTGAGGTCTTACATGTTGAATGCATTTCCTTCCTCATAAAACATCTGCAAAGCTGATTTGTCTTAAAAGTTGGAAAACTGCATCATTTACATCCATTTTTACTAGCCTGTAGTCTTCTCCTTCTTGCCTGCCTTTATTGGAGCACTGCTGCATGAGACACACAAAACGGGGACCCAATCATAAAAAAAAAACTGCTCTACTACAGGTCAAAACCTCCACAGGGTACCTTTCAGCAGTCTGATCTGACAGAGATGTAAAACAGTCTCAGTTTGCTTATGAATGTAATTCCAAATCTTGTTAATGAGAAGCACTGTTCAATACTTGGAGACTAAATAAAACAGAGACTAATGACGTGCTAAAGATGGAGATGGACAAGTAGTAAATAGCACTGGTCAAATTCCGTAAAGTCACCTCACAGTTCTGAGTTCCCTGAATATTTCTGGTTAGTGGTCAATGGAGCTGTCTCTCTTTTTAAGGAGCAAATGTGCTGAGTGAGAGTACAGTGCTTGTCCTGAAGGGAAATCATGTTGTCAAAGTGGAACCAACCATTTTAAATGATAAAAACATGGGGAAAACAATAGATATATGTTTTATGCTAGAATCCATCTGTTTAAAAAATAAAGGCAAATGAATCTCTTGATAAATTGAAAGAGCATTTGCAAATAGTTAATTCTGTTAGTATGGATGACAACACACTTTCATCCCCAAATTCTGAAATGTGCTCCTCATTGCAGACTGCCATTACAGCATTTGCCAATGTGTTCTTTTTCCCCAGAAGCTTTTGAAAATGTAGATTACAATCTAAATCACTGTTTTAAAAGGCATAAATTCATCATTTCTCCTCAATGAGGCAGTGATTTATTTGCTTCTGGTTTCTTTGTTTGCCTTCCTATTTTTTGCCAATGCATTTCTCATCAGAGTAATTAAGCATGGATAAGAAAGATAAAAGCAACTGCTACTTAGCTGTGTCAAATTAACACGCTTTAAGCCCTGCCTATGAAGTGTCTCACCACACTATAGAAAAATGGGAATAATATGGTTGAGCTGTGATGTTAGCAAGAGTGGCTGCAATAAAATAGACCATAACAAACTATTCTCACTTTGATGCTTGTGTGGGGGGGTAATTGGCTGTCATCATGCCAGCTCATTATAGATGGAAACCTTTGAATCAGAGTTGCCAGGCCAGAAACAACGTCTCATATTGGGCCAAATGCGCACACCCTTGCCTAAGCACCAAACGTAAGGGGTGGCACGTGCAGGAGGACATAAAACTCCTAAATCTCAGAGGGATTCATGTACAGTAATTGATTTGAGAAGTTAAAATCAGTAAAAAAAAAAAAAACTTGAGTAAATAACATATGGTATTTAAACATGCAAAATATTAAGATGAAAGACCACATAACTGTACCTGTATTCAAAACATACAGCACAAACTGAAAATGGTATGTTTTACAGTCAGGATTATAGTGTGCCTTCCTTTGTCATATCAACTCCCTCACAGGGTGATGCTTGCAAGGGTCAAGCTCAACATATTTAAAAGAAAAGCATTTTCTTTTAAATATGTTGCAGTTGTTTATTTAAAACAAAGGCCATTACAAAACTTCTTGGTGACACAGAGAGAAAAAGGAATGAGAATGCTTAACTTTGGCATGAGGGGGAATTTGGCCAGCCCTGTTTTGGCCCTGTAGTGGAATCAAGAATACCATGTTTCTCATATCAGTAAAGAACTAACCTGCGCTCCATCCTTCAGCTTGAGGATGCACTCCATGGTGTTGATGGTAATGACTACAGGCTCCGAGCCCAGCTTGGTCCAGGGTACGTGGATACGTAACTCATGGATATGACCACTCATGAATGTAAAGGGCAGCTTCAACTCCTACAAATATGCAAAGACATATAAAAATGAAAACAACAGATAGTTGTGAAACTATAGTTATAATCATCTGTACTATAGTATTACATCTGCGATGCAGACAACATTGTGAGGGCATGTGGCGATATGACTGCTGAGGCTTCAAGAACATTTGGAACCTTCATTCATTCATTTTCTAAACCGCTCTTTGAAGCTAATATTTGAAGACGAGAGGATAGTAAAAACAACTACAGATTACATATTGGTCACGCTTTTAACAAAATCAGTCAGATTTTCTCAGAGGCCGACAAATTACTGTTTTGCATCTTGAACCACTCTGTGTGAACGAGTCCCGTGAAACCAGACTGCCTACACACGGGCTTCACATGCCTCTACGTGAGTCTAAGCCAAAAAACTAATAACCAAACATATTTCTGAGGAAAAGCTGTCACGGATCTCCAGTATGTCTGCTCGATAACCCCCACAATGTTTCACAAAAAAATGGCTCTTTATATTAACAGAGATTATCTCTAATTGCATATTTAATTAAAAGAGGTACTGTCCAAATGAAATACAATAAAACAAAGGCAAAGGGAGGATCATGGCCAAGGTTTTGACATAGCATTACACATCAGAATCCTAACACAATTCCGGTTGTCGGTTGGCTTAAAGCTGCTTCCAATAAGAACTTTCATCACAATCTCAGTTGGGTTAGGTAGTGTTTTGGTCTGCTCTTCAGAAGCACTCAAGAGAAAAGAAAATTCTTTTAACTCTTGGCAGACGGGTCTAATCCAGACATTACAAGTGTAAAAAAGAACACTGTGTCAAAATAACACTGCAGAGCAAAATATCTTAGTAAATCTATCAAACTCCTCCAAAATGACAGTAAAGATACTGTGGCTGCGCCTGGCTGAACAGCACTGCTGCATTTTTTTTTTCGTTTCTAGTCAAGGCAATAGACCATGGCTATATACACTGTAGCGAAGATGTAGACAGGAAATGGAAAAAATATGCTAGTGGGGAACATGCTTACCCTCTGCTCATCCACCAGCCTTTTACTTTATTTTATGTTCTAATGGAAACAACTTAAATTCTGACTTTATTGTAAAGACATTGTCATGTTTACATGCTTAGCTGCCTCTTCTGTTGAGAGACCAAAATGCTAAAAGTACTCCTTTTAAAATGCTAAGATATGTATGTGCATGGCTGACCAATGTTTATGAACAAAAGCAATAAACAAAAGGGCAGTAAACTACAAAAATCACTACAAAAATAACAGAGGTATGAGCAAACACATAATTAATAAGTATAATGTATATAATGTAAAAATATTATTTTTATTAATGTAAGCAGGAAAGGGACATTTAGTATTAGAAAACTGACAGGACTTCAATGAACATTAACATAAAGACACCAATGGTAATCTCAGAACCTGTGTGGCTCAAGCAATATGGACCATTACATGTGTATGGATACAAAAACACTTTAGTTAATATTTCTCCCACTAGCAGTGCTGAGCACTGGCTCATAACTATCATCCATCAGAGTTGCACGGCATTCCTGCAAACAAAATGACCACATTGCCTATAATGTGCCCTTAAATGTGAAAATACAATGTCTGTCATCCCAATAAGTCTCGTCTTGGTCTTGTTAAAAAGTTGAGGAAAGCAGAGGATACATTTAACAAACAGTACCTGTTCCAGCACATCCAGCTTCAGGTCTAACTTGCTGAGAACCACATCTCCTCCCCAGAGAGACAGCTGCAGGTCAGATGGCTTCAGATTCTTAATGTACTTGTTCACATAGCTCATCAGGAGTGGTGTGACATAAGACTCCAACATCTTGTCGATGTCCTGAACACACATCAAACATTGAACAAAACATTGGGATGTTATTCAAAGCTGTGTTTATTTGTACATTATAATATTTATGTATTAAATCTCCGGTTGCCATTATATCACAATATTATTTTCAAAAATACACTACTACTTCTGAAGTCTAGACCAAAGAATAGACATTTCTCTCTGCAGATATTTTGATGTCAGAGCACAAGAGCACAGGTGAAATTAATAACATTAACGATGACTGCATTCCATTTAGGTGTGCCAGTTCCAAGGTAGCAGTACTGTGTGTGTCGCTCATTGGTCTGGCTTATTGGGACACTTTAAATGGAATGGAGCCATAATTAATGATATTAAGTACACCTGTATATTTCCTGCTACGACAAAATATCTGTTTGAAAAAGCCTTATTATTATTATTAGTATAGGCTCATATGCTACCTATAATATGCAAACTGTGGTTATATTAACCGTTTCATACTAATCCCATGATGAAGTTACTACTTCTTGTGTTTTTGGCGTATTTCTTTATTACAGCAATTCATGTATGTTGCTTGTCTTTTATTTGCTTATTTGTCTTTTATTGAGAAGCACTTTGTCTGCTCTTGAAAGGTGCTATATAAATAAACGTACTTATCCTATCACGGGTCATAAATATTAAATGTGCACTAAAATTTAGGCAGGCTGAAGGTGTAACTACAGTTGGTCATGTAGAGCTAATATTTACACCCAACAGAGGCAGAAAGAGAATTCTGTTCGCGCGGGTTTAGTTTAACTAACTTTTTATACATTTCAGTGGTTCTGTTTTAAATGGCTTAATTTTAATTGACAGGAGTGCCTGAATTAGCCTGCTTGTTAATGTGCCTTCACTTTTTATGCAAGCAACTAAGAGAGAAGCGCCTGCATTAATTAACGACTCCATTTCCAAATGCATAGCAATGCAACTAAATATAACGTGGTGTTTTAAATGAAGCAGTGTCGTGCTACGTAGTAAGAAATTTAACTTAACGCTGCTGCGGTGTAGTTAGCCAGAGAGGCTAGCTTTGCTCTCCTGTCATTCTAGTTATACACACAGCAGCAGAGTAAGGAAGCTAAGCTAACTGCTGAGAAGAAGTCGCCCTAACTTCGTTTCGGTTGGCTAAAACGTAAGACCACAGGTAAAAATAGAAAACCCAATCCTTACTTGACTCCCGTTTATATCCTGTAGCTATTTCTTGAATTCGACGTTTAATATAACATATTCATCCCGTTAACTGACGTTAGCCACATCGCTCAACGGCTTCAGCCCAAACGTCATCAGTAAACACCAACGCGGCTTCCGTATGCCTGGTGTTGCCTTTGCGCTGTAGGAAATTTGCACTTCAATGTTCAGTGCACATACAACCCAAAATAGTGGCAAGAGATACACTCGAAATCTCCTGCAATAGGCGACGTGACTGGGTGAAATGTGATATTCGGAGGACCGACGTCGGAGATCAATAAAAAGAATCCATGAGATTTCTATTGAAAATGTAGTAGTCACACCACCGACCTCTCTGTTTAAGAAGGATTTACGAGGAGCACAGGAAGGCATCCATACACGTGACAGTCGTAATTTCTTTAGCACGCCCCTAGCCCTTATATGGCCGTAGAAGCTCACCTTTGCTGAGAGAGCAGAGAATACACGTAACAATGGGCAGCTCCTGGATAGTGTCAGTGTGAAGACGAGTTTTTCTTGAAATTGTTGAAATATTTTAAAACAATAGGCTATGTCCTACATTCCCATTGCAAATCAGATTTCAGAGGAATTACAGGACAGGACAGAGATTCTCTTCAGATAGACTACTGAGACTGAGACCTATGGAAAAGTCAGTGAAAGGGAATAGTGAAGACTACAATAGAAGGACCTTTGCATTTCGGTCACACAGGTGACTTGTCTGGTTTCTGAACATCTTATTGGCGGGCTGATTTAATCTTAAATATGAGATGACGTGGCATTTCAATGTTAACATATGCAACTGACTTATTTGTGTCCTTCCTAAGCCTTCTTTTGTTGTTTCAAGACCATGTGTGACCTTGGAATCATAAAAAACATGGTTTAATAGACAGATGTAATATCGGAGTGAAAAACAGGGTTAGGCCCCATCATTACTCCACAAACAAATTTGGACACACCAATAATTTCTGCGGTCAATGTGTCAAATCTGTCTCTTAACACTTTAGTTGTCAGTTGCTTTAATAGGTAGACAATATTGAAATTAGAGCACACAATAAATCATAACCTGCTAAAACAAATAAATCCCAATGATTTTACAGTTTGGAAAACTATAAAGACCCTATATTATTGTGAGTTTCTTTCATGTCAGTATCGATTCAAACAGATCTTTAGGGTTTTTAGGTTGTGGGTTTTTTTCAGATGGTGGCATTAGAGGTAGTGTGGCTGAAAAAAAAAAAGCGGATGTCTGTCGCAGGCTGCTGAGGGTCATATGGATATCATATGAAGTCAGAGCAGTGGAGCTCAGTGGCCTGCAGTCAGTGCAGCCTCTCCCCTGTCAGTTAGATAAAGCTTCCTGAGTACACAGTCCACCGATGAAGTTCAACATGTGACTGTCCACTCTTTGCCTAATGTGTGTGTGTGCGTCAATGTATAAGCGCGCACTCACCATTACTGTCATTATTCTGAAGTCAATTCAGACCGAGATGTGCTCTAAAGTAATGAAGAAAGCACTTGATATAATGTTATCTTAGTTTTGTCCCCGCTGACAAGACTGAGTTTAATTCAGCTAATTGATCGGCTACACTATATAGTTTTGTCATCAGGTCCAATCTGGTATTCTGGTGGTGTAGAAACTAACGCCGTGCATGCATTTGACGTCTTCAAAGCCAGTGATGTATGAAAACATGAGGACGTAGTTTGTTCTATTATTGTTCTGTTTAGATAATGTGATCCTTGTGAACGGATAAAATGTGCGTGCGTGCGTGTGTGTGTGCTAATCAATTATTGGTTCCCCATCCGTCAAGGTCTCAACAAAATAAAAACTCAATCAGAATCGACTTGTGCTTGTTTAAAAATGCACCAAATTTATGTTCACTTGTGAGAGGACTCCAAAATTGTTGAAAAGTTATTTTCTTTTTAAATTCTATATTTTTATTAAAAATACCTGTACATCAGTTACAGTTAGGCTGCCTACTTAGGCCTATTTGTCGCCTTCAGCATTACACTGAGGTCATATTAAGGCTTCAGAATAGTTTCATTAGAATTAGTTTAACTACAATCGAATTAGTTCGTCACGAGATAACACAGAATTAAATAAAATGTTTAGGAGTAACTTTCTCAAACAATTAATTGCAAATAAAATAAAAAAATCCCATGTTTTTGTCATTATTATTACCAGTATTATTATCATTATTATTGCGTGTAGCCTACATCATTCATCTTTTCATACTTGCATCGTTTGCAGGTTTTCATTTTTGGTGATTTTTTTGTATAATTATTAAGGAGCTCAATCGTTTTTATCTAAATATGAGCTTGCTGGAGACGTTGCACGTTCTTGCCTTTTCATTTAGAAAATAATTAGGAAAAGCCTGCAGTGCGTAATAAACTGGGCCTTAGTTAATGGCCTTTCAGCAACAATGAGGGCCGTTTTAAATCTTCTGTTGTTATTGTAACCACTTGTTCCAGACCCTATTTTCGAGCCCATTAAATATAAATGCTATTTTTTTAAGCAATTAATTGCACTCTCAGGTGAAAATCATGGTTTTAAACGACTCTTCAACAGCCAATAATGGCTGGTGAAATCATGAAACAACAGGCCTGAAGGCCAAGTAACACATACAGACAGGGAAATGAGGAGATAGTCAGAGGGAGAGAATCTTACTTTGTCTTCGCCGAATAATGAAAAAATATGATAGATCAGCTCATTCTGTCACAGGCCATAGCTCTGATGGTTAATATTCAAGCGGAGTTTGATCTGATCAGTGGCCGATCAAAGGTTAGTTGGATGATATCCAAATCTTGGAATTTATTTACACAAATCTATCTAAACCTGGTGTTTAAGCAAGATGTCCAAAGCGCTCACCATTTGCCCGTGAACATGCTTCTTATATTATAGTGTATAATAATTATATTGTGTAAATTAATCATTTAAACAATGATCAAATAGTAGCTCAATTGGCCCAAATTATATTTTGAAGAATCGAGTTGTAGCCTACAACATCTCCTCAGCTGAGTGGCATTGATGTTGTTAAAATTATGAATATGCTCAGTAGAAACTGGTAGCAGGTTGATGTAGGTCTGATATATAATAGAATAGGGTCTTAAAAAAACAAAACAGTTTCCTCTTGTTTTATTATGTAAGTGATGAATTAATGCAACATGATAATTTCCCAAAAATATAATCTGTTGCCAGTATCGGCCACGTCTCATCTCGTTGGGTTAAATTGCTTTCTTTGCGCTGTTGACTCCTTCTGCCGCTTTGCAGGTCAATTATGATATCAGAGGTGATGTAGATAAAGACGTGATATGGCTGCTAATGCGGCTAATATAATACTAATCAGCCTCTGTAGGCTCTAGATATTGAAGATAATAATGGAGCTCAATAATTCTGAGACTTTATAAAACATTCTGATTATTTACTACACATAATCAATTATTACTCAAAAAGACAGATGATTCTACATTTTAATGAGTTTCCTGTCTCGAAAGACATTTCATGCTTCCTCGCTGCTAACTGATATCTGCTGGTCTACTATAAAAATCCCAACAAGTCAGACACACTAAGCTCTCACTGCCTGCTGGCTGTAAACATATAGACTATTAATTTGATGACCATGGTAAATGGTTTCATCTAAATATTGCCTTTGGGCTTTACCATCGTGTCTCGTGTTTCAAGGCATGAGAATCATGAAATAAAGACAGAGCAAATGCAAATGTATAATGGAAATATTTATTTCTAAAATACAATTTAACATACTTTAAACTTATGACTGTTTTTTGACAACTTTATCATTTCAAGGTCAGGAAAGAAAATTAAAAAAAACAACATTATGTACATGGTCTTGATATTTACAGGTGGTGTGAAAGCTGGACATGGCCATGGCTCCGCTGCTGTCACACTTGAGGTGCAACCAAATCCCACTCTTAAAATGTGCGGCAGTAAACGTGTCCTGATTTGGAGATTGTCTTTGAACAAAAAAAAGGCGCTGACTTGTCTTCCTGTGTTTTGTCCATTGTTATTTTGTTAGTCTGTCCAGGCTAGTAGTCCTGATGTGGGCTGTGCGTCAAACTGTGCCGTCGCAAGTCACAGTTGCGCCGAAACACCTTTCCGCAGCGGCCACAGCTGTAGGGCTTGATGTCTGTATGGGTGAGAAGGTGAGTTTTCAGGTTACTTCTTTGATTAAAGGTTCTTCCGCATGTGGGGCATTTGTGGGGAGACTCCTGTTTAGATTTAAAGCAAGCAAAGGATTATTCCCTTTAATTGTATAGAACGTCTATAAGTTGTATCTTTCAATCATCTAAATAAATCCACTATTGTGTCAGTAAGTTTCATATAACGTTTATGTGTGTCACTCACATTTTTGTTTTAATTTGGTAATTGGCCAAACGCAATCGTTTTGTGAGACTTAATAATATCCCCATACATGCAGTGGACCGTGAATAATAGGTGAACTATGATCATAACATAATATCACAGAGTTCAGTGAGGATAAAATCATGGTAACTGTTAATATTTTCAGCTTACCTGCATATGTAAGGTTTTATGGACGGCTAGAGTTCGAGACTGACAGAATCCCTTCCCACATTCTTGACATTTGAATGGTTTTTCCTTGGAGTGGATGTATCTGTAAAACAGAAATAACACTTAATCAGATGTCTGCTCATGCATGGATTTGCTTGTAGCAGTTACAAACCCCAGAGTCATAGGGCGAAAAATCTCTACTGTGCAAGTTATGAGTGTCCAACTTTATGCGTAAAAGTGCTTTAGCGCCCTCATGGAGAAAACTCTGGGAACTTGCCTGCCTGTATGTTATAACAAAATTAAGAATATATTTTTTAATTGCAAGTCCTGAAGAGACATTTAGAGAAATACATATATTTGTGATTTAAATCACGTGCAAACTCCGGAATACTGCTGGGACTTCCCGACCCCCCTCCTAACCCAGTGCATAATTATCACAGTATCTGTTAAAAATCGGTCTTACCTGTGGTCTCTGAGATGGTCTTGTCTTCTGAAGGCCTTGTGGCAAATATCACAGGTATAGGGCCGCTCGTCTGTGTGGGTCCTCTCGTGGATGAGGAGATTGTAGGACTTGGTGAAATGCCTGCCGCAGAACTTGCAAATAAATTCCTTTTTAGTCTTGGATGGGAGCCTGCCCCGGGTGGGTTTTCTGTCCGGGGACAGCTTGCTCAGCTCGGAGATGGTTCCCCCTAGTCCCGATGCCAACTTCGCCAGATCCGCAGCTTTCGGTGGGTCCTCCTGTGTGGCAGCGAGGGCCAGGTTGGCGAAGTCAAACCTCGGCCTGTCCTTGTGCAGCGAGGGGACACCGTGCGCAACGCCGGCTTGTTTTGGATGGAAGAGCTGCGCTGCAGCTGTGAAGGGTAACGCCGGGAAGGGAATCCTGGGGTCCACCAGACCCTGGGCGGCTGCCATCTCTGTGATCGTCGACCTCAGTCCTTGGATGTGCGGGTAACCAAGAGTCCAGTGGTTCATGTGCATGGTTTGCACTGCGCTGAGGCCGTACAGTCCCTGCAGCTGGTCAGCGGGGAAAGTGTTGACGGCCTGCAGGAAGGAGTAGTTTGTGAGCTGGAGCGCCGGGTGCAGGGGGATCGGAGCGTGCAGGGCTTTGCTCCCCATCTCGGCTCAGACCTCTGCAGAAGACACGGTGATAACCCTGGAGAAAATAAAAGAAAGAGAACACGATGAGTGTTGTGTTTAAATGCCACACACAGTAAATATGTGATAACAAAGGCAGTCAAAGTATGGCATTCCATAAAAACCACCTGTTTGACTATACACTACCATTTTACTTGAAATGCACTAAGATATTTTTATACACATTTTTATTATAATCTAACATGATAGCATTTATCTCATGAAAATTATGTCCGCCCAGAAAGGGGATTATATTCCCCCAGTAATCAAAAGTGGATAATTTGTGCTCAGATTAGGGCGCAAATTAATCACTTTAATTTTAACAACTTGCACAAAGCGATGGAGCTGATTGAGTAAATAAATTGAACATCTTGTTATGATGCAGCAGTATTGTCCTATACTGATTATGATGAGTAAAATCCTGTTTGTCATTAGCAAAACCACAGAGACAATATAAACACGTATTTTACGCATTAGCAAAAGCAAAGTTTGTCCCTTAAAACAGAGATGCTCTTCAAAACAATTTCATAAAACAAATCAGTCATCGAAACTGTAATTAAATTAAGTGGGTGTAAAACGACTCATATGGCATCGATTAACACTGTAAATTACATATCCAGATCCCTCTGAATGAAGCACTAAATCTCATACGAGGTAATTAGAGAAGACACGACGTTGTTTTTGACGGTTGTAGTTGGTGTTTCACAATACAAAACAAGTGCTCTGTTTGTAGATTTGTAGAAGTTCTACATTTTGCAAGCAGAGATCAAATATGTTATTAAGTGCATGAGTCAGAGCAAAACACACAACTATTGGCTATTACCCACAAGAAAGTGACTTTAATCTTCGCCGGAAATGTGTGTGCTTTTTATTTTTATGCTTGCAGATAGTTGCCAGTTAATTTTATAGGCCTAATGTTGTGCTTTTAGGTCTATTTGACTTTTTGCTGCATGTTTTGTATACGTCGGGTTTCCCCCTGGTCAGGAGAACATGGTAGCAAATAACCTCTGTGCATTTTAACCTACTTTTCCACAAAACAATATTTGCGTTAAATAAGAGCACGAGCACAATGTAGGACAAATACGGTGAGCTGACAGTGCAAGGAATTAGAGGGCCTGGTTCCATGTTTGTGGGGGTGATAAGTTATGTTTTCCCACACAGAAAAGTCCACCGTGTTAGTTCAAGACTCCGGATGGTGAAAGCGGGACTGGCACCAAGCCAGCGGCACAACGGCGAGCTGACCTTTAGATTTGATCGAGAATGGAAATAAGAGAAAAAAAGCTCCGTTTTCTGATGTTGGATAATAGAACATTATGCTTACAGCTGTTTTTTTTACAGATCAGACCAAATCATATTCTAATATAAAATGTCACAAGCCTACCGAACCTGAAACTTTCTGGAGATTAAGGCATTATTCACACTTGGAGAGGGCTTGCAGAGTGAAAGTCCTGCGTACATGGTAGCCGGAGGGCTGGTCGCTTGCTTTGGTCAGGTAGTTAGGCTACATTTGTTTCACTGATCTTTGGATTCTTTCTACTTTCCCTTTCACATACGGGATATGGTTAAATAGAATTTTGCACAGGTGCAACATAAGTCACCATGCAGACACTTGTTCTTTGCCCATATGTACAACTTTGTTCAACCTGTTCTTCTCTCAATAACCTTTGGACTTCATTTACACTTTGACAGCAGCCTAAGTGCCCTGTCGTGTTCTGTCGTGAATCCCTGTCAGTTTCTTTTTGGACAGAAGGTTTTAAATTTCTATAAGTCGTGACAAGTCTTTACACACTCGAAGGCCACTGCGTGTTTCAGCAATGTTATGCTGTGGACAGAGACCAGTGATGTCAGAACGTGGGTGAACTATGACCTCAAGCTGGCGATCATCACGAAGCAATAATCACCTCTAAAAACAACATTTAATGTAGCTTTTTTTTCATGAAAGGTTTACCTTTTTACTAACAGTTTGATCTCTTTGATTTATAGCTCGAACAGTAAAAGTTAAATCTTTTCTTTAGATAAAAGAAGTTCTAACAAGTGAGTTTGAGAGAGGTTGGTTCCCTTCCTGCAGAAGACTGACATTCACCGCTCCAAACAGAATCTTACCCCAATAAATAGCTGCCAAAAGTCCTGCGGTATGTCAGTAATCCACAGTAACTATAGAGGCGACGAGCTCCAATAAAGCGCCGCTAAAAGTTTTCCAAGTTCCAAGTCCATGAAACTTTCATGTAGCCATGCAGTCAAGTTTGATGTCTCGGACCTTTGCAGAGATGTGACAAGTTGTGAAAAGTTGTGGAAAGAGGCGAAGAAGTTTGGAGGAGAGACAGCGGCAGCGTGGGAGTCCCGTCCGGAGCTGGGGCTGGAAGTGTGCGTAATGCGCACCGGTCCTTCACTTTTCAGGGCTCCGGGGCTCTGGAGCGCTCAGCCCGCCCTCCGACACGCCTCCACCCCCCTCCTCTATCATTAACTCCAATGTTCCTCCTCTGTTTATTTGTGTTTGGATAGCAACTAGGGCTCCAGACCATAGTAGAGAAGCGTGTTCAACTCAACCTGCCTCCTCTGACACCTCTCATATACCATATAGCCAAGGCTGATACCTTCTTTTGGAGACATGATTGGAAGCGCAGGAGGAAACCCCTGATCGTTTTTTCCTCCAACTCCACGCTTTTGAAAACGTGCTTTTGGATATTTGAGCAGCTTACAAGATTTTTTTTTGAAACCATAGACCCCATTTGCGAAAATGGAGGGCACATGCAAGAGCCACCACATTAAATCGTTTTATTTCTTTGTGGTAAGAGTAAAATCATTCTGAGGTTTGTGACAGAAAAAAAGCACCCTGAGATCAGCAGCATGGTGAACAAATACAAAGTAAACAGTTAATGCCACTTGTATTCTTCAGACAATGAGCTGCTCTTTTTTCCTTCTGCACAGTTTGATATTTCTCATTAAATTGTATGAAAACACTTTCATGAATAAAATTGGCTAATTAATTACATCGTCATGAAAACGTCACACAGGTTGAATGGACAGTTTTACCTGCGTTATTTACAACTAAACAGGCTTATTGCCACACAAGTCAGCCACATGTTCTCCAAAAATGAACTGAAATTTTATTATATTTGATAAATTGTGAGCAATAAAACAGCCTGTAATATGTCGAGCGACTATATGTATGTGTTGAGATCAGCCTTAAATGCGGAAAACTCCTTTTTGTTCAAAATCAGATTCAAAAATGAAGTCTCATTCTTACATACTACCAATTTCCAATCGTTTTTCTTGAGTTTATGAGAAGTGACAGAGTGTATGAGATTAATTAGACTGCTCTTTAATTAGTTTGCGGTTTGTTTCTGGCCCCAGATGTAGATGCAAAGTAATTAATACTTTTGAAAGCCCGAATCAAAAGTTAAAGTGCGCCTCTTTGTGCGACATAGTGACTTTACACGCACGAGCAGGCTGAACTTCAACAGGTTGTTATTAAAAGAAGATGTTTCATTTGCTGAATTTTCCATCAAAGCGTTAGTCACCGAAAAGTTAATTTAATATGAATTTAAATAAAATAAATTGGTATTTAAATCAAGAATTAAAGAGTCTGTTGATATTTATTTTAGTGAAATGTCAAAATCAGGGATGGCACTCATTGTGACCCATCTTATGTTCAATTATTTTATCTTGTTTTATTTTTTCTCTCAAATTATCTTATAGTTTTACTATGCATGACAAAACGACTGGAGGAAAACTTTAGTTTTTAACATGTATATGCAATTCATAATGCTCAGTTCAGCAGGACTGACAAGGGTTTGCAGTTGCTGCCGTTCTTGTGTTTGCTGCACAGAGTTGGTGTACAGAATGCAAGTCTGCAGCGCCGCCTATTGGGACTTTAACAAAACAACAAGCGGTTTCCTCTTCTACTTCAGCGTTTGCGGCTTTGACAGAACACTATCTGTTAGAGCAACTTTAAATTTTCTGTCTACTTCGCTGAAAAAAATGCTTTCATAAAAATGGCTGCATCACTGTGGGGAAATTCATGCTTTTTAAAATAATGAATATATATATAAAACACAGGTCATTTAGCCTACTACACGACAAACAATAGCAACTTAAATATATTTCATTACTGCGACGGGTCATTGGAGCTTCTGATCTATTCATGCAAGTCTTTAAACCAGAGTTAATTATCAAATGAGCGCACATAGTGCCAGACAGATCTCAGTTCATTATGTGAGAGATAACAAGCACAGTACATGTCTAAAACGTTTAGTCTATCCAAGAGCTCACGTAGCCTAATTTTCGTTTTGTTGGAGCTGCACAACATTTTCTGCACACAACATGCTTGTGGTTTTCGTTCGGTTTCACATCACCCAGGCCTCTATCTTCACTGTCAAAACACTGAGCAATTACAGACAGATTAGAAGACACATAAACCCCCACATTTTTACATTATAGATGATGGCATTTTCTCAACATATCCCTTTTCACTCTGAAAATTTATAACAATGTAAATTGTGTTTATTTTTGGTCCTTGGAAAAAGGCCATTAAAACAACCAGTACGTTTCTGAAAATCTCTTGGGCTGATCTATCGTACAATTACCAATAATTAAATTTCCATTCACCAATAATCTATCCAGTCGAAATTCATTAAAATCTTACAAAATATGTCAAATATTGTCTGCGAGGAAAATACTTACTTCCTGGGGGAACCGGGCTTTTTTATTATAATGTTTTTAATTTAATTCTTTTATGACATGACTCATATTTCTGTGGTACACCAGATACATTTTATAGCTAAATGATTTTACTTCATGGTATTTCTACATTTAATGGTGTCGTTATAACTAGCTACTCTATCACATTACTGTTCCGACAGAGAACAATAATACCGGTGCTCAGTGGTGAGTGTATGTCTTATTGTACTTTTATTTTGTCGTACTGTGCTCGTATCTGCTATAATATCACAGTAATACATTTATGACTCAGACAGTCCATAATACGTTTATAGCGACCCGAAAGCACAGTGGAATTTTACCTCTTTTTAATGTTCCTGACAGGACATTTTGAATGTGGCCTCCAGTTTTTATTCTACACAGTTACACCAGTTTGTGCTATAGGATTACTGTATTCTTTATAGTTCGGGTATAATGTCAGAGCCAGAGAGTTAGTGCCTTGCCCTTTGGCCCTGCCCTGAGTCCCATGCAGCCGCCATCATTCTCTATGATAATCTGACTCCCACAGAGTATCAGTGTTGCAGCTCAGTGCAGCTGCCAAGCCTGTAATGGCCGACACTCCTCTTCCAATAACACTGAGTGACAGAGGAGAAGACTAGTAGAGATTTTTTTTTAATAAAGAACTATAGATCTCTCATGAGTTTGCACAAAAGATTTAGATACAGAAATTGACTTTGGACTAGTCAAAGAATGATTGTATTTAGAATATTTCCTGATTATGATTTTGATATAAAAAAGGGTTATTGATGTGTAATATGACATGTTGTCCTCTGGCCTAATTGAGGTTTAAAAATACACATTTTTAGATGTCAATCTCATTCAGGCTTTTTCTCAACTAATACTGTAACAAAATCCTTCCCTCACAATATTTATGATGTGTTCATAATGTATATTCTTGTCAGGATCACAAATGAAGTTCAACTAAAGGAAACATTAAAAGCAACAGACCTACAGATAAGGTTGGGACCTGTTTATTTCTTTCTTCAGTAGAATAAGTGTAAACTTTGTCATGACCTGACATTATTAATTTAGATTTATTTTTCAGTGTAATTTATTATTCAGTGTCCCAGCTCGTAAGATCTGAATATGCCTGTTTGAAATCTTAATATAATATTCAGCTCCAACATATGTATTTTGACCTTTATATACCCTGTCATGTGGTGTCACCTTGCTTTCAAATGCTACTCCTTACCTCTCTTATACTCACATGTAGAGTCCTTGCCAGAGAACGTGGAGCTGCTGGTCTGTTCTGGAGTCTGACTGGGTCTGTTTGTCTCTCTGTGTTGCTGTGTCTCGGTGTGTGCTGGCAGACAGGATGTCAGGTCCATACTGTAAGAGGAGGGGGAGGTAAACCTGTCACTCTTACCTACCTGCTGTGGTTTCAGAGCCCCCACATCCCCACCCACACTCGCACTCATCCTGTCCCAGCAGCAGCTCTCAGGATGGGTGTTTTTCACTCAAAGACCCCCATAGTCATATTTTCCTCCACATCACACTCTTTTACCTGAAATTGTGCACTTCTAGAAAAGGGGGTTATGCCTCTCTTGTCTCATGGGTTGTTGTTGTTGGAGAGTGAAACAGAATTATCTAGTGTTCACTAAGTCTTTCTGTTTTAAAATGAATGTGTCATGAATTATATAGAATTTATTTTTTTCAGACATAATAATCACAAACTAATTTAAATAATTATTAAGCAAATAATTAGCAAGGAAAATAGGAAGATTGTAAACACCTCTGTTGGGCATATAATGACATATCTGCTATCATAAAAATATTATTAGGCTGTTACTGTTTATTTTTTGTTAATAGGTTAAGTTGTCTTTTTTACAGTACAAGTTTGATTTAGGTTTATTAGCTATCCTGTGGTGGCTGCCATTCTTTATCTCACTATTGCAAGTTAATTTAAAACTGTTTTTAGGTCTTTTTCATGTCATTTAAGAAGGAGTATTCAAGTAAGACCAGTTTAGCAACTGAAATAAATGAAGTAAGGTGGACTCAGAATGTGTCATTCATCTGTGTGATTGTGCTGATTTTGTGCTCTGAAAACAGAACATTTTAAGACCATTAAAGCTGACTTTTATAGACGTAAGATACTACAATTAACTGTATTTAATATCTTTTTTGAAGTTTTGAATTTAGATCACTGGAAGCTATTGTCGTCAGCACTGTTTGTCTGAATCTTACAAAGAAATCTTGAGAATTACATGATTAAAAAACACATATTAGTTAAATGAAAACAAAAGAAGTAAAACATACTTCCATCTGTTTAAATTTGACACATGGTCCAGTGAATTAATAAACTGTCTCAAACTGGCCTGCGAAACCAGACAACGATGACATTCTGCAGAACCTCATGTTCCTGGACAGTGCAGTACATGCTGCAGTTCAGCTTTGACAGCCACATGCTCTGACCTTATGTTTTATTGTACAAGATCGCCCCCTATTGGTTTACCCTCAAATTACTATGGCAGCAGCATTTCATGTTGGATCATCATAAACTGTATCATTCAGTGATGAGTGCATTATTGTCAGTTTTAGAACTAGGATAAATGTTCAGAATAAGACATAAAATACTATTTTTTCAACTTTTGTGCTCTAAAAAATAAGAAATATCTGTTCTGTTCTCTTTTATGCATCTTTTCTGGAAATGCATAATGTTTTAGATTTCACTCAGAACTTTACACATGAGGAAAAACTAGTATCAAGTATTTGTGTGAGCAGGAACAGGGGACTGGCAGTGTGTCGGGTATATACACTGCATTCCTCTGGTCTCCTGCATGATCTCTTCTCCATCTGCTGTCCATTGCCACTCTCTTCACTGGTCTCCTGCCATCTGTTTAACAGCGCTCGGCACCTTTGCGTGACCAAATGCCTCTGCTCCCTGCAACGTCATCCACTTTGCCAGAGAGGCATAGAGAAGAAAACCGCCATGATATCGTGCTCCTTCAACCAATAAAACCCACCAGTTAATGCTGCTCAAGCCCAGCACCAAATCCCATTTGTCAGCAAATAGCTTCCTCCGGTTGTCTGTGCTGGCCAGGCGCTTCTGTAGAGCTCCCTGCCATTAACATGACATCTTAAGTTACTTGTTGTCAGGTCTGATGGCAAGCAGAGTGAAGAAGCAGTGAAGAGAAGGAGCAAGGAGAGGGATCTGTGTATGATCATAAATGTGCCTCGAAAAATGCCTCATCAGACATCTAATCTCTGTAGAATCATCAGCTGGTTTAACTGATAGCTTGGTAGCCTAAAAATCAACACCATGTCAGTGTTCATATAAATCCACATTCATTAGAGTTCATTCAACCCCTAACTAACATTTTCTTTGGGTTATTTTGTTTTTAATATATGGTAAAGTCCAAGGGAGTAAACAAAGGCCTTATTCTATAAGATGAGCTGTACCCAAATCGTTTTCTGCCTGTTGTCTGTGGTGGGATGGAGTGGTGGGAGCAGGCTGAAATGATGGAAGGACAGGAGAAGTGAGAGCTAGACATTTTGGGATGGAAGTGTGAAGAAAAGCTGGAATGGGTGGATGGAAAGATTTTAGAAGAAACATGGAAAAATGAGTAGATGGAAAGCGAGACACAAAGATAGAGATGAGGATTAATGCAAACCATATCACTTCCCAGCCCATAACAACAGTGTGTAAATGTGTGTGTATGTGTGTGTGTGTGTGTGTGTGTGTGTGGTGGTCTTGGAGGATCTATGTGTAAAAAGCCAGCAGGAGAGCTGGGATAGGTGAGGAGTATCCTGCAGGCTCCAGGCTCCAGGCTCCACTTCCTCCACAGCTATAATATAGGCAGAGAGGGTCATATCAAACTGTCTTGAGCATGTTCTCCCCGCTGTAAGGTCACTGCATCTTTGCATTGTTATATGTCCTCGTCATGAAAAAGGTATTTTCCCAAAGCATGTTCTGGCTCAGCTGTGACAGGCGTGACCTTTTTAGTTGCCGGGCGGGGATTCTCTGGATTCAGCTGCTCTGCTGGTGTGAGGGCTGTGGTGCTTTTTAAAAGGTGCCTTATGCCTTATTGCCCTCCACACATTGCATCATGGCTGTTTTGCCTCTTTTCTCACTGAACGCTGACTGACTGGCAACTCAGTTTACTGGCTCAGCTCAGTTAAAATCTACTATGAATCCAAGATGTTTTATGTGGAACCTTCCCTACTATTGTGGATAATAATTCTCACTTGGAGGCTATGGTGCAGCACGTTTTTGTGTTATAGCACACATTGACTTTTTTATATTGGATGTAGTCCATTATTGATCATAGAATTGATCCAATATGATTGCAAGCATGTCCATAGAAAGAAGTTCATATTGGTGATGGTGTATTCTTTATAAACCTTAAAGGAATTCTTCGACAATTGTGGAAATATGCTTATTCGCTTAATTCCCAAGAGATGAGAGGATACCTGGCTGGTATCAATCCTCTCATCTAACTCTCATCTAATAAATGTATATCCCCAAAATGTTGAACTATTGCTTTAAAACTGCTCACCAAACACACTCACCAAAAAAATGAATATTTCAAGTTATGTGCATCCATTTTTCTCAATACTCCAGTTTTCCTTTGCTGTATCTCTCCTTTGCTGCTGTTTTAGCTTGAATTCCACTCTCCACTAATACTACTTGTTATTGAAGTTGTGACTTTGTAGGCCCAAAGCGTTGGAGCTCTGGGTGCAACTGTGCACTCCCTACTGCTGATCAGCTCCTGCTGGTGAGGTGATGGACAGTGAAACTCTCCCAGCACCTGTTTCCTGGCCACGCTCATGTGCTGTTAATAGGCTGATGAGAGACGTTAACAAAGTTACCGCAGCACACTGGAAGGATAAATCAACAGAGCGGTAGAGTGTCTCATCCAGTCTGTCAGAAGTGACATTTTTAAAAGGTCCCAGTGACTGCTGCATCCATCCTGTACCTGGGGTGAGATGGAAAGATGGAAACAGAGCGAGAATGGAGTGATGAAAGCTAGGGATGGGGAGATTTCACAGAGCTTGGGTGGAGAAAGTAAAGGGTAGTATAGAGGAGGATAGAGAGATGAAGAAATGGAGGAATGGCAGAATGGAAGGAGGGACTGATGTTTGAAGAAGCAGTGGACAGATGGAGAGATAGGTGGATGGAAAGGGTTGACGTGAGGAATTGAGAGATGGACGTACGTATGGCTCTAAAAGGTTGTTTTCTAGTCATGATTTAGTGTAATCAGGCCTCCTTGAAAACATTTCTGTGATGTTGTTGGATGAGGAATGAATAATACAATAGACCCGGTCATTTTCCCACATCAACAGCAACAACAATAACATTCATCCTGTGTGATTTCATATAATTTCTTTATTCCCTTGCCTTTCTCTCCCTTTGTGATGTGCCAGACGTATGCGCATTACAAAGAGAGTCAGGAAATGGCTTTCCACTTAAAAAAAATGAGAACAGATCTTGACACTGTTACAAGAAGGACCTTTGGCCGTGAAGGACCTTTGGGACAGCTACTCTGCAGGCAGGAACTTTTCTCAGATTCTTATATGAACATAGGACAATCTAATTAAATCTACCCACAAAGAGCAATTTTTCTTGTGCTTTATCATTATTCTGCCAATGAGTTATTTAAATGTTATTATCATAAAAGACTGAAAAGTTGAATGTTTTTCTCAATGCTAAAAATATCCCTGTTGGCTGGAATCCAGCCTTGTTGCTCCTCTCCCTCTCGTTTTCATCATGCTCTTTGAACTAAAATAACATCATTTTTTGAATGGATTCTTGTGTTATTGATGGATTTCTGCTCCACTGTGGTTTGAATTAATAGCTTGGATGCCTGTATGGTTGCATTTAGTGTGTGGACGCACGCAGGCATACACACACACAAACACACACAAAAAAAAACACTTTCAGGCATTTTTACAACGGCACACACACTCAAGCTAACTCACACACACACTAAGTAAATGTTAATGTACACAGGTGCAGTCTTTAGGGAGGTTGCTTTTGCTCTCTCATCAGTCACTCGTAATCACTTCCCTTCCAGCCCAGTAAATCACCGTCTTTTACTGATGCATTTATAGGATGCATGTTCACAACTTGTAGCCAGGGAAAAGTTTGACCACCACCAGAAATACATTATAAGCTTCTGCATCCATACAGTCACACAGTCAATACAGTCATACAGTCGACTCACAGACAGGAAATATTGTTTTATAAATGTCTACTTAGTTTCTGAAATGTATTTGTGCTTTTAATAGGGTTTTAAGCTGTTTACAACATATGGGTGAGAGTGGAGTTATTGGTCAAGGGGGGGCTCCTGGACGGCTGTGGATATTGGCAGGTTGCATGGCTTCACCAAACTGGTCCTGGGGAGGTCCCAATGACCTGTTTTATACCAACACTGGTGCTTTGTCGTAAAACCAGGGGGAAGTCGAGTCACAACTCGAGTATTTGTTTGAAGCGGATGGAAAAAGTCCTCCTGTGGCAAGACCATGTGAGTTTAGTGTGCTGCTGTGTCTGATGGGAGTGGAAATGCGCAGAAAAACAGGCTATTTTGTCTTTACGTAGACTTCAGATTGGTGCCCAGGTTCTGGTAAAATACTCCTAATACCACAGAGGACAGAAAACCACATTCCCCTCTTACTCTTCTGGATGGAAACAGTCTCCTGTCACTGGTGTTTGAATGCTGTAATTGGACGTTAAGGGGCTTGCAGAGAGAGGTGTGATGTAGTGTTAAAACTGCTCACAAATCACATATTTCTCACCTCTGTGGAGGTTCAAATCCTGGCTCTGGCATTCCCCGGCCATACCACTCCTATCGCTGCTGCATTTAAAATTCACACAGCACTGTCCTGAATGAGACAGGTGAAGAAAACTGTCGGCGTGGAATGGTGTTTCAGTAGATTTAATATTTCCTAAAAGCCTTGAATTTTACCTGTCACTGTAACAAAAAAATATGTCTGCATGTGCAGTGTGTGTCAGAGTGATGGATGGTGTAAGTGTGTTCCAGGATTATGTTTTATGAAAGTTAAAGGGCCCTGGGGTTGGTCTGGGAAGCACATAATCTCAGTCAAAGTGCTGGGCTGGATGAACCAAGGCTTTATTATTAAACACCTATGAGAGGGCCTAGAGCCGGTGGAGGCCCCTGCACATCCAACTTAACGCTCTCTGGCGGCTCTCATCACACGTCCTTGCCATTTGGGCATGAAATTAAAATGCTTCTCAAGAATCCATTTACTACTAAGCATGAAATAGGAACTGCATTATTATGCACTGATACATTTTGAAAGGGCAATCTTTGACACCCTTTAAAGGTGCTGTCATGTCATTCCCTTGTGCTATCTTTCCAATTTTTGAGTTTTATCTTTAAGGAGAGAGTATAAAAAAAGGTAATACTTTTGGCAATATGTTTCAGATTTGATGGTACAAGTGAGAATTGACTATAAATGATGTGGTATTGATTTCACATGTGGAGTAACACTAGGGCTCAAGCAGGAGAAGAGGAAGGGGAATACAGTCCTTGGGATGTGCATGGAGGGCTTGCTAGAGGCTCTAGGGGCCCGGGGCCTGGTTCCACAGCTCTGGGAGCTGTTAAAAATACTATAAAAGTTCCATATCCACAATTATTCAGACTTTTTAGATTTATAAATCTCTGCTAATGCCATGGTGGATGTATTACTGGTTTAAACATGGAAACTGATTGCTGCTCCCTTGGTAACAGTGAGCATTTTTTATAGAATCTGGCACAGTAGATTTGGTAGTACATAGTGACTTGTACAGGTCAGCCTGAAACTGATTGAAAGGATGGTAGTGCAGGCTTTTATTCTGCTGTAACACTGATACAGCTGAGATATTAAACACATTCTTGAGCCCTTCAAGTTTATGCCTGATGTCTGTGCCATTTCTTGTTCACTATACTTAATTACTGACTGGTTGACTTTAACTCTGCAGTTCCTCTCAGCTCACTGGAGGTTTTTAGCATTGTCTTGGTTTGTTGGCCTGTAACTTTGCAGTTTTGGTTGACTCTCAGCGCTCTCATGACATTGTTTTTGGCTGCAGCAGGCAGCTGTTTTCATTGAAAAAAGCTCTGATAAACCCACTGTACACTACCTGCCCAGTACTAAACTGCAAAACACAAAGGCCTCACAAACATTAGCAAGTAACTTGTGAACATTGTGGAGCATTTGCCATCTAAAGAGCTAGATATTTCCCTCAGGAGTTGGTGAAGAACAAAAACAGAGCTAAAAGAAGAGTTAATATTGGGCTTACATTCGCCTGGCAGCCAGAAACACAACTCCAGCTGAATGCTGATGTTGCTGTATCTACTGGATGTGTAAATAGGTCACTGTTTGCTAACAAGTTAACTTGGTGATGATATGTCATCACCCCAAGTGGCCAAAAAATAAGTTATTGCAGGTTTAAAAAGTTGCTGGGGTAAGTATGAGGATGTCATTCTTACCCATAGTGTTTTTGGAATAATGACAACTTGAACAAATTACATTCTTCACCAAGTTTTGTGCTGATCCATCAGGGTCTATGCATGCTGCAGAGACACAGGGGAAGGTTGCTCAGGTTGAAGTTCCCTCCTTAGAGAAACAGAGCTTGTGATGTAGGCTTTTGCTGCAGAGTAGAAGTACAGCACATGTTAGTTTGGCAAGATCCAGCTGGCCTGGACCGGGAAGCTGGAAATTTTAACCATGGTCCACATGGCTAATTTGTGTGTTTTTATTTAGCTGTTGTGTATCTGGGACTTTTGTGTGTGTGTGTGTGGAGGGGGGGCAACAGTCAACATATGCTGTCAAAGTGACCGCAGGGAGGAAGCAGAGACAAATGCTCCTCATTACAGCACTGACTGCAGCCCAGTGGCCCAGTAACCAGCAGAAACCAGCTCCATGTCTTTGAGTGTACAGCTGGAGATCAGCTGATCCTCACTGGCTTCACTTACAGTCAAGTCCCATTCACTTAGTCTTTGCTTCAGCTGAAAAAGGATACATTGTGGCAGCCATTGTTGTACCAACACAGGAGAGATACTCAAATTAAATACATGATGCAGAAGCATTTGTCAAGGCTACCTCTGCAGCAGCAGCTGTTGACTAATGCTGACTCAACTCAAGCTATGATTCCCATTATCATTTTTAAACATTTTTTTGCAAGGGTGCATTGACTGACAGGTTGGGGATACTCCCAAGTGGGATGTTACTTACAGTGCAATGAGCTAGACCACATCCGAGATGGTCGGATTTCAGTGGAACTCTGCATTGTCTGGACACTGTCCAGTTACATTGTTCATCTGAGAAACATAAAGACATGGAGGAAAATATGAGCAGATTTAATTAAATGCAACCACATGAGATGCGTAACTGACATTTTCAGGCCAAATGTGGGTAACCAGAAATTAACTCTTATAAGATCTTTATGATCAGATATCAAAAATCACATTGAAATGATAAGTGTAACTGCAGGCTTAGACTCAACTGGCTTAGGTAGTCTATTGGTCAATTCAATGAATCATTTGACTTCTGATCAGAAGATGATGATTATGGATGTTTTAAGCCCTATACACCTACAATGTGTTAAATAATAACATAAAATATATCTATTCTTTTATCCTCTTAGACTCGTAAAGACCTAAAAACATCAATTATGCTTCTCGAACAGATTCTGTTTGTTTCCTCTGTCTACATGTTTCCAGCTGGTTCTTGTTTTCTTTATGATAAATTGGATGATATTATTATTCATTATCTCAATTATCTTTTCACTCACCCTGTAAGTGCTGGAAGTTCATTCATATGCTTTGTGTTACAGCACAAAGTGAGAAAAAAACACATTTTCTCCAGCTCCTTACTGACTGAATTAACAGCACAGTGCGGCGTGTCCATTGGGGTGATTTCATTGGGCTGTGAAACCAACGTGAGCAATGTTCCTGACCCCAATCAGGAGTCAGACAGCGGTACGGGGGTCACCAGGGGTTACATCGGGCCCCTCTGGATGGACAGGCAGGGAACTGTAAACCTGGAAGACCAGGAGCCCGAGCTCCGTGTGTTTACCTCGCTGCTTTTACAAGTGATGTCACCACGTTGTAAAAAGATACAGTTCTTGGCGGCCCCGTCCTTTTGTTACTATTTGAGAGAATAAACACGGGCTAAGTGCAGGGAGAGAGATGGAAGCAGAGGACTCTGTGGCTGGAGGGTAGGGGGAAGCGGGCTCCTTTGGTGCATGGTGTGTCCAAGCAGTTGAAGTGGGCTGTGGGGATCTGTAACTGTCCAGGTGCTGCTAGCTCAGGCCCAGCCTCTGCTGGCCAAACCCTGCTCGCTGGTGAAGAGGGAGGTTCTGCCTATAAATATTCAGCCATCCTGCCTTTTTTGTGTACTGCGCTTCTACAGCAACAAAACCACCGGCTGTAGATGATTCCTCTGGGCCCTTCACTGTGTGTCTACATGAGTGTGTGAATCATAGGGTGTGTTTTCTCTCTTGAAATGAAAGATACAGTGGATCACATCCTCAACTTCAGTGTCCTTAGAAATCACCTTCTGAAAACACTTCTCATTCCAGCTCCTTTGGAATTCCATAAATATTCAGCTTCCACTTCATATCCCTGCTCGCTTTCTTCCTCTTTACGATTCTGCCTCTCACTAAAGGTCTTTGTGGTATTGCAACAGAAATTCTCTTTACATAAGTCAAAGCAGCTATGTGTGGTATAAGTGTAGCCGTATGCGTAAAAGGCAATGAAACAGCTTATGTTTTATGTGAGCTCTCCCGGCTCAGACAGCTGGGTGCTTGCTGGGGCTGTGTTAACCTACAGTGCTGGGGGTCCCAGTCTGCGCTGTAGTGGTGTAAGTCAAGCTAGGCAATTCCAGCCCAGCTGCAAAGGCAGGAATTGGACAAAATCTGGATATTCAGATACTGTAGAGAATACAGAGACTCCTCAGCCTCTCAGGACCTTTCTGTAGAGTTTGCATTCTTCTGCTGGGAATCGCAGCTTTAAAAACGTCTGTTTGTGCTGTGTTTCTCTGTAGCCCCGAAACCCCATCTTTCTGTTGACTCTGACAGATGATGCCACATACACAGACAAACCTGACCACTGGAATAATGTAGCAAGCCTTTATGCCTCTCTGGTCATTTTTCTGATGAGACCTCCGCTGTCTTGCTGCGTTGCTCCATCTCTTGCTTCAAGTGTATGGTTCCTTGGCTTGGACTTTTATTAGCTTTTCCCGAGCCTCAAAGAACTTGGCCTGGCCTGGTTCTCCCAGGCACTTTCCCACTAATGAAGTGCACATTCTGCCGGAGCACTTGGCCGAGCCCGGTTCCTTGGCCATCCCTTAATGGGAATTTCCCCTTCTTCCATGCATCCCTGCCTGCCTTGCTCTCTGCCACTGCCACTCTGGTGTGTGTGACTCATGTCCTGAACAGCTAGCCATCAGCCAGGGGACGTTTGATTCATAAACCCTCTTACACTTGTTTGCCACTGTTGGACTGGTTGGCTGACTGTCTGGGCAACTGGCTGGCTGGCTGACTTGTTAAAGGGCTAACTTATTGCAGGACTGGGTGGCTCAAAATGGGATAAAGGTTTAGAGGCTGAGACACTGACGTTGAGCAGTGAACTGTAAGAAAAAACGATGTACGAGTGCACATGTGTATGTGTGAGTGGGTTTAAGTCAAGAAAACATCCATCATCTACACTGACACATTGAAGGCGGTACTTTCAGGTACTTCTGACACTGAAGCTGCAGACAGGCTGCCGTTGCATTTTCCAAACTTGATCTCCGAATGCTGAAAATAAAACAGGCTTTGATGGATGAAATGATTTCAAACATGACTGCTTGCTTCCACATGTTTTACAACTACTAAAATTAAGTCAGACCTCCAGTGACAACACCTGTTGCTGCATAACTGAAAGCAAATTAAACTGCTTTTTTATTCCATGAGGAGCCTCTCATCATCTGACATTTTGGAGTGTCTTAATCACTGGAAAAATAACCGTTGTATGTTTTTGTTGCACAGCTCAATGAGGATGAGATAGTCTACATCCTCAAATCAACCTTGAAGGGCCTGTGCTATCTGCATTTTATGAGGAAAATCCACCGGGAGATGAAAGCTGGGAATATACTCTGTGACAGGGAAGGTCATGCGAAACTGGCTGGTTCTGGCCTGGCTGGACATTTGACGGTGAGCTTTGATTCCACTGGGCCTTCCACTCTCTAAAAGTCAACATAATAAAATCAGGTCTCCCTTTAGAGAATATGGCATATGATAATCATTTCTGTCCACAGTGGTTTCACCGCTGTTAAGTTAAACTTTCTGATGCAAAACAAAAGGCCGGGAGCAGTAGAATTTGGAAGTGTTTATTTCCACACAGTCTTTGCTTACATTTTACATCCAAAGAATGTTGTTGGGCAGGCAGCTCTCGCAAAACTTTTACAGTCCCTCATGAGCTTTAATCTTGTCAGAATCTAGGTCTACCTTAAGAAAGCACTCCAGAGCTGCCAGAGAGACAACATACTGAGGATGGAAGACAAGAAGCTAGACTCTTCAGGCTGTTCAGTTAATTCCCATTATGAGCGGTCGTCATATTTCCAACAGAAGTTTGTGGTTTGGGCGCTTCCTACTTAAGTGAGGACATTTTACTTTTCCCACACTGGCGTATCTTAGCTGCACGCATCTTATTCCTCTTGTATCTCCATAGCGATTGGCTAGTGTTCCTCTGAGGGGGGTCAGAGAGCAACTCTCAGCTCCCTGTGGGTGGTTAGTCAGTGGAGAAATCTTTGTGGGCGATGAACTGTGCTGTGCCTGAGGGCAGGAGATATACAGTACTGTTGCCGAACAAGTTTAATGAGGAAGGAATGAACTAGCAAAATATGCAAATGGTAGGAAACGCAGAACAATGCACAGACACACACACAAAGCTATGTGTAGCAGTCCAAGTGGAGTGAGCTCAGAGTGGCCTAGAGATTAGCAACACACTCCTTCAAGCCCCACACTGGCAGGCTTCCACCCCGCTGAAGTGTCCTTGAGCAAGGCATTGAATCCCGACCAGCTCCAGGAGTGCTGCTCTGTGGCTGACCCTGAACTCCCCATGGAGGAGACCAGATAAAGGAATTTCTCCTTGGGGACCAGTAAAAATGGCCTTTAATATTTAGTATTTAGACAGAGACAAAAATAACGAGAGAAAGCACAAACAATTCATCTTCATCAGGTCTCCTTTCACTGAATTAAAGGATGTTTTATCTACTAAAGACTCCTGGGATGTTTCTGACCGGAGCTGATGACCAGTGCTTGGAGGTCCGTCCCCTGGTTTGGAATCGAACAGCTGCAAACAGGCCGGGCCTGCTGCTGGCTGGGTGGTCCATGGTCCATAGAGTATAAGCGCCCCATTACATACCTGGCTGCATTGTTTTACTTTTTGGACACTTAGCCATTTTTGCTAAGCACGTGATGATTTAAAGAGATCCATAAAAACTGCAGGACCGTGACCCTCAAAAACCTGTGCTGGCTGGGACTAAGGTGGACCGAACGAGACACTGGGAACAAGGTGGAGCTATAGGGAGGGTTTCAATTTAGAATGGCTGGGATATATATATATATATAGTACAATAAACCATTTTAAACCTCAGGTTTAACACATGTAACACAGAAATAATTTGAAAAGAAAAAGAGTAAGGGGGCGAGAGGGAGCTTGAATTTTTTTTTGTTCGATTTACAGCCAAAGAATCTGCAAAATTCATCATGCGTTTCTCCTTCAAGGCTGTGAGGGAGGAGAAAAGGACTGGATAATAGCGTGTAATGGTGATGCGTTTTACAGGGTCATCCTTGTTCTTGTCTAGGCTCCACTTGCCTATTTGGAGGCCGTCTTCTCACACTGATGGTCCTGTTTGATCTTGTTTCCTGCCCTTCATAAGATGTTGAGTCTGAGCCCAAGAGGCCCTTTTGGTTGACATGAGCGGTCATCATCATCATATATTTTCTGGACACACCTGTAGAGAAATGATATATTAATATATCTCAAATAGGTGTGTTCTTTATGTCTCTACACAGAAATCTTCCTTGGTGGAGGGAAAGGCCACAAAAAAACAGCCCAATTTTTTTTTTTAATTGAAACCACTTCATAGGATGCGGATGGAGGAGAATGCTGCTGTACAAACCATAAGCCAGCCTTACACATTGCCTCCTCTCTTGCTGAACCCATGGCATGGCTCTATAAAACCTGCGGTAGGAAACAAAAAAATGAGTGTGCCAGAACTTGGCCTTCAATAGAATATGACATTTTTTTCTGGAAATAATAGTTGTTATATGTGTAAATTTAGGAGTGTTAAATGGTCAGTGAGGATATGAGCTACAGCTTTTATAAGTCTGGTTATCCTTGAAGAATGCAACAATGAGCATGAGCAATCACATCCCCATCAGGCGAGCCAGCATGGGAAAAACTGTCTCACAAAGATACCATGAATAAGTTGAAGTGATAAACAAATGACGGTGATGGAGTTTAAATGTGGCCCTTCTTCATGTGGTCTGGGCGGTTGTACTTGGGGCTTACTGTTCTCTTATATCCATATGCAATCACTGAAACACTCTCAGCATGAGCTTTTTTTTATTAGATCACATAAAGTAAACAGTCCCAGTGAGTGTTTTTGATAAATGCAATTTGCTGCTATGCTCCTTTCCAGGCTGCATCTTGTGTTCAGCCTGTTGTAAGTTAATTTGCCAGATCAACTGAAAAAACAGAGAAATCTAATGGAAAACACTGCCCTGGCATCCACACTGCATACCGGTGGTTGTCTAAAGAATGGGAGCCCTTTAATGTGGTGATTGCATGGTTTCAGTTTGAAATTTAGTTTCCGTAAAAAGAACGCGCTTTTCCGTTTAGTTTTTTTCTTATTTTATCCCCATTTCCTTTCATTTGTTGCTTACATTATCAGCTTTGTGTTTTTTCCAAGGTACTTATACAAAATCATCACTTATGTGATATGAACTCTTCCTCAACTTACCTTTTCTTTTTTTTAAAACCACATTTTGATTGTTTCTTTTCGAACCCTGGACAAGAGTGAGAGTGGTAACTCTAGTGGCTGCAGCTGGTTCATTGCATAGTCAGACGTAATTTTTTTTTTGTGCATCCATCTGTACACATGTGCTTGCAGTGTGTATGTGTGTGTGTGTGTGCCTTCACTGGGTAAGTGCTGCTATGGTACCAGACCTTCCATAAATCCAGCAAACTTCCATGAATAAAGGGAGGGGAGCTTTGGGATTCTGGGCAAAAGTAAGCAGTCCTGGAAAAATCAAAGGCGTATGGCACCTGAGGGAGGTGTACTCCCAGCCATAGTTTTCATTTATGGTTAGCTATGGCTGGTTAGGAACTGGGTTTGACACTACTGCAGCAGTGGTGTGCTTCCTCTGTGTCCTTCCCCACTGTGCTGCGGGCACTTTAAGCCACTGGTTCACTCCTGCAATGAGATGTTAGGTTCTCTTTCAAAACCATCTTTTGTGCTCTGAACTGCCTCTTACCTTTTCAATTGTTTCATTCCAGAGCACACCAGAGAGCTGTGATGGCTGCAGTTTTGGCTGCTAGTTTCCTGTAGGCCTCCATTTCTGGCAGAGCTTTTTCCTCCAATATAGCCAGCATCTGCTGCAGAGGAAAAAACACATCAAGCAGTCAGCCAAACATGTAGCCTTTACAAAAAACAAATCAAGTTTACAAGGCCCCAGGCAGAGCTATTCTGATACAAGAGCATCATAAGGAAGAAGGAAGTTGTATTGACCCTAAACCCAGTGTCCTGCTGACTTACAGAAAGCATAACCTGCTGTGTATAATTCAAACTGAGTTTAACCACTGCCATCTTTCTTAACATAACCATAAAGTGCCCCTAATCATCAAAATACCAAAATCATAAGTTGTCACTCTGAGGTATTGTGATGGATCTGCTGAATGTCCAGCTTGTACTGTGAAATGTGGAATGATCATGTTATTATATTTTCTTTAGCTAGTATTAAGATACACACGCTGACATTCACAGGCACACGCACTTCAGCACACACAAGCAAATGTTACATTTCATCATATTCACCACCCTGCTCCAATCGACATGGACACAGAAAGTAGGCTCCCTTATTTTCTCTGGAGCAGGTCGAGGACTTGTGGTGTAGGTCCAAATGTGGGTTATTGTTATTTGAGAGTACGTGCTGGAATATTGGGCGTATCGATTGCTTTTCGCCGCAGGCTCTCTTGGCCAGGCCACAAAAGCCTCTTGCTGCACGCTGCCAGTAGGCCCATTTTTGCTACACTTATTTTTAATACAAGTATTACATGACTTTGCTCTCTCATGGTTTCAGAGGGGAGGAAATAGCAGATTGAATGTAAACAAGATTAGCTTCCCTCTCGTGCGGCACAGCCAGCTGCTGCTTCCACGCTCGGCCGTAAATCTGCCGGGCGGCCAGCGCTGTGTGGAGCTGTGTGCTGGAAAGAGAGATGTCAACCCTGATTCTGTCACTGTCTGGCGGGAGGTTGGGATAAGCTGAACACCCTTCATTGGCAATATGAATGACATATATTATGTAATTATCAGCATTCTGACACCCAGCTCCAGAGATTTTATGTTGAAACTTTAATTTGTGCAAAGTCATAATTAATTTTTAAGATGATTTTATCCACTATCTGTGCTGGCGTTGCTGCAAAGCATGTGGTTTGTATCTCCTGTATCACCTCTGTCATGCTGTACTTTGTCCTTCCCTCCTGTGGGCCTGGAGTTTACCGACGCAGGCCCTGGTTCCCTTTGCTCCCTCAGCCATCAAAAACTAAATATAGCAGATTTGTTGCTCTTTCAGAATATATTCCACCTGCCAAAATACACAGGCCCTGCTTTCTTAACCTTGCGCAGTGATCTGTGTATTTGGAGTGGAAATGCAGTGAAAGGAGAAGCCATCGCGCTCAACATGGCTGGCTTAAAGGCGAAGTAATGACGCTGTCTGCTTGTGTTTTTGGAAGCTGTGAAACCACAGCAGGGAGCTCCCCATAACTGCTTCATTGTAATTCCATGCTATTACTCACATCAGAGAGATATTGATATTGATTGCTGCTGGAATGCCTACCCTCCATCCTATGCTGTACTTACATAAGCAGTCCTCGTACAGGGTCCTTGCTCATGCTGTAGCGTTTTGTCTGTGATGGAAGCCTCTGGCTTCGCTCAATTGAAGGAGAATTACAGCAAAAATATTTTCCTTTAGAAAGTTAACATCAATAACATTGAAGTGGTATAGTTCATTGAGCTCATACTCATTTACCCTCATTTTTCTTTACAACACCCCTGTATAAAATCCATTTGTCATCATTTATATTTTTATAGTATAAACTATGAAGTCATCTCTACATGTAGAAGGGTAATGGTTTATTTCATACTTTTTTATTTGTAGATATTTAGGGGGAGAAAAATGGGCAAAAGTAAAATATTATTGTGCTTAAATACATTTGTATTGGTATATTCTCCTTAGATACTCAGTGTTCTTGTGCCATGTCAAATGCACCAAAACTCAAATGACCACTGAACACTTTAGGTATGTTTTTATGGGACCAAGTGTCTTGAAGCAGAGGAGCGGTAATCAGCCACATTTTAGTGTTTTTTGCTCCCTTACAAGATACTCTAACAGCATTGAGTAATATAGTACATGACTGTAAGCAGAAATCAAACAGCATCTCTTGCTTGGAGTAAAATCAAATGAAAATGTCTAACAGAATCTGCTTGATATTTGTAAGAAATGACTGCGTTGCTCCTTTCCAGATGCAAGAACGTGTTCTGAGAACTGTAATCAGCCATCAGACTGTTTGTGCTCTGTGTCTTTACAACATGCAAGCAGACTCTAGCGGGGTTCATCAATGTAGGAATGTGAGTGACTTCACCAGGCTCTCAGAAAAGAGCACTTCATCTTTCACTTCAACACTTTAATCTTACACACACAAATAATGCCATCGTGGCATCTGTTGTTGATCCTTACTTATCTGCCTCATTTTGTTCCTGTTAGGACATTCTCAGTACGTATATATCTGTAAACTGTGCAGCAATCCCAACATATTTCTTCATTTGTGCTGAATTATCATATTACCATGTTGAAGTCATATGAATTATCACATTAATGCATGCAGCAACCACAGTTTAGCTATTTTAGCCATGCTAGCAGCATGTTGGTCCACCGCTTTGGTCCTGCCTGAAATATCTCTATCTATTGGATGAATTGCCATGAAATTTGAACAGTGGTGATCCTAGACTCTGGGGATCCCCAAGCAAAGAAACACATTCAGGCCCCGCGCCCCCATAACAATGCATTCAGTCAATTCAGTTAAAAAATTAATTATCAATTCGGTCAATTCAGCTTGATCAAACATCATTACTTACAGACTCTGTGTCAGTATCCTGATCCTCCCACCGCTCTGAGAAGGGGCCCCACTTAGGGTTTTTTTGAGGCAGCGGCAGTGAACTGTATAGTGCCTTTATGGGAGGTTTAAGGGGGTTTATAGTCACTGCAAAATGTGCCAATATGAGTGGCCATCAGGGGCCCCTTTTCCCAGTTAGTTTTTTGGGGCCCCAAACATTTGCCTGGTTTGCCTCTCCTGAAGGTGTGCCTTTGCAGGCAATAATGGTGCCCAGAGGATAAATCCTATAAAGACGTTGGTGAATCCCTGACTTTTCTTCTAGCACCACCATGAGGTTGACATTTGTGGTTTTCAGTGCAATGTCTCAACTATTGGATGGTTTGCCAAGAAATTTGGTACATACATACATGCCAGCCTCGGGATGAAATGTAATCACTTTGGTGATCCCTTCATCTAGCGCCACCATCAGGTCCACTTTGGTGACAAAAGAACAGCAAAACTAATTCCATTCAGCCTCAGCTGTATTTTGTGTTTAGTGCTGATTAGCAAATGTTAGCATGCTAACTAAACTAAAATGGTGACCCTGGTAAACATTACATCTGCTAAACATCAGCTTGTTAACATAGTGTGAGAATGTTAGTATGCTGACATTAGCAATTAGCTCAAAGCAGCTCCGCTATGCCAGAGTACAGCCTCACAGCTGTAGACTTTTAAAATGTGTCTGCATGTGTCTGTTAGTGTAAATAAATAAACAAGCATGAAGACAACTTGCATCAAAAAATCATACATATAAGACATGTAACATATTACAACTCACAAAATATGGTGAGCATTTGTAAAGCCTGCTTCACACTCCATAACAATGATGTGCGATCATGTGCCACTGAAGGATGTTAGTGTGCTGGTTTTCATTCTGACCAGCTGATTTCAATGATTAGTTTCTCTTCTTTGCCCTTCTCTAATCAGTGGAATCAGCTGATAAAGCCTTTGGTTGGAACAAAACCCTGCATGACAACCTCCATGGCACAGGATTACCTTTCTCTCTTTCTCTCTTTCACTCTGTGGTTACATAAACAAATGCTGTGCGTAACAAAAATGTCCTTTTTCAAGGGCAGAGGCAGACAGGAAAGCATTGAATTGAGGGGGGGATAACATGGCTTTAATGTGTGCCTATAATGGACTTTAATTTATATGAACATTTTATACATTTGTAACTTAACACCAGACTTAACAAACACAATCAAAGTAAATATCCAGCATTATTTATATATGAATTAGAAAGCCTGATTACATTCAGAGAGTTCCTGTAATAAAGTTACTCATACTTGAAATGGAGACACAGGGGCAGTGGCTGTACCCAACACCCTCCCTCCCTTCCTCCCCTCTCCCTAGTGTCTCTCCCTCCAGTCACCCTCTCTCATTCCCAGGCTCTGAATGTGGGTGTCCCGCCGGGAATTCAAGTAGCACATTGGGTCGGCCACTCAATACCCCCTGTTTAAAGGGATTCATTGCAGACTAATTGGGATAACATGGCTGGAAATGTTGACCTTGGTATTTCTAAATGAGGTTTCAATTAACTTGTAATAAGGCCAAACAGCCAGGCCCTAGACGGATCCTCCACAAGCAGAAGGAAATGCGAAACATGCCCCAGTTGATGGTTGGCTTTCCTTAAGTTTGATTAATCACTTGGAGAGTAAGCAAGTGGGACTGGTAAAATAATTAGAAGGGAAAACACCCTGTTCTTGCCTGTGGTAGCATTAAGACGAAGCTTGAGTTACTGGAAGATGTGTCAAAATGTCCCCCTTTAAATACAGATTAAGCACATTTTTGTGCTTGCATCAAAATCTTAAAATAAATCTCATGAAAAGAAATACCTCCATACCTCCCACACACAGAGATTAGCTGGACAGCATAGTTCACAAGACTTCAGTTTCTCATTTCTCTTATTTGCATAATGAAATCATCTCCATTTGAAGTGGGAGACTATAGAATTTGAATTGTCTTTTTATGTCTTAACTATGTTTCTCCCACTGAGGATAACCTTATTCAAACCATGATTCTGTTTCTTTGAATATCAGAATGTGGTGTTTCCCCATCTTTGTGTAATACAACCAGAGAAAATACAGCTGGTGCGATCTGTTGTTCAAGGTGTGACTGTAATCGAGTACAGTCCAAATACATAGAACTGCAGATATGTTTGATCTGGATTTAATAAGACGTGTCCCTAACAATCTGCCATTAATTTTTTTAAACAAAAGCCTCCTTAAACCACATGCAAAACTGGCTCTGACTTACAGAACTGATACTTTGAGGAAGTTTATTATTTCACATTATATTGTGTACGGGCTCTTCTGATCTCTGTGCCAGTAGCCCTGATCCAGCAGGCCTAAAACAAAAAAATTTGGTACAGGAACTGAACTGAGCCACCTGATGAGAGACAGAGTGGAGTTCTGGCTAAAGATGGGCCTTTACCCAGTGCTGAGTCAGCACTTCTGCTGTGCGCATCAGGTCATTTGGAGCCACAGGACACCAGCTGACCTGTGTTGAATTATCGTTAATTCGAAAGGCAACAGTGGAGCGCATATCTGTGGGCTGCTCCTCTGACAGGAAGACACGATGAGAAGATGGACCCGGCAGATTAAACTGAAACTCAATGAAGGTGGACGGCAAATTCTTCCTCCCTTTTATGTTGCTGCGGTATCATCAGGTTGACAGTTTTGTGTGTTTGGCTTCCTCTTCTTCTTCTTCTCTCCCTTCCTCCTCCTCAACTTCCTCCCTAATTCTTCTTTCCCGCTATTTCGAATGATCATGAGTCCAAAGAATGTCTTTCTGCAAGTGTTTAACACACTGGTCTTTGAAGCACGGTCCAAGTGGCTGCTTTGTCTGTGCTTTGTTGTTCTAAATGCTAGCTGTATTAAATCACCTCCCAGTCCCCGGCCTGTGTGCTTCATCTTCTCCAAAACTCCATCTACATTCTCGGGGAGGAAGTCCTGTTCTGCACTGCTGAGGCTGTCGAGGGACTTGGCATATTTACACAGGTTTTTAATGCAATTCTAATAGCACCGTGACACTTTAAATACTGATTTTTTGTTGCTTTTGGAGCAGTTTCCCTCAGCATTTATCACCAAGCTGGAGACAGGAGCTGACTGAAAGAGAACGGGTTGCTTCTTTGTCACTTCCAATAACTGGTAACATACTTTTTCCTTCTCCTCTTCTGTTTAATCTAAGTCTAAACACATGCTGCCAAGTGGAAGATGATGGAAAGGAGTTGTAATTGACTTACTGAAAGATGCTCTTGATGCAAACTATATTGTCAGAGGAAAATTCTAACTTTACGTAAGAATCTAGCATTGTATTTTTTCAGAGTTTCAAGAGTTAAAAATGAGAACGGATCCAACATAAAAACGAACCCATGTTTTAAGGGAATTCGCAATACAGTAGGTCGTAATGGATAATGTCTCTCACATGAAATACACCCATACCTCAGTTTAACAGCGCAATTAACTTTGCATTCATGGAAAGCACAGTGGCTTGTGTTTGCTTTTTATTCCCAAACATTTGCATTTGATTCTTTTTACAGACAGTCTTATAAAAGACTGTGAAATGACGGAAGGACTACAGAGGACATGCAGTAACACGGGCAGAGGAAACACACCTTTGTTTTACAGCAGGGGCATAAACAGTAGGTTATGGTTAGAGTTTTACTATCATATTGCATAAGCAGGCAGACAGGCAGGCCCTCTTTAGAAACGAGGTTAAGCTTTGGCTGAGGTAGATCGCTGTTATGAAATGTTTGGATCTTTTACTCCTACACATGAATTAGATGTAGGGTAAAGGTGCTTGGAGGCACTTATCAACAAGGATTAGTCCACTCCAAACTTCCTCATTTGTTTGATTTTTTCCCCACATATTTCTCATTAGATATCCGAGAAAAAAATGACGATGTACAACAAGGATTTCCACTCAACTGCTCCTGATTATTTTCATTTACTTTTTACTGGATGCATAAAAAAACGACTGACTGCATGTATTAAGGTACTGATTTTCACCATCCTCCCATTACATCTAGTCATAATGGATGGAAAACAAGAACGCTACCACAGATAACTATCTAGACTTTAAAGAGAGCTCTTCTCCAACTGCCAGTGGTCTGAGGAAAGATGAGCCGCTCTTATCAGCTCTCGCAGCCTTCACCTCTGCCTTATACAGACTGGTATCTGCCTTTTGTCAAATAGCTACCCTAATTTTATGGCTTTACCACCCTTTGTGTGCGTCTCTTCACCTGTGATAGTGTTCAAAGGTGCATCCACCCAAAGATAACAGTTTACAGTAGTTAATTGGTGATTAAACGACTAGATGTCCTTGTAAAATGTCGCTACCTGTGTTGTGGTGTTCTTAAAAAAGTTTTTAGAGATGTAAAGAATTTCATTGGGTTTTAAAGTGAACATTTGTTTGTTTTAAGGGCGTTTATAGGCTTGTTGGCAATGATATAAAACCTGTAAAAATAGATGACATTACATGATATATTGGACCACTTCAGAGTGCACAGCATCAATAAACATGAGGATATTTCTGTATTGAATCCTCAAGTGAAATCTTCAATGAGATATATCCAGTTAATTTGAATTTTGGTGATGCTGGTAGGTGTTCCAGGCTAGCTGTTTCCCCCTGTTACCAGTGTTTATGTTAAACTAAGCTAATCAGTTACTGGCTGTAGCTTTATACTCAGAGTGGTATCAATCTTCCCACCCAAGTCTCCACCAGAAAGCGAATAAGCGTATTTCCCAAAATGTCACACTATTCCTTTAAAACTCTTTCTCTGTTGCAGAGGTAAACCTTTCTTGATCAAGTTCAGGGAGCCTCGACTTCTTTCTAACTTTCTTTCAAGTGGACGACTGTGACATGATACTAATCTCCTCGTCCAACAGCAGGTCTCTCTCCTGCTGTCATTTTCAGAGGCGGTCAGATTTTATACCGGGAACAGGTCTGCCAGTGTGAGATTTGCAGCCACCCCAGCCTCAGCCAAAGCTCTAAACCCATGTAATTACATTTTAAGCAGCATTGGCTGGTTGAAATACCTCGAGTAATTAGTTTTGTTTTTCCACTCTTCCTATAGTCTTCTCCTTTTGTGTGAGGGTTTGGGCCATGAGCTGTGGAGAGAACCAGAACAAGTCGGTAGGTAATATGGAATGAATTAAACAAATCTGACGTCATTGGATGTAAGAATAGAATGCCCCCCCCCCCTCCCACACACACACACACACACACATTCCCCTCCTCATCCACCCACACACACGTTCACACAGACCACCTGAAATGTGTTTTGGGGGTTGTTTCCTTTGATTAAGAGTGTTATGGGAGTGCTGTACAAATACAAAAGCTGTCCAGACGGTTTTATAGTGTTTATTTGTGGTACCACCTGTGTTTCCATACAGAAGAATGAGCTTGTGATGGTGATGAGGAACATAGAGTGGAAGGAAGTACAGTCTGTGCTGGGCTGCAAGTTCAACTGGCCAGTTGAGAGCCAAAAACATGCCTATAAAGTGCGTCTTAATCTGTTCCTGCTTCGAAGAGACCAGCAAATCCTCACCTTGGCCTGACTTTTAATTTGTTAGAAATCTCCAAGGAGCAGTTGTCGCTGGGCTTTCAGAAGGTCCCTTAGACGCCCCCGGCCACCCCACCGCCCCCTGCCTGTCCTCCTCCTTGCCTCTTCCTCTCTCCTCATCTCTCCCTCTCTCCCTTCTCTGTCAAATATTTATAGCTGATGGCAGATAAGATTATTTCAGTCTCGAACCTCTCAGTGCCAGCTGCTGCAGACCTTTGCTCACAATAAAGCCTAAGATGCTTTCCAGGCAGGGGGAAGATTGTTTTATTTGGAGCTCATCCTAGGTCTCCATTGATAGGAGGGTGAGGTGCAGAAAAGCAGGACACCCTTCTCTTTCTTGGCTAGGCGCATCATCACCGACTCTTATCTTGAAACGCTGGGGAATTTTCTTCCTTTCATACTCAAGGTTTTTCTTTTTAAGCACAGACCGGGGCAGTGGCAGTGTTGATGATAATGTTTTCAGGGTGAAAACGTTTTTTTGTGTTAGGTCATGAGGAAGTGCTGTCGGCACTCGCATGTTTGCCAATTCAGGGGTTTCACATATTGTAAGCCACACGCACGTTTTGCTTTTTTTTTTTTTTTTACTGCCAGAGATTTTGTGAAACAAATGTGTGATGATTTGCAGAGTGTATATACAAGCTAAACACAGTATATTAAAGAGCATTTAAAGACAGACATGATCCATAATTCAACTTTGATGCTTTACATTTTTTGCTGTTTGTTATAAATGATTTACCATAACTGTAAAGATCATTACACGGGCTGACATTTGTCTATTTTGAAGATTCATAAAACAGGAAATCTTATCATGGGTTTAGAAATGAAGCTGGACACGTGGAGTATTTCTATTTTATGCATGTACATTTGTCAGAGTGAATCCGTGTCCATGTCTCTTTATGTAAGGCATAAATCACCATGATGAAATGCCATGGCTAATCCAGCTGAACACACTACAACCTGTCATAGTTGGACCAAGAATGGCCTCCTAGCCAGTCAGCTCATCACGAGTGGAAAATTAATCTTGTTTAATAAAATAGAACGCCATCTGGGCTTTGCAGTCAAAATTGTTACAATATGTGAAAAAGTCGTCCCAAAAAACTTTTTATTAACCTCAAGCAACCCTGGAATTTCTGTGGCTGCACAAACAGTTTGGAAGCACATAGCAGAAGCAGATGCATAGAAAAGAAAATGACAGTGAGCATTTTCTCAAGATGTCTTTCAGCTGTGAGCAAATGCAATAAAACTGGATCATTAAAACATCCTGTGCATCTTCAGTGTGTACAGCACAGTCAGCATAGTAGTTTCTAATCATATCTTAAAATTTTATCACACATCTTCTTGTCCTTAACCAGAGTTCAGGCAGATAACAACTGTATGTATCTGCAAGTTCAGAAGCAATACATTGGTGTCATTGTTGTCAGTCTTATCAGCTGTGCAGGGCTGTCTGCAAAATGATATGGCACACGGATGTGCACAAAAAGGTTGAAGACAGAGTGCATTTTGTTTTTACCTACCAAAGAAAATTCATTGGGTGGACTGCATAGACTTTGTCCCATGTTCTCAATGTTATCTGCTGCATATCGGTCTTAATTATTATTGACATGTTTAGAGAGGAAACAACACCAGTTGTACCCTCTAGTTGGCGAATAACCCAAAAAAACAAATAAACATGAAGTAGTGAGGCGTTATCAGAGCTACTGTCTATTGAATTCTTGAAGCAACCATGAACCTCTTTTTCACTCCGGCTTCCTGATTAATCTTCAAAATAAAGTCTTCATCTGTTTCACTTGAGTCTATTGCTTTATCAGTGTCATTAGATTAGCCCTAATGAAAGAAGAATTCCCAGAAGCACCTACAACACTTCATTCATTGGTACTCAACAATGAGTTTTGTTGTCACTGTTTTATTTTATGGTATCAAAAGGAAATATCCCAATTGTATCACTATCAAATAGCATCTTAGATATAGTTAATATTTTAACTATTGTTTCCAGGATTAGGGGAATATTACATTTATTTATAGTTATTTTATATATTATTTCTCTTATTTTTATTAATATTTTAAGGCATTCTTTGAGGTAATTCTTGCACTGTGAATATGTGAAACACTGGTGAATGTTTTATTAAGTAAACTGATGCAGTAATTCTTGGTATAAAGCAATCATTTTGATTAATTCATTATTAAATCTATACCAACCAACTGAGAGAAGGAGAGAGGAGATCAAGGGAAGAATTGATCAAGGGGAAAAAAAACCCAAGGATTTTCAAGGTATGAGAAAATGTGTTGATTTTGCTGTATTAGGATTCCATACTAGACAAAATTCTTGTTAATGTATCTCTTACCAAAAGTTGTTAATACAGCTTTATAAAAATGATATAGTGACATAGCATGTTGTTACATATTAATCTACAAATGTTGACTGTACTTAAAGAAACACATCTTTCAGTTGTACTGTTGTACTGTGTCAATATAATGTATATGTCTACTTCCTTCTAGAGACTTGCTCTATGTGTATACTTTTATGTTGGTGGAGTTTATAACATCCAAACAGCTTCTCTTCCAGACTGGAGCCAGCCGTTTACCGTCACTGTCTGCAGTCTGTTGACTCTTCCTATACTTCTCCACTCTCACCAGACGTGTGCGTGTGAGGGAAAGAGCGTTTATGTGCTTGTATATGTTTGTATGTGTACATCTGCTTGTCTATGTGCATGTGGGTAGGCGAGATTCATTTGTGTTAGTCCCCTGTGTTTGTGTGTGTGTGTGTGTGAAAGATAGATGATTGGACGGTCATCAGCTTATGGTATGATGGCTGTCATTATGACCTTTCAAAGAGCACCAGTTGGGAGCATAAAAATTAGCTGATTGTTAGCAGAGGTGGGCAGCAGGTCCTCTGTCCGAGCAGATGCCTGTGATAAGATAATGACAAGGCTGCTATCTGGCTTCCACATCGATAAGTTGAACACAACATATCATAGTCACCATCTAGTATGTGTCCTTTGTGGCCTATGGTCCGATGCTGATGACAGAACAGCTAACAAGTCCATTAGAGCAATGAGGCCTGCAGGCAAAGTGAGTGGTGGACAAAGAGGGTTCAGAATATAAAATGTACCTGTTTAACTACTCTGGGATGTAGCTGAAGCTATATAATATTGATTGTGATGTGATAAGGACAGGTTGTTGTATCAGTAAACAGTCACTCCCTAATCCTTTGCATGTCAATGACTGCTGTACCAACAGTTCTTCCTTTTTTACATCCATCATTTATTATTCCAAAATAAATCTTTTATATAAACTGTAAGTTCAAAATGAGTCTTATGCTGTGTTGTTTACCTTATGGATCTATGTAAATGTGTACTGCCGCTCTCTGTTGAATGGTCTCATTATCCTTCTCCCATCTCTGCCTGTGCCATCACCTACACTCACAGTGACTGCCCAGTACAAAGGTGAATTGTTTATTGGTGCCATTCTACATCTTCTGGAAGCCACAGACTGCTACATAATGAAAGCATTACTTATATATTTTTAATCTATCTGAGTGTCCTGATAGCTGGCTACCAACCTTGTTTGGAAATCTCTTATTATCTTTTGAGATAAGGAGAAGAGTGCTGTGGGGCTCAAAGGGTATTTGAAGCAGAGCTCACTGACTGTCACTCAAAAGATTCCCCACTGTCATATATGACACTTTTGTTACCAATTGTCATGTTTTCCTTTAAAAAGCAGAGAAGAATTTGCAGCTACTGAGTCTTTGTTTAACCTAATTTTTGATTCAAGACATTAGTTCTTATCTTTAGGCACCTTAATGCGTGACTTGTTCCTTTTTTTCCTGGCAGTTAGTATATGTGGTCTAGGTGCAGCAGGTATGACACAACATCTTACTAAGTGCCCACCATTTTCTTAACAACAGCTCTGTAAGGGTTTACTTAGGCACAGTGGCCCTTGGAGGCTAAAGTCAGCATGCTAACATGCTCATAATGGCAATGCTAACATGCTTATGTTTAGCAGGTAATAATCACTGTGTTCACCACCAAATTTTACCTGATGATGGTGCTAGATGGAGGGGACTATTCCAAATTTCATGGCAATCCATCCAGTAGTTGTTTAGGCATTTCACTCAAAACCACAAATATGAACCTCATGGTGGTGTAAGAGAAAAAGTCAGGGTATTACCAAAGTCATTAAGATTCACCCCCTGGGCACCATGAATATCTGTACCAAATTTCATGGCAATACATCCAATAGTTTAGAAGATATTTTACTAAAAAAGAAAAATGTCCACCTGGTGGCACTAGAGGTAAAGTAAGGGGATGACCAAAGTCAGTAAGCCTTATTCTCTGGGGACCATGAATGTCTGTTCAAAATGTCATGGGAATCCTTCCAATAGTTGTTGAGATGTTTCAGTTTGGACAAAAGACCAACAGACAGACTTTGCCATCCCTAAAATGTATGCATTGAATATATTTTCATTAAAAGCAAAATATGTACATATCACCGTTTCTGAGCATGACATCAGAAACACCAAGAAAGCAACAGGACCAGATGGTACCAGTGGGTGGGTCCTCAAACTATCTGCTGACCAACTAGCGCTGGTGATATTCAACCTGTCCCTTATTCAGTCCATCATACCCACGTGCTTCAAGAAGTCCACCATCATTCCTGTGCCCAAGAAAACAAGACCAGCCTGCCTGAATGACCACCGCCCAGTGGCACTCACCTCTGTAGTGATGAAGTGCTTTGAACGGCTGGTCAAGGATTACATCTGCTCCTCACTACCCAGCACACTGGACCCACTGCAGTTTGCCTACCGTCCCAACCGAAAACGCCAAAACACACATCCTCCACACCACCCTATCTCACCTGGACAATAAAGGTAACTATGTGAGATTGCTGTTCATTGACTACAGTTCAGTGTTTAACACCATAGTTCCCTCCAGGCTTGTCACAAAGCTCAAGAACCTGGGATTAAACACCTCACGGTGCATGTGGATCCTTGACTTCCTGACAAGCAGACCCCAGGTGGTGAGGGTGGGCGGACACACCTCTTCCACCCTCATCCTTAACACCGGAGCACCCCAGGGCTATGTTTTGAGCCCTGTACTGCACTCCTTGCACACACACAACTTTCGACACCAACACCATCATCAAGTTTGCTGACAACATAGCTGTGGTGGGCCTGATCACAGAAAACAATTATGGCAAAAATGGCCTTCCTGAAGGAAGAAGATGACTTGACCTGCTGGTGTCAGGACAACAACCTACTCCTGAACATCAGCAAGTCTAAGGAGCTGATAGTGGACTTTGGGAAGAAGCAGGGAAGGAACTACACCCCCCTTAATATCAACGGATCCTCGGTGGAGAGGGTGGACAGCTTCAAGTACCTTGGTGTCCACATCACAGAGGGCCTGACCTGGGTGCTGCATACTGACTCAGTGGTGAGAAAGGCAAGGCAGAGACTGTTTCACCTCAGATGCTTGAGGAAATTCTGGGTATCCCCTCAGATACTGAGGAATTTCTACACCTGCACCATCGAGAGCAGACTGGCGGGTGAATATCATTGCCTGGTACGAAAACAGCACTGAACAGGACCACAAGGCCCTGCAAAGAGTGGTTAGTTCGGCTGAACATACAAAGGCAGTGCTCTACCCTGCCTAAAGGATATTTAAACCAGGCGCTGCATGAATAAGGCTAGGAGAATCATTAAGGAGCCCAACTACCTGGATAACGGCCTTTTTTCTCCCTGCTGCGGTTGGGAAGAAGGTAGCGGATACACCAGCCCAGCACTGAGAGGCTCAGGAAGAGCTTCTACCGTCAGGCCACCAGGATCCTAACTGAGGTCACTGCTTAAGATAGCCAACTTCACTTGTAATAGCATGGAGCAAGCACTTAAATCATTCGGCATCATACAGTATTTTTAAAAGCCACCATTTAACTTTTTACAGGGTGAAGCTTGAGCCCGGCTCGTGCCCGCTCAGCTAACAACCTCAGTCGCTCAGTTGACTGTGTCAGTTCGCCCTGAGCCTTCGTTGAGCCTCTGTTTGTGTTCTGGCTAGACATCGTCTATAATGAGCGCTGATTAGTTAACTTGTTTAAATGCCTCTGCTATTTCAGTCTCCACCGCTCAGCCATCCATCCATCCAGGCCCAGCCCCGCTGCACTCACCCACCCTCCCACATGAGTGACATTCTTCAGAGGTGTCTGAGCCAGAGTTAGAGGCTACAACTGGGCCAAAGGGAGCAGTCATGGAGTTCAAGTTCGACTTCATGTAACATATATTTTATATAGCAAATGAAAATGAGAGTTTAATGTTGCAATCACACTTTTGTGTAAAAAATGAAATGTTCCTTTTCATTAAGACATTCAGCTTATATGTATTTCATTAATGGTCAGTTTGTCTTGTCCTTTGTCTCTTCTTTTTGTCCTCCCACTTTCTTCTTATTCTCTTTCCATTCTAATACTCTGCAGATGTGAAGAGGTGGTGTTGGGGCTCTACAGTCATCATGCTGCCTCCTGAAGCCACCTACACCAACTGGACCTCACCCTCAGCCTGTTATTCTTTCCACTGGGGAGGTGAAAAAATGTTAGAAAGGCAGGGAGGAGGGCCTGTCTTGGCCTCTTCAGTCTGAGTCTATGATGTTGAGTGGTGTTTATTTGTCAATGCTCACCCCGTCTTTCCCCTCCACCCAGGGGAACCAAAAATGTTAGTGACTGAGTAGGCAGAGATTGGTCTCAGGTCCTCAAGATGAAAATCTATTTTTGAAATGAGTGAACTGCTGTTCACCCAGAACTTGAGAAACGGGTCATGTGCAGGCTGTCTGGACTGAAGTCGAGGTTGTAACCCTCTAGCAGACTTTTTAAACTCAGTACCAGTCTACAGATTCTTCTCTAGCCCTTGTAGGATGTGTAATAGCATCCTCAAGGTGTCCAATATCCACTGACAAGAGCACTAAATCTGATGAATCCAATACGCAGCAATCTGAGGTCAGGGTTTCAGCATTACAAGTAGCAGAGAACCTTATCTTCTTGGTTTCTCCCAGGTAGCTGTAGTATTTTTCTTGTCTTTAGAGCAGGGAAAGTTTCTTAACTGAGTATGTCTATGTGTGTGCACTTGTGTTTGAGTGCTTGCCTACGAGTGTGTTCTCCGACACACAGTGCTCTGCGGTGACCGCTGTAGCCGTGGTGTTTGTGCGCTAAATAAATAGGTTTTTATCTGATGGATGGAGGTACGTGTTGGCTAGTGCAGCGATGTGGAGGGGGGGGGCCCGCCTCCAGAGAGGCTTTAAGCAGGCCAAAGATAAAGACTCAGAAGTGATGGGCTCTCTATGATGCCCTTTTGTGGGAGGAAATTTAATGGAAGTGGCTACATTGGTAGCAGATGGAGCAGTTTCCTGGATCTCAGTCACGGTAGAAATATTAGACTGCCCCACACACACGCACGCACACACTCAAACATGCACACACCCCACCCCTTTAAATTTGGTCACCAGATTTACAGTACGATAAAGACCGAGGGTCGAACAGGCAAGCGTTTATTTGCCTGGAACCTCAGGCACCAAGGGTTAATATTTTTCTGCACTTTTTGCTGTCTTCTCCTTGTCTCTTTCTCTGTTTCGTTTACCCGTGTGTGTGTCTTGTGCCCCCTCCTGTCTTCTCTATTTGTCTTTTTGGCAGCCGGTTTTCAGGATTCCCACAAACCCCCCAGTGGACCCTCTGGACATGAGAGCTGCAGGCTGAGAAATTTGGTGACTTGTTGAAGAAAGGTTCTGGTGAAGAATGGGTGTGTGTGTGTGTGTGTGTGTGTGTGTGTAGGTGTAGATGTCTGAGCATCAGGGGCATGAGTGTGCATCTGCATGGAGTGTGTGCGTATGGATGAGAGTAAGAGAGAGTTGTAATTTGTCTTTTGTGTGTGTGTGGAAGGATGTGTATGGGTATGTGAGTGGGGGCTGGCTGTGTGTGGGTGGTTCAGCTGAGGGTTGAGTGGTTGAGTGAGTTGACGGTAATACATTCATTCACTTTAGGGCCTGTTGATTGCATCATCATTCACATTTATTGATGATGTGTTTGGCTGACATACCTCTGAGTCCCTGTTGTTCCTCTGCAACAACCCGACATATCCTACACAACAACAGCTAACTGAGCAGCAAACATCTGTCAACTTGTGATGTATTTGGCCACATAAGAACAACTCATACCACACTGAAATATCCATTACCCCCCCTGGGGTCCTCTCTCCCAATCTGAATTAACGCTGAGGTTTCAAGTTAAGGACTGATCACAGCACAGCTTACCCTGCCCAACGCCAGGAGCTGAAAATAAAGTCAATGTTGTCATTGGAAAAAAGTTTTTTTTAATGAAATCACATGCAAATTTGATGTGCTAAAGGCAACAACCATGGGGTTTGTGTAAGTCACGGTAGTGATAAGCATGGTGCAGTTTCCCCCCGCTGTAATGCCTTTGTTTATACTGTGGGAAAGGCAATGCCAACAGAATCCAGCTCTGAGTATTTGCTGATGAGGATGATTAAACTTAAGAAATTAATCATGGTGTTTTTGATGAATATGAAATAATGGAACAAACCCAAATAAAGACTGAACAGGGAAGCTGATTTGGGCTGACAGTTTTTGTGGTGTTTTGTTGACATTTGAAGTTCTTTGCCCCACTCTGGAATGTGAATTCCACTGTGTTCAGTACAGAAATGCACTTTAGCCCCAGTTGATTTTGGCTAATTAAGCCAGACTCCTGAATGTTTTGATGTAAGTCAGTGATTAGAGGGCTTTGAGAGGGTTTTGAAATGAAAGCCAAACAGTTGTGCCCCTGTTCCCTCTGTAGTTATGTGCGGACTTTGGGTTTAGCTTTAGAAAAGGTGCATTTCAGAAATAAATTGCAGACCTTTGTGTGCTGAAGTTCAGCATGTCCATCAGACACTGATGTTACTGTTGTTTGTATTATATTCTTGTGTTTCATTGCAGCCTACATTTGTCTCTCAACAGAAGTGAGTCAGACTTAGTTTATCCTTCATTGGTTGGAATGATACAAGATCATTAGTTTAAGTCATAAGCAGGACCAGAACATTCACCACATTTCTGGGAATGAAAGCAATTTTGCACTTGCTCTGACGGAAAAACACCTGCCATTTGTGTGGAGAACTTCCATCTATGGTCAAAACATGGCAGTTAGAGCTGGGTTGGTGTTGTGATATATAGCACACACTTAAGGCAATTTCTTATCACATTTTTAAGGTGGGCCTCCATTTTATTGACTGCTACTTTCAGGCATTTGACCTACAGCCATCAGCACTTCTCTCCCACTCGTTATTTCTCTTTCTCCCTCCTGGTCTCTTGTTCTTCCTCACTCCCTTACCTACTATTCACTACTTTTCTTTTCCCCTCACCAACCCCCTCTCTCATTCCTTCTACGTCTTCACTGTTGGGAATGCCAAACGTGTAACCCTGCTGATGACCTCTTAGGGAGGTCATAAATTTAGTGATGAGAGATAGTAGGAGCAACACAGATAGAGAAATGAAAGGATGGTAGCTTGGTGATTCATCAAATCATTGCTTTTGTAAACCCTTCAAACTGCCAATACCTTTAAAAACTGCTTAACTGGCAAATCTAATAAGGTGATGAATTCATTTAAATGAAAGCTCACAGCTTCCACATTAGTGGTTTTGATTTTTTCCTGTATACTGTATAACGGTTTTATACATATGATCTAATAATGTGATGTGGCAACTTTGAATTTTACTGTAATCCTGTATTAATAAACTTAAGTATTATTACACCAAATTAACCTGTTAATGACTCAAAAGTAAGGGCACCTTCAAACCCTATTAGCTTGTTGATGTCCTCTCCACTGATCCAGACAGATCTATTGCTGAACTCAACAGATGAACTCATTGAGCCAGGCACGTATTATGAATGATTTGACTGCCTGTTGTGTATGCCTGTGTGAGAATGCTGATATCTTTAGACAGTGTGAGAGTCGGAAAATGCAGACGGGCCTGTACGTAACACAGTGGCCGGCGCGCTCCACACCACAGTCTAACCTTTCCAGCCCCTATACATCACAACCCAGCGCGTTCCCTGTTTGCTCCCAGATAATGCTATCAGAGCTGATAACTGCCCCTGACCCCCCCCTCCTCACTTCGACCCCCTGGCATCCCCCATAAGCCGGGCCACTGGTTTTCCAGCATCAGCTGGGGATTTAGTGGGGTGAAGGAAATAGAGATGCCTGTCCCCCCTCATCTGATCCCCATCCATCCCATCCTTAAACCCCCATGTCTGCATGAGCTGGCCAGACTGCAGCACTGATAGACCACAACATTAAAGCTCATCACCACCACACCCTGACTCAATCAGCCACTGTCGGCCAGCGAGAATCCCCAGGACACACTCCATTTTTCCCTCCCCCGTGCTTTCTTGTTTTGATAGGTGCTGATGTCATTCCACACATTTTTTCACAAATTAGGGGGCTGAAATTATGGGGCCGCCTCGCCTTGCTTTGCCTCGCAATGTTGTGCCAGCCTGACGGGAGCTTAATCCCTAATATCAAAGTTTGGCTGTTGGCTTGAGCATTATGGGATACGGTGGCCTCTGTCCGAACCCATCCATCCCCCCAGCTGGTATTTTTAGTGACAGAAAGTTGAGTCTGAGTTCCAGCAGCAAGGAACCTCCCCTTTTCTACCAAATGATAGAAAAGAGTTTTGGGAGGGCGAGTTAAGGCCAAGGGAGTCTCGGGCATGTCAGTTCTGGACGACTGCTTTTTTTTCGGGGTATAATGATGGGAGATGATAAGATCACCAGGGCTTAGTGTTAGCTGCAGTGGTGGTGGGAGTGAAAAGGAGCAAGGATGGGTAGCAGTGGGGGCATCTGGAAGCTTGGCGGTCATCATAGGGGAAACCCCTTGGTTGCCTGGAAACTGGTGGGAAACATTTATAAATATAGCGATCCTGCATTCTAGATCTTACCGCTGTTAGCAGCCTATTTATGTGAATGGTATTCACTGTGGGGAGCACAAACTTCAACCGCATGGATGCAGGACGGAGGGCAAAAGAGACGTTCTTCTGCCAAAAAGTGACACTGGCCATTTCATTTGGCCACATTCTGATTAAAAGTACTTTTGGTAACTTTTTAATTCAAGCACAAAGTGTGGGTTGACCCCTAATAAATAGCACAATAAAATAGAAGTTTAAAGCGCACATGCAGACACACTTCTCAGGAAGACCAATGACTCTTTGGTCCCCTGAAAGCCTGTAATTGCGGTCATCTTCGATATTGACTTTGTCATTTTTACAGCTCCTCTAGATGGTTCTCATGAACACCGTGCCAAGAGAGCCTCATTGGAGGCAATGCAGTTAATGGTTTCAGACATTTACTCTCTGTGCCCTGCTACAATGTCAATGCCAGAACTGCCTGTGTGTATTGTGAGCCTGTCTGTGTGTGCGTGTGTGTATGTTGGAAATGGCTGCCTCAGTTATTATCAGGATAATCCTGAAATTGGAGACAGTATTAGAGTTGGGCATGTCATTCAAGGGCGGGATCCCGCCTGTGTATTGACTACCGTCGCTTCCAATTAGACAAAACATTTCCTCAAAGCCTTGCAGAACGCGAGGACTAACACACTCCTTTTTGGATGTTCACTACAGACAAACAGGCCGTTACGGTCTAAATGAGATCTCTAGGTAATTCCAAGAATACGGCTTTGTCCTCCCTAACCTCCACACTCCTTCCTGCCCTCTGCTTTTCCCTCCTTTCTCATCCTCACCTTTGGCCCCGGCTGTTGTTTTCCCATGAATCCTTGTGTAATAGGTGTGGATATTAGCCTGGTCGGCCCAGTGTCGGGTGACAGTGTGCTCAGCCTTGGGCTGTATGAGACTGCAGGCCTGTCACTGCGGCCCCTCTAGACGCTGCTGATGGAGTCATTTGTTTTTGCACATTAATTCAATTCTGTCCCCAGACCAGGGTCGGACACCTGCTTTCCATTGCGGTGGAGCAGTGGGGGTGGGGGGGTGGGGTGAGGGGAGTAGAGGGCTAGCTGGGCCACCTGCCGATGTTATTACAGTAGAGCGGCACCCAGACGAACACACATATGCACACACGCCCATACGCACTTTGACAGCCTTGGACAGTTATTCATATTCTTGTCTTCATGTTTCTGAAAAATCACACAAAACTATGCCGGAGATGGCCATGTTGTGTGTTCATGCTGTACTTCAAAATAATTACTATTACATAATTCATTTGAGATATTCATTAAGTTCTGTGTGATGTGTGACTTTTCTAAACAAGCTGCCCAGACTCACACATGTTTGGTTAACCTTTTAATCTTCATTCAGCACTGTAACTCTGTGAAGTGGATGGATTTTTACTGTTATGGCGTGCTGAGGCCGTCTCACTCAGCACTCTGCCAGTTGTAGAAATTCCATCAGTGATTTCCGCTGGTGGAGGTGAGGAGAGCTCGGCCTCTAACACTGTAACAGTCACTCTATTGTTAGACCTGCTCACCCATGTGGAGCGTGATGGGCTGTGTGGGCAGGTTCAGCCCTACAGTACACTGCCCCCCTGTGCTCAACACGTCCACGTGCCAGTAAAATATGACTGAAATCAGATCTATGGTCACCTACTGTTCACTGATTCACTGACTGACTGACAATCATCACCGCAACCTCATATTTCCCTGGAGTCACTCACACACACACTCATACACACCAAACCAAGCACCTAAACACACAGGCATATAAACATGAACACTCACATAAATGCGTGCCTGTGTGCTTGCAGTGGTAGATGCAAATACACACAAAGGTGCACGTGTACACACAGAAGAGAAACACACAGATGCATGCACACACACACACGCACACACACACACACACACACACACACACACTCAGGAGTCACACAGGAATTGCACATTAGCATCTATTAGATATGGATCTGCTCATCACCAGTAACCTGCAGCTAGAAATCCAATAGCCAGTCATATGAATGAAATCTGGCAGTGCTTAGCAGCCTGGTCCCTAGCTGCCCAGTATGTGTGTGTACGTGTGCATACTTTTTTGCAAGTGTGGAGCAGTAGATGTATCTGTGTTAAATATTACTACATATTAAGGTCCTGTGTGTGAAAGGTCCTCAGGCGACGCAGAGCAAAAGGTGTGAAACAGAAAGCTGTGTTTTTAATCAGGCCCTCCAGAAGTGTAAAATGAAGACATTTATGGATTAAGTTTGAGGTTAAACATCCACAGTCATGATGTACCGTGTGGATAAAGTATTTCCAGGTTCCTCCATTGTATTTGTATGTATGAGGGAAGGCACAGATTTTTTGTATACCTGTTGTATATGCCCGCAATCAACAGATAGTTATACAGACAAGTAAACCGCGGTAAGCCAAGAGTTATACAGAGTTTTTCCCATTACAAAATACTCCACCATGTAGAGCTATTTAGTCCAGACTTTACATTAGGGGGCCCTAGCCCTATAATCAGTAGCATCAGTGAATTGTGTAGTTTCACAGTCAAGGACACTGTAATTGAAATGCATTCAGCCTGCCTGCCTCTCCATTCACTTTGAAGCTCAGTCAGTATATACCTTTCTTCTTTGACATAAGGTAAATAGGAAACTAAAAGCTGATGTAACGTGTTGCCTACCCTGCAATCAGCCCACTTACTACTGGGACGGACCCAATCAATGCCTGCCTGCCTGCCGCCCAGATGTAGCCTCTGTCTTAAGCCTCTGCTTGTTTAAGAAAGCCCTGTCCTGGAAGTAGGTTTTGCAAACCAAGACTTCCCCTGGAAATGACCAATTAGGGGGTAATATGGACCTGGTTTCTTCCGTGCCAGTTTGAATCGGTGTGCTGGCGCTATAATGTGATACGATCTGAGAGATACATGGATGGAAGTGGTTTGGAGTAGCATGAAATGGTTCTCCTGCCCGCCCTCCCTGCCCTCCCTTCCTCTTTTCTCCACCCCCACACCCCTTTCTCTCTCCCTCTTCACCCTCCAGGAGTAAATTGGAGTACATAATTATTGCAATACCATGTGAGCCTAATTGATTACTGCTCCCCCTTGGCCATTGGCAGCGGATTGTGTGTCTGAACAAATCTTTAGTGACCACACATCCAGTTTAGGCTGCGCTGATCTGCCTAGGATGTAATTTCAGTACCTGTTTCTTTTTCAAGAACATTCTTCCTTCAGTTTAGCTACAACGCAGCAGATGCTGTGACCTGTTGTTCAAATAAAGTTGAAGTCAAAATGCACAAAATTTAATTCATGACCCAATTTAAGTAAATTTTTTAAAGGAAAGTACATTAGAATAAATCCATGAAAGATTCAAAACCAAAAAGTACAGAAGATTGAGTTACATATTGAAGAATCAATTTAAAAAACTGAAACGATGGTTTCTGTAACAAATCGTGTTATTGAAAATATTCATAGACTGGTTCAACATTTCTGTACAACTACATCGTGTGTCAAGGTGTACAGTATATCTGCCTTTGTTCAACTTATATGCAGTTACATTGGTATGTGTGTGTGCATGTGAGGGAAGCCGAAGTAGCAGGAGCAGGTTTCATCTCCTGCCACTGGTCCTAACGAACGTATCAGGCATCTGTTCAGAAAGCCGTCCAGTCAGGACCCCAGCCCCCGGGCCCCCAGCACCCGGCCTTGAGCCCAGTGCTGGGGGAATCTGGCTGGTGGCGAAGGCAATGAGGCGAATCCCCCCCCCCCCCCCCCATTTCTCTTACACTTACACACACAGTCATGACACGCACACTGATGCATGCATGATTTCACACAGGCGCAAGTCTGTGCACACACACAAACACACACTACACATCAGAGACCTGTGGAGTAGCCTCAGCTGTTTTAATGGGCGGATGAATGCATGGGAGGTGTAGGATTTTTATCATCCTCAGAGGTATCATAACAAAGAATTTGAAGTTTTGATGGATTGCTGCAGCTTCCTGTAACCAGCGAAAGGTTTAAATCTGTAGCCTAAAACAGTGACTGTAGTTACCATGACGATGACATCATCAGGCCCGTGCTCTCATCCCTGAAGAAGAGGTGAAAAGAGCTCCACTTTGTGAATCTCATCAACTCAGCTGCATGCAGTCCAGCCAGCATTACCCACTCCATCTCAGACCAGAAGGGCTTTAGCTCATACCAGTTTAGCTCAGCTCAGCCGTTTTCAGGCCTGTTCTTCCCGCCTCAGCACAGCCCCGGCCAGATTATCTCAGCTCAAGTCAGCTCAGCCCAAAACAAACATACTCAGCTTAACTCTTTCACCTGATCAAGAAATCCCTGCTCATTAACCCAAGAATGCCTGATTTAACTAAGTTTTGGTTAAGTCCAGCTCCTCCTCCATCCTCAAATTAGATTATTTATCACATTTCAGGTCAGGTTTACAATCTTGAACTTGGCACAGCAAACCCAGCCAACAACAAAGTTTCTCCCACCACTTGCCTCAACCACAAATTATGTTTACAACGGCGATCCTCACAACTCAACTGCCTTTTACTGCCTGTCACTCTCAAATAGAACCAGACTGCAAGCAACAGCGAATAGTGAGAGCTGCTGCACAGTCAGAATCTTTTCACACCCTGATTGAGTTTCCATTTGAAGTCAGATCCAAGCCGCCTAATGTCCTTTAAATGTTTTTTCCTAAACACAGCAGCAGTAGTCCTCGCCTCGGAGCAACTTCAAACAGCTGTCGGCAGAACCTTGTTGTTGTCAAAGTCAGAAAAGTAAAGATCCCTCTGCCCAGAGAAGACTTTGTGATTGAGGCTTGTGGCTGCTGTAGGAAATAGGAGAGGAATTGAGGGCCACTGTTGATGTAGCAAGCCTGCATTCGTCCTCTAGTTAGCACAGAGAATGATGCACATGTCTGACATGAGCTGTCTGCACTAGGGTAGGCTTTAAATCTGTGCTATAAGAAGTTATTGTGCGGACAAATGGTGGGAAGAGACATGAAATAGAAAGACAGAGAACAAGACAGAGAGATGTGGCATGGTTGTTGCCAAAGGGACTGAAGGAACTTGCATTAAATTATGGGTGACAAAAGAGAAGTAGAGGAGACAAACTGCATTACTGTGAGAGGATAAGACTAACTTTCAGGCAGTATTTTGTATCTGAGAAATGAAGTTGAAGTCCTCATTCATATGGAGAAGAGACACACACAGTAAAAAATATGAGAACAAACTCAGAAAGCCAGACAGTGTAGAGCTGGATTAAACAGCACTGAGACAGAGTGGAGAAGCAGTTGTTACTCAGATGAGATGGAGTTGGCGACAGTGGTTAGAGATGATGACTTAGAGGAAAGTGGACCTTGAAGGACTTTACGAGTCAGCATAGATACATAGAGGGAACGGCCATGTTATGAACTTGTTTTGGAACATCCCGCCATATGAGAGCCAGGGGTCAGGACAGGCAGACACGGTTACATGTAGAGTCATGGAAAAGTCACTCTTGCCTTTCCACGGCCCATTGGACTTATGATGAAGTGATTCTAAATAGCTGCTTTATTCCTGTGGAAGTCATCATCTTGTTCTGGACAGATGGGTGCTCACAGCAGCGTAGACAGTGGAGACACAACTGGGAGGTGTTGTCATTTCTTGCTCATGGTTCAACAATGTGTGCTTGGGGTTGGTTACATGGGCTTTTCAGTTGCAATTTCACTCTCCACCACTAGATGTGAGTGTTGCACCAGATGTTTCCCTAATTCCCTTCCCTTCTCTTAGTTTCCCTCTGCCCCTAGAATTTGAGGTGGAGTGAGTTATGTACCTTTACGAATTGCCTGTGATTGGCTTCTTTAGCTGTGCTGTCCTAGCACAAGGTGTCTTTTCAGCACATTGTGAAGTGGGTGTTGTGATTAAAACAGCCATACCGCTGGAGAACAAATAAAGAAGAGAGAAAAAAGAAGATTGAAAAGCAGAAAAAAAGAGTGGGAAAAGCAGGGATGTGTGAGTGGGAGAGAAAGCAGGGCAGAGAAGGTGGGCTACAATTAGTAAATGATCACGAGGGAAAGAGAAGAGGGGTGAGTAAGAGGGAAAAACGCCATGAGAAAGCGTAAGGGTTGGAAACATTTAACCTTCAAATCACGACGTTAGTTCCCTTTTGTTCATGTCTCTTGGCCCAGAGCTGCTGGCACTGTTGGTGTTTCCTGACAGCTACATGTTAAGAGTTTCTATTAAATGTTAAATGTGAAGTAGAGCGTGTTTGTTTGCACCAGGTGTAAATGACCCATTTAGGCAATCAGTGTATCCTCATAAGTATTGGGTAACTGCGAACATGATTACTTCACCCACCACCTCTCATTTAAGAAAACAAAAGTTACCTCATTTTTCAAAAATGCCACCCACATCCGCGCTGTCAAGTACACTGGCCCACATGATGAAACTGTATAGTTCTGAGCACAATGACTTAATTGTCCTCTTTGATTGGGGAAACAACGAATGTTACATGATGAGAGACATCATGACAAGCAATAGAAGAAGATGTTCTTTTACATTTGAAAGACTTGTGTGAAAGCCTCGGGTGTGCTAAGGCTTGTTAGAAAGAACTGGAAGTCTTATTTATCCAGCAGAGCTCTAGTCTCTGATAAGAAGGTGCCCTCTGGACAGCAGCTTTATCAGTTTGTGAGAAATGGACAGTGACAAACTGCTCGGGGTTGACAGTGCGATTGGGTTTCGTTCAGAATTGTGCTGTCTTCCTCCCTCTCAGACACTTTTACAGGGAAACAAAGCTGTTTTTCCTTTTCCCAACTACTATATTGTTTACTTTTGTAGTTTCCAAAAGCGAAATTGATTGTTTTTATTTTGTAGTTTTTAACTGCACAATAGCTATTGAGGTGGGTTGATCAAGGTCAAGAGAGACAGATTTCACTATAGGCAGAACCTGTACGTAAGATGGTCCTCTCCTTGTATCTATGCAACCATACACAAATGAATCATGTGATTATAGCTTTAGGAAAAGTAACTTTCCTGACTCTGTAATGGAGGAGCAAGCTAGGTTGTGTGGCAACCAGTGAGAACACCTCCTCCAAACTCATGAGCCATGTGGAGGAGTAAGATGCCAAGTGGGACAGGCATATTAATCATCACAGGCTCTCCCCCTGTCTGATTATTTTGGCCTGTGTCGTGCTATAATTTTGATTGCATCCTCTGTGTGTATTGCACATCTTTGAAAAAGTACCATTAAACATTGATTGCAATGAAAAAAGACAAGTCTACAGCCATGATAGTGGCTCTATTAGGCTGTACTAAGGTACAGCAGTGCTTTGAGCTAAATGCTAATGTCAGCATGCTAACATGCTTACAATGACAATGCTAACATGCTGATGTTTAGCTGATATCTACCATCTTAGTGTAGTGTGTTAGCAAGATTTGCTATTCAGCACTAAACACAATGCCATTTGTTTTTCAGGTGTTTGGTCATAAAGTAAAGTATTGGACAAATACAAATTTTGACCAAACTAGGTAAGGGATCACCACAGTTGTTGCAATTCATTCTGAGGGGGAGATAAATGTGTATACCAAATTTCATGACAATCCATCCCATAGTTGTCGAGACATTTCACTCAAAACCGCAAATGTCAATGTCATGATGTTGCTAGAGGGAAAGTCAGGTAATCACCAAGGTCTTTAGAATACATTGCCTAGGAACCATGAATATCTGTACACAGACTTGTGACTATCCATGTAAATGTTGAGATACATTTTGACAGGATAAGTAAAAACTTTAACCTGCTGGTGGTGCTATAAGAAAAATAAGGGGATCACCAAAGTCATTAGGATTCATCCTCTTGGCACTATGGATATCTGTTAAAAATTTCAAGGGAATCCATCCAGTAGTTGTCAGTCTGGCCCACAGTGGTGGACTGACTGACAGACAGACTGACATTGCCATCCATAGAGCCATGCTGCTAGCATGGCTAAAAATAACAGAAAGGACATCACTTAACAAGTATGAAACAATACAATGTTAAGAAAAGAATATCCTGCATTTCATCATCAGTCCACTTTTGCTAAAAATAGTCTTTGAAAGACAGAATGAATCATTCATGAGTAACATCACAGGAGACCAACGTACCTGCTGTTTTCCTCAGTCACTTAAGTCAGGTACATATGCCCAGCACATGTCAGGCTGAATCTGCCCAGTCCTTCTCTGTGTCCATCCTTGGGGAGCTCTAGGATCTGGGGCCCATTACATCCAGGTGAGGGACTCTCAGGCCTTCATAAGCATCCCAGGACCTGTTAAAGCCACTCAGCTCTGCACTGCGCTGACACATACTAAAGCTCCGGGGCCTCTGAATGGATTACCAGCTGGACTGTTTACGGTTATGGGTTTTTCACACACAGGCGGCCATGAGAATAAAGATTCTGTCTTTATGGCATATAGTTTGGGTTATGGCAGAGCTGTTTAATTTGTATTGTATTTCTTTGTTTTATTTTGTGTTTCTCTGTTTATGTTCCAACAACATGAAGTGCATTTTTAAAGTGTGGTTTGCTAGTTACGGGAAGAGAAGGTTTATTTGGAGAGAGTAAAATTAGATTGCACCCAACTGAGAGAGAAAAATTACTCTGTCAGTGGTCATGTTGCTGACCACACAAACACAAACAACATTCAGTTTGGGATTTTTATCACTTTGTTGATTCCCTAAATCTTATTTACAGCCAGCCCTGAGGAGATGTTAGTGTGAGTGTATTTTATACTGAATGCCTGAATGAGACAGCAATCTGTGGATTCGCACCTTGCATGTAAGTGAATAAGTCTGTATGTGTTTATACATGCAGTGTCTTAAACTGTATATGTGTGTGAATGCAGCTGTGTGTTCATTTGACGCATCATCTACTCTGCCGTGCCTCTTCCCCTGTGGGTCTGAGTCACCGTTTGAGGAGCTCGTGCCAAATATCTGAGGAAATAATGGCGATGCTCCTCCCAGAGCGATTTGGTGGCCTGCCGAACTAACACCTTCTGTACGGCGCTGATCTACAGCCTCTAGCAACTCCCATACCGCCAAGCCACCACCATTACACAGCAATCAGGAGAGCTTTACCTCAAAGTCATGTTACCTCCATCAGGTTGGCATGAGCCCAGGTATGTGACTCAGAGAAACAGATGCAGGGATACATGATGATAAAAAAAGAGAAAGGGGAGAAGAGAGGATGGGAGAAAGATCTGGCAAGCATTTGGTGAATGCTTCTGACACAGTATATGCATACATAGATGTAAATATTCTAGAGATAAATGGATATGCACTTTTTTCTCACAGAAATACAAACAGTCTAGCTTGCACATTGCACGGTCGTACCATTCTTTTAAGTCTCTGATTCACCAGCTGTAAAGATTCAGTTTGAAGAGCAATGAGCTGTCACACCTAAATGGAGCCAAAGTTATAAATAGTAAGCAGAAGTGATTTTTTTTTTACACACGCACCGTCTCTTATCAAAGAGTATGATGTCAACAAAAGTGCCAAATGGGCTTAGGGACAAGCACTTTATGAGTTTCTCTCCAGCCGCTGATATAAAAGCCAAGTTCAGAAGCATTCTGGATGATGTGCCATGCCAGAACAGAGAGCTTGACAGCCGTAGCAACAATAACTGTAGAGGTGTGAGGCTTAGGGAACGATCAATTACACTCTGAGCTAACAAGGATTCCTTCTTGGGATGTTGAACATTTTCAGCGCATTTCTTTTGCAATTTGTGCAGTTGAAGACTCAAAAACAAAGATCTCCTCTTAAGCTGTCAGTCATTTTGTTTTGTTTTCAACCCTTCAAGTGTGCGCATCTCACAACGACCTCCCTCGTGAACCTGCTCATAACCACTGCACTTGCCCTTTCTTGAAGTTAGATGGTCATAGATAAGGAGTAGTAGCTGTGGCTCCAGACTTTTGCAGAGCCACAGTTGTGTGAGAATAAAAGAAGAAGCCCTCCCTGTTGTGTATGCAGTAGAGTATAATACACCTAAACAATGGCTGTCATGGTCTGGAAGATTCTTAGAAAGTGTGACATTCAAGTCCATTTTTCTTTCTCAGTCACACACTGAGATGCTGGGTGAAAACCCTGCATGTATCACCAAAATGTCAGCTTTCCAGGAAGAGAAATAGCTTTGTTTTAAGCTTGACAACCATTCATTTTTGGGGTTATATAACGAGGTTTGCAGGGTGTTCACAGGCCCAGGCGGTTGTAACATTTTCTCAGCCTATACAAGAACAAAAAATGGGATTTACAAGATTTTTTACCTGTCAGCCTTGAACAGATAACTCTATATCTTGTTTAAACACACACACAGACACACCGACTTCACTTATCACTTTGATCAACAGCTTCCCTCACGGTCCCTCGGGAGGCGTTGTGGCGAGTGAGACTAAAAGTTTCTGACTGGAAGAAAACAAGACTCCAGACAAATCAAGTCAAATGATAACAGAGTAGAGGAGATTGCAGGGAGGAGAGAGGAGACGTGTAGCTCAGGGAGGGAGAGGAGGCACAACAAGAGGGAGCAATGAGGGAGAGGGGTCATGAGAGGGGAGGCGTGTGGGAGTCAGGGAGAGAATGAGTGAAGGAACTGGAATAGATATCGAGAGAGGCATCTGAGGTGAAGAATGGGAAATAAAGTAGGCCTGGGTGGTGCAGGGATTAAGGAAGAACCAGGTGAGTCACTACATCCCTCCTCTATAACCTCCTCTGCTAAAAAAGGTACACTGTTGCCTCTGATACAGCAACCAGCTCACTGCAGACGAACTTTGGTCTCACGCAAACAAAAACAACTAGACTAAAATCTAAAATCAACTAAAATCAGGTCAAACTGTAGGTGGGGTGTGGGAGGGGAGTAGGAGACTGTATTACATATTGTATATTCCCTTGAATAAATCTGAAACCGCTCCTTGAATGATATCCAGTCATGCTCTGGGGCACTCTGAGGCCATTTTATAATTGGACCGATAAAAATAAGCTATTTTCACCAACCTGGAGCTACTAACAGTCTTAATTTTCTCAGAGGAACATTCAGTCTGCTCTCATGTTTCAGATATGCCTGCTGTCTACTTGGTATGGTTCTCTTGTGTGTTTAGAACAACTTAAATTCCTTGCAGCATGGAAATAACAAGATGCTGGAAACCTTCCTCAGGTACTTGGTCCATTGCTGCAGATTCGTCATGCTGCAAACATCCCACTCTTATTCTAGATGTTCTTTATTCGGTAAAGATCCAAGGATTGAACATGCTATAGGAGACAACGTATCCATCTTTCCTGATCATGTGTTCTTGTTCTGAGCTGACCAGGCTATCAAGGTTTGACAAGTTCTGCTTTCTGAGTTGTTAGATTTGCATACTTAATGCTCACCTGTAATCAGTCTCCTGACCTCTTACAGATCTGCTGCTGACTGAGTGTTTTTTATTGTTTATTGCTCTATTATCTATTGTGTTGTGCATAAAAATGTCATCAGAGCAGCTGTGTTCTGAGATGGTTGAACCAGTATGTGGAACGGACAATTAACAGCCAAATTCAAACTTGTTTTTATAAGACCTTTTTGTCTCATTGTAATTGTTCAGTTAAACAGAAACTGAACCTCTTAACCCTGTCTGCATGCTTTGTACTTGATAAAAGCTTTGTTAATATGTGAATCATTTTCAAGAAAAGCAAGTATTTGCATATATAGTTAAGCCAAATAGTAGTCTCTGCCAAATGTGTGCTGCTGTAGCTGAACCTGCACTCTGACCTTTCTGTGGAGGGAGGCAAGTGAAGAGGCATTTATTATTAATATTATTATACAATAGATTCTATCATTAGTCAGGATGATTTCATGGTAACTTACAACAAAGCACAAACACTTCAGGTATCCACGTAATACCTCTTTAGACTCATTCAACCACCATAGACTCTCTGAAAACCTAATTGAAAGCCCTTCTAAACCTTTTTTGGTCTGAAAAATATCCACTGAGAATTGATCGAGGCCAACAGCTGCAAGCTGAACGAGTAAAACAGTCATTGTACTCAGCCGTGTAACTGCTGATAAATCCCATTGTTCCTGAGCTGGAAGTGTGCTCACACAACCTTTCTTATCATTATTTAGCACATGGCACTGCCTTAAAAATGCAAAGCAAGGCAAATTGCTCACAGAATTCTCATGCGAACTAATGCAATCAAAGACATGGTAAGCAATTTTCTCTGAGGCAGAGTTGCAGGTGATTTTCAGCGGACAAAATGTATCTTTGAGCAGCCAAAGTACTGTACTCCATATTTTCAGAAACAGAGTAAACATGAAGTTAATACCACACGCCAGCGCAGCTACATGAAGTGAGACAACACAGTTTGACATGAAACCTGAAACTAGTCATGGGAAGGGCCAGAAAGCAGATGAATCCATCAGTGCCATCACCTGTGAGGTGTTGGTGAAGAGGACAGCAACATATTTCAAATCAAGCACCTGAAACTGCTGACCAGCCATCTTGCCCCTGCTGTTATATTTTATCACTGTTTTAACTTTTGTTAGACATCTGCTCTTTTTTGCTCTAGGTTTATAGGGTACAAGCATTTGTATTAATTAAATATTAAAACAAAGCGTGCTCTAAATTGGCTGGCATTTGTGTGGTCATAGTTGAGTATGCTTTGGACATAACAGCTAAACTATGAGGTAAAAGAGTGCCCAAAGCCAAATGAACAAATATAATCATCTGCAAACATACAGACAAAAGTTTGCAGAAGCAGGAGGCTATTAAGAAAGCTGTGGAGGGGATGACATGCACAGTCAAACATATTCATCATCTTCTTTCTGACATATGAGTGCATCAAGAAATCAGTTGCTGAAATGCAATCAGTTGTGTTTTCATTAACCTTTCATCGAATGTTTCTTGAATGATTGATCTACACGTTTACAAAGGTGAGCTGCCGACACACATGAATTCTTTCTAGAGGCCATATATCATATTTCATGTGAGAGAGTCTGCATGAGCATCTAATACAGAACGTATCAGCACAATGCATGAATGGTTCCCTAACAGCACTGCAGAATTGTGGAGGTTACACAAATCCATGTGTGGTCAGGTTTTCATAAAGTTCTATGTGATATCCAAACAAGTGTGACGCACAAAACTTTATTAAACCCTATTTGCATGTGTTAAATTTAGTATAAAGGAATTACAGTAATATTTCTGTTTAAGTAGCTTGATACCTGGAATGATTTCTCTTGTCTTTGCCTCCTGTGTCCTGAATGCTCGCTATCTCTATCCTGTTGTTTTGTAGTGAGTGGGCAGTGTGCAGCAGGGAGTGTGTGTGGGTTTTGGTGGGCAGTAGCTCTGTTGATGCTACTGTATATGTAGGCAGACAGAAGGCTTAATAAAACAACCTCCAGCATTGCTTTTCATTTGCATGATTGCCTCTCATCATGATCTATTCATAATGATACTCTCTTGGGGTAATTTTATCAAGTTTATATTGTATTACAAATGGCATTGCATTGCATTTGGTTCACACTAATAAAAACTTTGGTAATATCAGAACATTTAGTTTGACCTTTTATCCCTTTTTGTGATGAATGATTACCTAGCATACAGTGCTTTGAACAACATGATACTAGGCAAGATTTTAATAATTATACTTAAATTATTATTAAATCTATAATAGGAAAATCTCCTAAGTGAAAGAGGGAACCTTTACGTAGCAAGCAATGATTATCTTTCTCTTTATTTCATGGATTACCTTTATTTTTATTTATTTTTACATTTTTTATGTTTAAGTTGTGTCACGGCATCTTATGTCAAGTCATTGCATTTAGTCATTGTAATAGTTTGACATTTTGGGAAATGTACTTAATCGCTTTCTTGCCAAGAGTTAGATAAGAAGTTTGATACCACTCTCATGTCTGTAAGGTAAATATGAAGCCACATCCAGCAGCCAGTTAGCTTAGCTCAGCATAAAGACTGGAAACAGGGGGAAACAGCTAGCCTGGCTCTGTCTAAAGGTAACAAACTTTGCAGTGACTTCCTGGAGTCTCTGCTGGTTGCCTGGCAACCTCATGGTGATGACAGGACCCCAGGAAGTCACTGGTGTGTTTACATTTAAGTTTTTGTACGTACAGTATTCAGCAAACATGATATAACGTGTTAATTAGCGAGCTTTAATGGGGCTCGTAGGCGGATTCTGTTACCTTAGAAGCTGTTTACCACTGCTTCTAGATTTTATTTGAGACTGTGAGGTGTGTGTGTTGGTATCTCTGCTCCCCAGTGAGAAAAAGGTCCATCTCTGCTGTGATGGCCTTCAGTCATGCCCCTCATTTTGTGTGTGTGTGCATGTGTGTGCAACAAATAGACAGATAGTGAGTGGAAAAAAGAGTTCAAGCTGTTTCATGACATTGGTTTGAGAGGTCACAGTCTGAATGGTGACTGAGTGGTGAATGTTGAAGGAGACAGTGGAGTGAAAAATATTCATCCCATGACTTCATAATTTAATATTGTATTATGGCCAGATTAAAACAGGTTCAAACTCTAAGTGATTTGTGGGTCGGTGTGTTAGGGGGATGAAAAACAACCATATGCCGTATTTTTCCTAGGTCCTATTTGAGGTTAAATTTGCTTAACTGGTGTTGAATTTAGTACAGCCAAACTCCAATTTCCTCTGCTTTATGTGAACATTTAGCAGAGCAGAGACATCATCTGCAGCCGTGAGTCATTAATCACCCACCTGATGCTATTGAAAGTATTCTCTGAAATAAACCTCATAAATTGTGAAAGACAGTTATAAATCGTTTGATCTAGTCGAAGTTTCCCTGGTAACAGAGAGAAAAAGAGTCCTGCATTTCATTAATTACACAGTATCTAGAATGTATTAGAATGTTTTTAATTGTTTGTGGACATGAATCAGGAACCTAATTAAATATCAAAGCCAAATGATAATGAATTCATCTTTAACACATTAGCCCTTTATGCTCCAGTGGAGACGTGCAGGTACAGTACAGATGTATGTAGAAACCGTGGCAGATGCCTGGCTTATCCCATTTTATCCTAGTCGGTGTGTGCCCGTGTGTCTGTCTGTATATATATATGTATATGTATACTATGTGCATGTGTGTTCTTATATTTCTATATGTAGAAGGATGAAATATCAGCACAAGAATGATAAAATAGGAGGACATATTTCTTGTCACTTTTAGGGACAACTTTAGGATCCTGGGTTTAGGATTTTGGATTAGAATTAAAGGGTCAGTTCATCCAAATTACAAAAAGAAAAAAAAAAACTAAACATGTTTTGTCACTTAGCAGTAGCCATGAGGACAATTTGATTTAGTTTGCTCAGGTTTTAAGGAATCCATAGTTGAGATTTCTCTTGTTATCCCAAGATAATTGAGGTGAGTGGAATCTTTTTTTTTTTTTTTTTTTTTCTTTTTTGTGGTGCTAACAGCATTGAAAAATTACATTTAAAAAAATCAACAACCCCACCTTTTTCCAGACACTGTGTCTCCATCACTCTGGATATACAAAACATACTGTAAACGGTTTTCATTTCAACTCTATCACCAAAGAAGAACACTGACATTACACAATGGTTTTAAAACTCTTGCCTTCTACAATGTCTGCTCATGGCAGCTAGGGTATGATTATGGTTAGGGAAAAAATTATGGGTTTGACAAATAATCTTAAAGTTTCTTTTGGTTAAAGTTAGGGTTAGGCAACTAAAACACCAGGTTATGGAAAGATTAAGGTTATGATGCATCTGTGACACAAACTGTGCATGAAATTCTGATGTGCTACACACCCATCCATCACCCCAACCTTTACACTGCCTCGCTACATGTAGGGCACACTGCTGCACCGACACTGAACGTAGCAATGAATGGAAATCTTGACAGAATCATTAAATATGGATGTAATTCCTAATGATACTGGGTTGTCTTCTTTGATAGAAAGTATTTCCAGAGTAACACTGATTCTGGAAAAAGAGTCTCAAAATCAAAACCATCTGCATGGCTAGATACTGCTAGAGGTAAGTGAGATAATATGTTTTTTTGTAATTTGCAACAACTGACCCTTTAATGTGCACAAATACTCTTGCATGAGGTGGGCACATGCATGATTACCTGTGATTGGATACATATCTCTGATAGTTTGAAATAGACCTCCGTACATGTCTGCAAGAAATATCTCTGCCTGTATCTCTCTATATCTTTTTCATCATCTCTCCCAATGACTGAGTTTGTCTTCAGTGCTTAAGCTCTTCATATACCAGGATGAATCTGAAAGCACTGATCAGACTACAAATAAGGAGATAATCCTTTTTTTCAGGGTCATTCCCCTCAACATATTTTTCTCTTTTTAGTAGCCGAGCTTTCACAGTGAATTTCACAAAATTGTGACTGGACAGTCACAAGCTTTGGCAGCCAAATGGAACATATTAAAATAATAAGAGCATGTGTGACTTTTCTAAGCGCGCTGTGGTTGAAAGCTGCTTGATTACTTGGCAAATGAGGAGGAATAGTGTGTGTGTGTGTGTGTGTACTTTATGTGTGCAGGGGTGTCTCAGACTGTGGACAAGTACTGCCAGGTAATTGGTTTCTTTTTAAAGGATGTCCTTAATCCTCTCCTCTCCTCTCCTCTCTTCAGCAGGTCCCTCATCTCCACACCAGCTCCAGTGGGTTCAGAGGACTAGCACCGAGGGCTCTCACCCTGGATCTCTTTATTATCTTTGGCCTGTTGTCAAGCACACGCTCTCATTCCTTCAGCCCACATAGAGCCTCTCACACACCGCAAGCTAATTACCAGCACTATCATCTCATCTTCAAGAGAGAGGCAGAGAGAAACAATCGAGAAGAAGAGGATGAGAAGAGGGATAGGCAGAGAACAGGGGAGCCTGTCAGAGTAGAGAAAATTACTGAAAAGGTGGTTGAGAAGTGAGGGAGGGTGTGAAAACGAGGAATGGGCTGAGAACCGTGCAGTAATTCAAACAAAGGAATTCTGTGAAAGAAGCTGTAAATGAAAGGGAATGTCAGCCACAAAAGACAGTTCTTGAGGCAGCTGACAATTGATGCTGTAATTTATTTGCTGCGCCACCCACCATCCTATCTGCTTGGGTGTTTCAAGATACTGTGGCTTTACTGTACCTCTCTGATTTACGCTACAGAGACACACACTTCTCATAAACAGAATTTATTACGGCACTTTGCATCTTTTCATGCCAAACTAATTGTCACAAAGAGTGCATTTGCAATAAGTGGACAGGGAGTCCCAGTAGCCATCATGGCTAAAAGTCCACAGTAAGGCTATGGAGGGGGTCATTCATTACCAATTACAGCTGCTGAGAGCAGCACATAAATGGTGACTCCCACCTGTGAACGCCTGAATGAAGACAGATTAATAGAAGAGAGTAAAAACCTCACAAACATTATCTGTTCATCGTGTGTTAAGTTAGAACTGAATGAATTAAGTGATGCGTGCAGCAGAGGCACTATTGTGTAAGAGACAGAAGAGCTGGTGTAGGAGGTTAAATACAAGCCATGCTCAGATTTGACCTCAAACCAAAATAATACATCTTATGGTATCTTATGGGTTTTTCAAAATACTGATGCATCCAAGACTGGAGCTGAAGTACACCTGTGCTGTAATCTCACTTGAGTGCATATGCAGAATGTATGAACGTGGGTATGCCGTTTTAGTGCATACCTCTCATATGGGTTGTTTTGTTGAATGAGGCCTATGACACCTGCTGGATTCTTGTCTGTAGAGTCCTGCAATCCACTCTTTGTACGGCCACTCTCTGCACTCACCTAAGAGCATCTCAACTAAAGAGATCTCTCTCATTCTGTGGATCCCACCGAGGACGTTGTTGCTACTTTCAAATGTTTTGGAGAAGTGTGAGACTGAGATGTGCGTGACCCACAGTTCACTGTCAGGCATTATCAAACAGCTCTGTGGGTGAAAAACAAGGTCCAAGCTGCCCAAGCCTTATCACAGAGCGGTCTTATGGGATTTTACTTGGAGAAATCCTCTTCTACCAAGCTCAGCCCCCAAGGTGACAAGGCAAGGCAAGACATTTCAAATGCTGATAGTCTGCACTGGCCTGAGAAAACTAATTGGGTTTTAGCATTTCACAAACTTTAATATCTGATGAAATTTGAGGAAATCTTGGGGTTTTGATGAAATATTAAATTATGGATGCATTGTTGATTTGAGGTAGTTCATTATACAGCAGAGGTATAATTAACTAGAGATGGGAATGATGATCAAGTTTTTACCACCCCCAGTGTCTCTTTGTCTCTCTCTTTCCTAATTTTCTACAAAGCTGGTACCAGTTGGAATGGCCAGTTGTATGTAACATCTGTGACTGAAGATTGTGAGGTTAAAGCTGAAGTCAAGATGTTTTTAAGATTGGTTCTGTTTAACATTTGTATCTATGCAATTTTTATTGGTGAATATAAGGGCTGGGTTGTGCATATGATTCCGTTGTTGTCACGGTGGGGACTGTAGGCAGACAACACAGGCAGACTGGTGCAGTTTGGTGATTTATTGTAAAGATGAAATTACATGCAGGTACAGGTAGGCAGATAGGTAACTGGTCCAGGTTTGGGTGACAAAAACCTGACAGCACACACAAAAAGCAACAGGAAATCAGGATGACCCAACACTGGAGCCAAACAAGTGGACCGGTATATGTAGGGAGTGGTTGATGAGACAAGTAAAAACAGGTGAGCAGGTGAACGAGCACAAGTCTGATGAGGGAAGTGAAAACAGGTGTGTAGTTGGGTGGGGCAGTCAGGTGATGGAGAAAGGAGGGAAAGTCCGAGGGCATCTGGTGGACTACTGAAGGAAAACACTGGGAAAACATAAATGTGGCTGGAGAGGAGGGACAGGGAGACCTTACATCTTACATGACACAACTCATTGACGCATGAAATGTAACATGTTGAACTGCACACACCTCCACATTAATTGATTCACATGTTAAAAGTAACACTACTTCTAAGGTTCTCAGCTAAGAGAGAATCACTGACCTTGAGAGACAGAAACTATGGAAATAGCAGCAAAAAATGATTTAATTAAAAGGCTGTCAAACATTTGGTTTACATGATAAGCCCAGGGAGCTTAACAAGAAGTCTGATAGGTTTAAGAGATTTTATGCGACTGTATTGTTTTCCCTTTTTGTAGTCTTTTCAAATCAATGTTCAGTACTCAACAGTTAAGTTAATTTTACCAAATGAAATTTGATCAGGATATTCATAGACTCATCAGGACATTCATAAACTATCGACGTTATGTCCCATCCCGTGCTCTCCGCTCTCAGAATACAGGGCTCCTGTCTTTCCCCAGAGTTAAAAAGGCTGCAGGGCCTTTTCCTATCATGCCCCCTTCCTCTGGAATAACCTCCCTGCTCACATCAGACAGTCAAAACAATTTAAAACTCATCTTTTCACCCTAACTTTCAGTTAGTTGCTTATTCTTTGATTACTTCAGCCTTATCGGTCCAGTGGGTCGGTCTAGGTCTCAATGAATCTATTAAGCCTAGTACTTCTAGTCCATGACTGTCCTGCAGACTAGAATATTGCAAACTTTCTGAAGACCGCTGCATCTCTCTAACCCTCTGTTTGTTTGTGTCCTTTCTCTCTCTCCCTCTCTCTCTCTCTCTCCTCCTCATCCCGTCTTTTCATACAGGCATCTCTGTGCTGGACCATCGTCCGTCCTGGGACCTCTGTCTCTCCCCTGGCTGTTGGTGCCTCACTCCAGATGTTTGGATCTGTATCTTCGTCCTCCGGGAGATTCAGCCTCTCCTCTTGTCTCTGTCTGTCTCCCTTGTTTGCATGTTGGTCCTTGTGTCTCTGATTGACTTGACTACTGATTCTATTTAAGCATCCACAGAGGTGTGCCTATGCACAAGTTCAGCCTAATTTATGCCCTATTTTTTAAAAGCTCTGGAGCAAATCTCTCTTACATTTAAAAAAAAATCTCAAAACACATTTGATGACGGGTGACTGAAGGACGACAATTTGCCTCATAACATTGAGGCATCAGAAGCAAATTTATGCGGTAGCATGGCTGTACCTCTCTGCCAATGCTGAATGTTCATTATGTTCCCTTCCTTTTCAGTTGACGGTCCTTCTGAGAACCAAATCAGGTACCAAATGGCCCTGATTTGTGCAATAAAAGTGAAAGATAATTTTGACATCACAGTGTTTGCACGCAACTGGTGTTTTTTGCAACGCACCAGTTTCCGAGAGTGCAGATTCATGTTAATATTTATTTTGTCACTGAAGTTGGTCGGCAGGGCTGTTTGTGGCTCTTGTGCTTAACATTTCCTGTGTGGATGAAGAAGAAAGATCCACCACACAGAGGGCATCCGGCTCACAGTTCACTGATCAAAGATTAGGCCTGTATGAGCTTTGTTGAGGACACAGATGTACCTCATTAGTCAACTGGCATTATGCTGAAAGACCAGTGAAAACCTTTTGTGCCTTGACAGATATGAAATATAGCAGCTGACCACCTCACCTTAGATTTCAGCTGATGGGGTGATTTGTGATGGCTCCTTATTGTGCTGAATAGCAGAGAAAACCAACAGCGTGTTGCATTCATCATTCTGTCTTTGTGAGTACTACAGGCTGCTGGTCTTAGTGTTGTGAAGTGTGTTTTGAACACATTAGTTCACTATTAAAAACTGGATACCATCACAATCAATCCATCCTATTCATCCTGTATACTGAAAGCAGGTGTTGTTGTATATCATATGAATACTAAGTAACTAATTAATTAAGTGCTGATAGGCAGCACAGCGAGCAAGCTGTACTGTATGTTTTATTATGTAAATATACAATAACTTGTCATATTCACACTCGTAATATCAAGCTAATGAGCTGTCTTGTCCACAGCGGTCTCCTGCCCCTCTCTTGAATCTCCACACATCCTTTCATGTGGGATAAATCTAAAGCCATACTTGCCATCCTTCATTTGAGTGTTGAATCATTCTAAATTGGAAGTCAACCAACCGAGGGTTCATCGAATGGAGATGAATGCTCGAGAGAAATGTGATTTAAATCATTTTGGATATGGTCTGCGTGCTTTTGAAGCATGGAAAATCTCTCTTTTTCTCCCTGTCTCTGTTTCTCTCTCTATGTCTCTCTCCATGTCTCCGCTAAATGTTATATGATACAGCACAATAAAAGATGATGGACATGATCTTCATTTCTTTTATGTAAGAAAAGAAGAGACAAAGCTAAAAAAAAAAAACATTCATCCCAGATAGCAGTGGAGTGGGAAGCTGTTTCCTAGGGAACGTGTCAGATTGTAATGACTTCTCTTCCTGCGTTTGTGGGACGGTTGAATGTGTGTCACATATGCAGCTGTACTGATGGACAGACCGTGTTTTATGAATTGAAAGCGGCCCTTCGTGTCTTTATCTTTTTTTTTTTTTTTATGGAATGAATGACCACTAAAATGTAATGCCTCTGGAGACTATCAGAGAAAAATGTACCATCATATACTAATGGATAATCCCTGATGAAGGACAGGGCTGGAAATTGTTTTAGGAATAGATTATCATGATCTCATGTAGGTGACAACTGGAACTTAAGCTTTCATCAATTATCGTATGTTGTAGTCTCTTACAGTCTTATTTCTGTGTATTGAACTACTATTTGTTGCTCTGCTGAAGGCCTCAGTATCTGGGTCATTGTCGTGCACACCAAATTCAAGGTTGAGGCTTTTTTAAAAACCGTAAAAGTCAGAGCCAGCAGTCTTTGAGATGAGATAGCCGTCATCATGAAAGAAAGTTTTCTCATTTTTATGCATAGTGGACAGTTCACCTTGATGCAGTATTTCATTAGTTTTTTCAGGCCAGCTGAGTACAGTGAACATAGAGGAGACCTCTACCTCAGCGTGATAAGAATTATACATACTGATAAAAAAAGCACAAACATCAGCACTGTGCAACGAATATATCTTAACTGTCAAGTATTTTGGACTGTATATTTGGCATTTCCTAGCCAATCTTTTGGAATATATCCAAGGGAACGGCAATGGTTTGAAGATAAAGAAAAAGACACAAGCAGAGAGACAATCATGAATTTTAGGAAATAGTCCAACAGCAGCAACAAGCTGTTAACACAGCAAGAAAATCACACGTTTCTTCAAACCTAATCACAAGAAAAGGAAAACTGATGACTATGTTCCAGTAATCTGTTGGTAAGATACACATTAACACAGGAACACTAATGATAACACTGTTTTTGATATGATTTCAAGAAGACTTTATGGATTTTTATCCTTAATTTGTTAAAGTCCCTACAGTACACGTCCATGGTCAACCCAAGATTAAGCACTATTTACAGACTGTGGCTGATTGATTGACATCTTCCTGACCTACCTTCCTGACCCTAATTGGGTGAGGAAACATATTGTAAAAGTATTTTTTCACAGCAGTCATTTTGACATGTTATTGCAGGAAAACCATCAATGTAACTTACACATTGATAATCGCTGAATTTCATTTAGCTTGACCAATTACAAGGCTATTGTGCATGCTGACTCTGGCTTACTGGGGCACTTAAATGGAAGCAAGTCATAATTCATGGTATTGATTATGCCTGTGTTTTACCTGCTATGAAGTAAAATTGTCAATTGTTATGACTTAACATGTTTACTTAAAGGTGGGGTAGGCAGTATTTTTTTGGCGTCATTGGGCAAAAATTCCATAATAACCTTTCAACAAATTGTAATTCAAGGGGTCTGAGAGAAAACTTCTACTTCTGCCCCTCCTCTTGCCTCTGTTTTCAGGCTTTAGAAAATCTAGCCCGTGACGGGAGACTTTGGCCAATCACAGGTCATTTCAGAGAGACGGTGCGTTCCTATTGGCTGTTCTACAAATGCAGACGCGCTTGCCCGTCCCTTCAGATGGTGAAAGCCTGATTCAATGGCGGAAAATCCTGCAACTTGTGATAAATTTCCAATCCCTCCTTTGCCTTCAACAGCGTATAGTACAAAATATATGGTGTGTGAACATGTCCCGGCACATTATGTTCGATGCCATGGTGCTGGTATCGACAAGTGGCAAAGAGGCAGTAGACAGTAGCATTTGTATGGTGTACTAGTCTCTCATCCTGCTGTTAGACGATGTCTGCTCTGCGGCCATGAAGCGCTGGAGGGGCATCTTCAGGTTCAGGTTACTTTATTTGTACCCATAGGTAGATTTGTTTTGCAGTTCAGAAAAATTTAAGACAGACATCCATCTAAATAGACAAATTAGACACATTTTTACAAACAGCACAAATAGTAGACCAAGACAAGACATGAAAAAGTGCTCAAGGGATAGCATCAATAGCATCAATGTTCAAAGTGCAATGTTGCTACATTTTGTTAACCAAGTTGAACAAAGCTATTTTTGTATCGCTTTGACCTGCACCTTGGGACCATAAACCTCCGTCCAGAGGGAAGGAGCTTGAATTCTCTGTGCAGAGGGTGGGAGCTGTCGCTTAAAATCGAGGTAGTTAACCTCTGTACCTGTCTGATGTACAGGGAGGTTACATTAAGCTGTAACCCACCAATCAGCCTACTGGACCATCTAGTAATCTGGTTCAGAGAATTTCTGCTCGTCAGCTGAAGTTTACCAAACCATGACACCAAAGAAAAGAATAAAACCGATTCAATAAAAGCATGGTAAAATAAGGTCATCATGGTTTAGTCAATGTGTAATTTGGACAGTTTCCTCAAACAAAACAAATGCTGGTGTCAATAAACAAACACGTTTATTGCTGCAACCAATTCTTACCCTGGCTTTATGATATATGTGGTTTCATCATCACTTACTGTATGTGTTCACCTCAGTTTGAAGTGTCCAATCAAAATAAAATGAATGCTGGCTACGTTTCTTTTAGCTGCTTCAGTTTCATAGTCCTGGTATTGTGCATGCTGACTCACTGTCACACTGTCATGGCTTACTGGGACACTTGAATGGAACAGAGCCATGGTTAATGTTAATGTTAGTAACACCTGCGGTTTGCCTACTGTGACAAGTCAAAATGTCTGCTGCGCCTGTGAAAAAAGGCCTACTGAAAAACACTAATACACTGGCTATTCTGCAACACTAACAATGTACAATTTGCACAATAATCATGGATTTAGGTCAATTTTCAATCTATATTGTGAGAGCATCGATTTTAGTTTGAGAAAACTGTAATACAGTCACTATTGCCATAGATTTCCTTCATGTGCCCGGGGAGAGAGAGACACAGACAGAGAGAGAGAGTGAGTGAGAGAGAGGGAGGGAGAGCTGGAGTCCATCAGGAGAGCTCTGCCAGAGTCCAATAAGACATGCATGTATAATCCTTCTGCTGTCGACCTAGCAGCCAGTCTGTCTGACACACAGTCAAAGTTCATAGAGCAGCCAGTCAGTGAGTTAACCTGCTGTACGCTGCTGTTACATTCAAATCTTGGAACTTTGTCTTGTAGTCCTCGAAACACTGATTTGAATCCAGTGCAAAACATTCAAGTCCAGGGGATTTAACACTTTAATTACCCACAGGTAAGACTTTCATGAGTCTGTCTACCTGATCAACCACTCCAGGATGTTTCTTTTCCTTTCACCCAATCTATGCTGTTGTAAACTTCAGTCCGCTATGACCCAGAAGGAATTTGTGCTAAATGAGGGAAACTTCCTGTAATTATCATTGCATTTTGTTTGTGTGATGATCTTGTTACAAAACACACTTTCAGCAGCAGATGCCAGCCTACAGGCAAACTAGCCAGATGCAGCATATGAGGGTGTGCCAGTCGACCACACACACCGCTACAACAGGCTCTGCCAGCCCTTCAGTGAGCCAGCAATAGCAGTGCTGGCCGGGAAACAGCAAGTTGTACCAGTCAGTGTTAGGGCGAGCAGGGGGCACAGATGGGCAGAGGCGGGCAAAGACAGGTTTTAATAGCATATTGATTCCACAGACCTCATCAAGCTGCTCTCCTCTGGTGCTTGTTTTCACTCTAATTTGTTTGGAAACGAGGGAACAGAGAGTGACTCATCCAGACAGGCAGCCTTCATCGTCTGGGAGAGGAGAGCCGCCATCCCTTCACCGTCATTTTCCATTCATTTCAACCCTCCATCCAGTCATCCCCTGCTTTCACTAAAGGCTAAACTCAGCGTGGTGTTCATGTTGTCAAGATCAATATTCAGAGGTCCAGAATTACTGTATTTCCTTTCTTCCATTCACCCTGTCAACCACACGTCTTCACATGCTGTAAGACACTTATCACAATTTCTGCTTTTACTTACCCTGATTCATACATTTTCCATTTTACAAAATGTGAGGAATCTTTTATTTATGAGTAAATGAAGACACATTTTCAGACAAAGCAGTCCATCTATGATTCTCTCCTCATCTGCTTACTCATCTTGCTAATAAGCAACCCTTCTTTAAAATCTTCAATAATTAGGCCCATGTCCTTTGTGCCTGAAAATTGTCCTTTCATGCTTGTATTCCTGTTATCTGCTTCCTTAACCCTCGGGGAAAGAGGTTTCTCAACCTGGCAATATTGAATCTTCTCAATTATATGGTTGGGCTGCTGCCAGCTGCTAGTCTTGGAACGAGCCTATTGTTTTGATGAAAAATGTAATCAAGATACTGTCTCTCACTCTCAGCAGTTGCCTCTTGGCACATCCCTTTGGAGGAACTGTGAGAAGAGAGAGGTGGCTGATTAACTGCCTCTGTGCCCCTTCACATACAAACACACATTAAATACTGTATTGTATACAGAGCTACACAATGCATACTCCAGAGGCAAGCATACTTTTGTACACATTTTAACCTACCTTTAAATGTGCTGTGGTTGAGTCACTTGCAAGGAAAACTGCTTTCCTTTTATGTTTTAAACAATTTCAGATCTGTTGCAGATTTATTTTTATTCAAGCTAGGTCAAAAAGAAAGTGGTCCTCTCTGAGCTAATTGTTTTAAAAAATATATTTTTTTGAACAATCCACACAGCAACAGCTCTCACTAAAGATGCTGGGGATTGTTATGTTTTAACTTTCACAGTTCTCTAACTAGTTATATATACACTCTAATCTTTATACTTTCTTCTTTGGCAGTCAGCCACGTTACTTTTACTTAGCCTCCCTGAAAAATGGTTGCCAACACTTGCATTCTCAAGTTCCAGGCATATCTCAGTGTCAGGTCAGAAACACATCATCCACATCTTGTGTCAGGTGTTCCTCAAGGTTTGATTCTAGGTCCCTTAGGAAGTGATACCAGTGAAAAGTGTAAAATGCACCTCTGTGCTTGGACAGTGTAAGCAGGCTATCAGTAGTCTTTGGTCTGTGGTTCTTGAAAGCCCTACACTTCAAGGCTTTCACCTACAAGACTCATGGTAGACTATCACCTTGCTACATATTTAAACTTCTTACGCCCCATGAGCCAATTGCTGCCTGAGAGAAGAAGATGTTTTTCACACACTCCAGATTAAAACATTACTATTTGTGATTTACTTATGTCACTGTTTTGTTTTGGTTGATTTATGGTTCTGTTTATTGTTCTGTGAAGCCCTTTGTAACCTCAAGTGTTCTTTAGGTGAAGCTTTTTTAAACACTCGCACAGAAGCAGGTACTATACCTACCTGTAAAAACACATTTGCATTCACAGGCACGGACACGCAGAAAAACAAGCAGCTCTGTCAGATATGTGACCATTGCGCTTGTTACCCCTTTCTTCCTTCATCTACAAAAGGTGTTTTGTACTTTTTGATCACTTTTTAACTCTAATCGTGTTTGCTTTATTCCCTTAGGATTGATTTAGGAATTTCTAAGCAGCACCTTCCTTTACTCCCCTCCACCTACTGTTCCTCCCCTCATACAAATGACTGTGAACAGTGGAGAACTCTCTTGATGGTAAATCATGCATCACTTCATTGACTTTGCTGTATTATTGGCACCCCAGAGGTCTCAGTCACCTGAGGCTTGGTTTTCCCATCTGTGATGAGCTGGAAATGACAATAAATAGATGTTTTTCATGTTTACAGCCTTTTAAATGTTTTTTTGATCACAAAGCCCAAAGCAAGTAAGAGAGGGCATAAATGCTAATGGAAAATAATTATTCATTTGAAATGGAGGTGTATCAACAAGAAATGGGCATGCCTACATTATCTGTTGTTCAGTTTAAATCCTCTTCTCACTCTACTCATATGGCACACAGTATGGCAGGATTTTTGTTATGGAATTCTACAGGGTGATTAATCATTTATGAGGAACACTCAGCAGTGTTAATGTCAGTCTTTAGGCATTGCTGATAATCTAGGTCTTTATTGATTACTTGACCCTTAACCTAAAGCCAAATATGTACTGCATACTGATATATTAGAGACTGCCATTTTATATCCAGAGGGAGGTTTATAGGTTGCAGTAGTCACTGCACAGCAATAACTATTAACTACATTCTATTTAGTCTATCTGACATTTTTATAAATGTTATAACTGTCCATATAACTTTGGTCAACCTTTAAAAGGGAGTGAATGAAACAGGAGGTCAGTGTGGCAGAAAATGCCTGCAGATTGGCCTTTTGCCCAAAGTGACCTTGTTAGATTGAAGTGACTGCAACGCTTTTCTTGTAAAATTGATCACCGGAAAAGCTGTTAGGTGGAGACATTAATTCAGTCATATACAGCCTATTGAACAAGCGGTGCCCCCTCCAGTGTGTACTGTGAAATAGTTGGCTCCTCTAAATGGAGAGGGTGTATTTAGTAGCTTTGTACCTTAAAGTCTTTGGTGTAATTTCAACAGTGCAGACAGTGCCAGGTAAAAGTCTGAAGCGAGAAGCTTTCTCAGTCTGCTCTACTGCAGGTTTGCCTTACTGTAACTCCTGAAAGAGCATTTAAGTCTCTGACTTTGGCTAGTACTGCACAGTATGCAGTGGGGGAAGAATTCAGATCCTTAGTAAAAGTACCAATACATTAATATAGAAATACACCATTACAAGTAAATGTACTGCATTCAAAAGCCTAGCTAAGTTAAAGTACAGAAGTATTATCAGCAAAATGAAGCAAAAGTACTTGTTCCATAGAAAAATAGCCCCTGTAACTGATATACAGTATCAATATGTATCACTTATGAGATTGTTAATACTGATGCACTGATGTGTAAATAACATTTTACTTAACTGGTCGAGTTAGTTTTAACTACTTTATATATAGTTAGGTGTTTTGGTCCAGTTGCTCCCAATCTAGGGACCCAGTCCCCACCCAAGGGTCACAGGATTAATCTGAGTGAGATGATTAATGGGGTAAGAAAGAAAAAAACAAAAACAAAGTTCTGTTACACAAATTTGTATTGATGTTTTGGACTTCTCTGGACCCCAAGAGGACACTGCTTGTTTGTAAGGGCTCACAAGTCAAAAGGGTAATCTTTAACAATGTATTTTATTTTATAAGTCATATGTTTTTTATGTAAAATCTTCATCTGTAAAATATCTAATAACTAAAGCTGTCAAATAAATGTAGAGTAAAAATGACAATATGTTCCTCTGAAATGCAGTGGAGGAGAAGTATAAAGCAGCATAACATGGAAATACTTAAGTAAAGTACAAGTACCTCAACACTGTACTTAAGTACAACAACTTGATAACAGTTTACAATACGGTACACAAAAATGTGAGTAATTACTAAGTTAGTTAGGAAGAACATGATAATGAGTATATCATGAATAACTCTGATTTGAAGACTATATAGTAGATAATGATGAGTTACTAGAGAACAGACTGGGGGATACTATATCAATGAATCATTAGGTAATGATTCGTTCATAAGTATCTGAGCAAAGTAGTAATGACTCAATCATTTAGAATTGCGTAATCATTAGTTACTCTTTTTGTGCCCCCTCAAGTAAAGTATTACTTTCCACCACTACAGTATGTCAGTGTTGTCACCAGTCAAGATAAACTCAAACACCTTGGGTGCATCACTATGCAATCCTTTTTATAGTGGTAGGTGTCATTACAGTAATATTTACCCTAATGATTTGAAGATCTCATCGCTGAAAGATTCAGATTAGAAAAGATTAGAAGAGATTAAAAGAAATCTCTGCATTTACAGATTTTTTAAATCTCTGCAACACAGATGAAGGATACATTTGAGTATAATCACGAAGTGGAGGAACTCTTACAGCACCACCTCTACGATGGGTGACCATTGCATATTATGTAAGACATATCTGAAATGAATACATCAAATAGTGTAAAATGTATCACGCTCATAATACTCATAATAAAAAAAAGTGTTTGTGTTTATGTGAACTTATATTTAGTTCAGTTAAAAAGAACAGTACAACAGCTGGGACTTAATCCCACTCTGAGAGCGGTGGGAAAATCTCAGTGGAGGAGATTTCTTCAGTTTGGCTTATTGTGATCAGAGTCTGTGGAGAAGGTGTTGGACAACAAGTGGCTCATGCTGTGACATCCTGTGTGATTCATCCGTAAGCTGTGAATGGCTGACCAGGCAGACAGCTGAAACCACCAATCAATCTTCAAAAGCCTTTTCTGTGGGTATCAGGGCAGCCCATTAAAGTCAGACATAACAGACATCCATCCAGCTGCAGACACCACGTCGATAGCCATGGCAGAGCAGTGACAGACTGTGCCATTTTTAGGTCGATAATGCCGAAGATCCGCACAGGGAGTCCTGTGATCAACTGCTCCACATTTCTCCCTTAATGAGCCTCTGTGTGTGTGTGTGTGTAAGGTGGGGTGGGGCGGAGGGGTGTCTGTCTGTTTCTCTGTCTGTGATACCTGACTCTGTTTGTGTGGCTGTGTGATCCCACATATGAATGTGTGTTTTCAGTCTTGTGTGTCTGCCAATATAAACTCTTGTCGACATTCTGCAGCCTTCAGAGACTAGTTAATAACCATTTCTGACCCATGACCCCATTACCAAGTCAAAATATTCTCATGGCCCCAGCAATTAATACGTTGTCAAGTTGTCATGCATATTTGCATATGGCATACTTTTGTATCCTATTTTTAAAGGCATCAAGGTAGCTCCAAAAATATCTCAAAACCATATAAACCAAATGTCGTTATATCAGTTTTAGAAATCTCCAATGACCCTGTCTGCATATCAGATGAGCCCAAGTAGGGTCTTGACCCCAAAGTTAAGAAACTATGCAGTACACATTGATTTCTGTGGGATGAGAATCAATAGTGTCTTCCTGTAGCCGTCTTCTGCATTTAAAGCAGTGATCTTTGACATTTCTGTATAAACAAATGTCAGCTTTGCCGCCTTCTATAGCATAGTACACTAATAAAAATCCATCTAGCTAAACTTAAAAACGTAAGTTCAATTGCTGCCTTAAAGTTTCAAGTAAAATCTAATTGGATTTACTAATTGTTTTAACTCATTATTTTGAGTCTAGTTTTGCTTTCAATTGCTCGCTGTAACTGACTCTATATTACTTGTTCTCTCAACTTTGCAATGCAAGTTCAAAATGTAGATAACTTATTAACACGCATTCTGTTCACTTGTTTCGATTAGTGGTTTCAACTTACTTGTGTGAGTTAAAGGAAGTCCTGACATTACTTTTCAAGTTCAGATTATCTAAAAGTATGTATTGTTAATTATTATTGGTTATAATAAGTCCCATTCATCGTGATCTGGCTGTCAAAGTGTATTCGTCGCTTGGTTTAGTACGCCGTCTGGCTTTTTTTTTGAGCCACTGAGCAACTTTCATAGAAATGAACATGGCCCCGCCTCCAACGCTGTGTCCAGTTCTGGTCCCCTGTCTGGTCCCTGTTTGGTGGTGGTGGTGGTGGTGGTGGTGGTTCTTGTTCTTCTTTTTCTATTTTATGGTGGATGTCACAGCGTTAAGGTGCATTACCGCCACCTACTATGTAGGACTGTGAACCAATGTTATTTATTTATTTTAAAAAAAAGATTTCTTCTTCATATTTTAATGGAGAATTACAACCGGGTGGAGCATTATCGCCACCGACTGTAGTGTTACACAAATCTTATATTCTTGTTATTAGTCCTGTATCTTGTAGATAGATGAAGACATGTTTCAAGACCAAATTTCCAGAACTATTTTTAATAACTGTGTTAAGTTCATTTGACACATTGAAATTTACCTTTTTATTGACTTGACTTAAAAACCTGAGTTAGAATACTGACAACTCATAGAATTCAGTTGAAATAGTATAAATCACAATGTGAAGTTGAAGTAAATGAAAGAAAGAAGTTACTATGACTTATGGATCAAATCCCTTTTTACAGTGTAGGGATTCTACTTTTAGTTCATGAAATATCAAATAGGTCTTGTAGGTCTAGCAAGGGCAACACCTCATTTGCTTGAAATATCTACGGAAGAAGTAGATAGTTAGTCTCAATGATATGTCTGAGCAGACAAAGATCCAAAGTCAAAGACAAAGGAAATATTACACCACAGAAGTGGCTACAGCGGTTGTCAAGTGATTTCTCTAAAGTGCAGAGCGAAAAGTCACAACAATGACTACCTCAAAAATGTGTCACCTTGATCATAAAACGTGGATTTCATGAATCATAACTTCAGTGATGTGAATGCTGAGCCCATATAGTAGCTTTCACCACAGCCTGCTGTCTGTGTTGAGCATTAGTGTTGCCAGTATGAGTCCTACAAACCTCAAAGCAACCCCACTCTGCAACTTCAGAAGTCTGGGAAGCCCATGATAGGATCTCATTCTGTCAGTCTCACTGATACAACTCTAGCTGGCATTATTATCGTCCATGCCATGCTTTAGTGGTTTGACCCATTTGGCCCTGGCTGACCTGTTTCTATTCTTAGCTCTTTCCTTAGCTCCACATAAAGAACATGTGGTGTAGTTTGTAAGTGCCTGTATTGATTATAGAGTGTGGATATTGTTTCTGTCTTGCGTGATAGGAATCCAATTATTCCCATCGCCCTTAAGCTGGAAATTAGCATTGACAGTGTGACTCACTACAACCTCTGTTAATGACTCCATTGTTTAGAGGGACTGTACTGCCTGTTTATTTATTCATCTACTTATTCAGCCAAACTGACTTGACAGAATACCAATATCCATAGAGAGCAGAGCATTCTTCCAAATCTGTGTCAGGACTCTGGGGCTAGATTCTTCTCAAAGCACCTCTTTTGAGCATCCAAGTTGGCTTTGTCTCTAATTATCATGAATCAATCACTCTGTTAATTTCCTGTAAATCATTGATGTAGACAAGGAGTCCCACAGTGAGAACTATGCTCCAAATAAGGTAGACTGTAATAAAGTCCCTGCCACTTTATTAGTTTTTTAAATCTTCCTAGTGTTTAAAGGTGGAAAACACCTGGAGGGAAAACAGTTGACCACACTATGCCACATGAAGTTAATAGTTTAATATTATAACAGGCATTAATCACCTCCAGCACAATTAACCTCTTCTCTAAAGCCCTGAAGCAACATCTTCTTTGTGATAGGAAGCCAGAGGATTTAAGGGAAACATGACCTTTATAGTAAAAAACAGTAGCACCAACAATACCACTGACGTGAGAGAGAGGCTGCCAATCTTTTCCGCCATCGTCTCTTTGTTTGTGTAATTTTTCTACAGCAAAGGTATCACAGGTAATTTGACAGTGATAGTGATGGTTAAGAATGCTGCTTGCAACCTTTAAAGTTGCCTCTGCAGTTTATTTACAACTCTCTGAGAAGAAATTGTTGTTACTAATTGTAACGCTGTTCTAACTATACAGAGCTAAATTAGCTTTGCTAGTACAGTTGTTTGTTTTGTCATCCAAACTGTCATCATTGAGAGATGATGTTATTAACCTGATTGATTTTCAATTTTGGTTGCAGCTGCAGTGTGCAGAACCTAGTCTTGTTTTTCCACTGATTAGAGCGCAACACCAAATTGATGAACACATTAGTAATTACTAGTAAAACAAAATAGATTACATTTTAAACTCTGACATCAACCTTTCATAAGCAGTTTAACAGCTTTGTAATGAATAATGGCGCGAGAATAACATTTTAAAGATGCAAATCAAAGGCAAGCACGGGCAGACTTAAAATGGAAACAGTGTCGTCATGCATGGAAAGTGAGAAAAATGAGTTTGTAATCCATTATTAGAGACACGCCTTGTTAAAGAAAGCAGCCTCACATAGAAATAGCATGATGCACATAAAGGCATTGTTGTATGTTGGTGGGTTATATAACTCTCCTGCGCAGAGCAGGTATCCTACTTGAAGTTCAGTAGCAGAGTAGCTCTAAGAACGGCAATGTCAGTCTGTCGGTTTGTGCAGCACTTTGGTCCAGACTGAAATATCTCATCAGCTACTGGATGAGTTGCCACATTTTCATGTTTCCATCAGGATTTGTAATGATGTAGTGAACCCTTAACTGAGCCTCAGCTGTACTTTGTGTTTAGTGCTAATTAGCGAATGTTAGCATGCTAACACGCTGAACTAAGATGATCAACATGGTAAACATTAAACCTGCTTCGCATCAGCGTGTTAGCATTATCATTGTAAGCATATTAGCATGCTGACGTCAGCATTTAAAAATCTCAAAGCACCACTGTGTCCAAGTACAGCCTCACAGAGTCACTAGCATGGCTGACAAAAGTATAATGTTTGCCACAGTTATAGTCACAACAATCTGCTAGGCATTAACGTTCATATGCAACTATTTTGCATTAGTAGTTACTTTTTATGGGGAATAACACTGTATATTATTCACTTCCATGTTTTTCATTGGGTTATTCCTACAAAAGTGGCATGAGGCAAATAAAGTACTGTATGGTGACTATAGGCAACCACCACCCCAACCACTATACCATAACCGTTCATTAAACTAAATGGTAATGGACTTCACTTATATAGCGCTTTTCAACCATAACAGTTCCCAAAGCGCTTTACAGATTGATCTCATTCACCCATTCACACACACATTCACACACCGATGGCGACTGAGCTGCCATGCAAGGTGCTGGCCTCCATCGGGAGCAACTTAGGGTTCAGTGTCTTGCCCAAGGACACCTCGACATTTGGACAGGAGGAGTCGGGATTGAACAACCAACCCTGGGATTAATGGATGACCCTCTCTACCTCCTGAGCCACAGCTGCCCCAACTAATTATATATTTTATATAAAAAAATATGTCACCAGGTGAAACTCAATACACAAGACCCAGAATAAACAGGAGCCAGAAACTGCTATACCAAAAATATAGATTATATTGACAATGCATGAAATGAAAGACTTGTCTGCATTCAACTAGGTGGCAGCAAGGGAGTTTTAATATAAGGCCTAAATGCAGGCCATAATAAAGGTGGGATGGAGTAAATTGTACTGTTAATACATACATTTAAAACAATAAATAAACAAGCAAAGAAAATAAACAATGTGGGGCTAGACTGCACTATCAGGGAGGCTAATGTGTAGAAAGAGGAAATTGAAATATTTCATGGTTCTACAGTTTCACAACCATGCTTTTAAACATATTTTTAAAAAGGGAGCCTACCAAATCAAACACCAAACAAAGGCTGACCTCAGCTGCCCTCTCAGGTGTGTCTCAGTGCAGGAAGAAAGGCCCAGGTGAGCTTCCCGCCCCTTTTTTATAGACTCTGCCTCTTGCTTGGGTCCTAGTGCTAGACTTCCTGTTACCTTTTCTTCCATGTACTTTATATACTATAAACTACATGCATATCACTACTTCCTGCATTGGTACTGACTATTCTGTCATTATATTCACCCAAAACACAATGGCTAAAGCAGGATAGCTGCACATCAACCTAATTCGCAGGAGATTGCTGAAAAGTCTGAACCCAATAATATATTTACCAAGATGCCACTACTACCAAAGAGACATACATCATGGTACAGAACTAGCTAATGCAATCCTTTTAAATCCTAATTGTTTTGAATAATACGTATATTGTATTTTTCAAAACATGATTTTATAAGACCACAATCATTTTAGTTGCAACCCTATCAAAAGCAGTTTTATTCTGCCAGAAATGAATGTGAAGAGGTCACTGCATTTCTTCTTAGGGACTCCCACTCTGCCTGCAGTTGTTTTGCCTCTTCATTGCCACGAGGAGAACATAACAGAAAAAAATGACACTAGACTCCATAAAATGTTAATTAGTTGCATGGTAATGTCATGTCTGAAAAACAATGCAGTACTGTTCTCTTCAACATGATGTGAGCTATTTTTAATATATTTTTTGAAACATTGTTGGAGACCTCCTGGGTGTTAGACACACCTGCAGAAGAACAGACAATGGTAGCTTATGACTACAATGCAAAGGTGTGTTATGGACAGTATGGGCTGTACTGTGGTCTTTTCCTTTATCTCCTTGTGCCAATAACATATAATGAAAGATGTAGCATTTATGCTCATTTTATATTCATTTCCTGTAACACTGGTGTGAGGAAAAAAAGTTTTTGTGACCGAGGTTAAACAAGAATAATTGTGAGTGAAAAAGAGAAAGGAAGAGAGGAGCAAAACAAAAAAAATGTAATGTTTTTATGTGTGTGAGGGACAGAGACAGAGGACAGTGTTTGACAAGAAGAAAGACAGATTACAGCGATAGAGGAATATACCTTAGATTCTCCCCGTCTTTGCTCCTTAGGTCTGAAGGGGGAGATGAGCCCTTTGTGGAGTCTACGCCATATCAGCAATGACAGAATGTCATTAACTCCACACCCACTCAGACGCCATCCTCTTTGTTGTGTTTAGAGCCCAGTGGCACCACCAGACAGAAGCAAATAGATTCATGCCTCTGGATAAAAGAATATCTGATTTCTGGCTGACTGATGGAGTAAAGCCTTTTCCTGGCATCCACAACAGAGTGTGCTTTCTGAGGAAATATCAACCATCCATCACCATCTCTACAACTGTGAGAAGATTAATTAATGGTGACCTTATGTGTGAATGCGTGAGAGCCTTCTCTTGCACTGGGAAAAGGTGTGTGTGTGTTTCGAGTGCTGAGAAGCGTCCATGAAAGCATAATGAGCTCCTCCAAATTATGCATCAGTCCCCAGTGGCTCCAAGGGATACAGGGGAATCCAATCTTTTACGCAGGGAATATTGGTGTGACATTTCACCAGAAAGCAATCACCACCATCTGCTGCATAGAGGCAGCGTTGCTTCCTCCTGTGGTCCCAAGAGCGCAGGAGAGAGCATCATGGAAGTCCCCCTGAAGGTGGGTTGCTTAAAGGGCCGCAAAGGTCCTGTTGTTGTGTCTTCACTCCACTGCACTCTCCATAAGCCTCGACACAGCCTGGGGTATAGGTGCCTATTCGGTGCATCGCTGCACACACAGATGTGACTGGAATCCAGATAGGTTGTTAAGGGAGAGACCTCATCGAAAAGCAGAACACGCATATTCAGAAGCGTGCACATGGAGACACCAGCCGAGCAGCACCAGTCTCTGCGCTACACAACGAAGTCTTGCTTAGGTGTGTTTGCTCAATTGGAGTTGACATGCAGCCCAGACTAATAGATTAGAAGTGTCTGGGGTGAGCAAATTTCTCTGCCTCTTTCCCTCCATTGCTCCTTTTTCTTTCTCACCAGTGATTCTATTTGATGCGACAGAGCTTGGAAGTTGGCATTTTAAACTTAGATGTGACTGTGTCTTCACTGCCAAGGACGCTATTTTTCACTTAAATTATATTAGACTATTGCTCCTATGATTTGACTGCACATTCACACTGACACTCCAGTCAATTGTGATTTGTGGCATAGGTTTATGTTGATATTAAAAAGACATAATGTTTATGAACGACCACATAAGGCCACTTTAACAACTTTTAAACTGTTACAACCACCATAAACAAATATAATAAGCATAATAAAAATACACAGCACTGTTCCACACTCACATTAGCAGATATATGGCCCACAGGAAGCTATAATGATCCATAATGGGAAGCCATCCATCTGTATTCTTCAGTTGCTTTCTCAGTTTCACACTCCTGTTGCCTCCAGTGGGATAATGATAAACAAGAGACAGTGTCTCCCAGCTGGTCCCTCTTTCATCTTGGGTAGTTTAATAACCCAGAAATGCTCCAAGTGAGTGAATCCTATCACTTGAATTGAGAATGTTTTTTCACCTTTAATCGCTATCAACATAATCACTCTCTTACTCTTTCTATATCCCTGGCTTTTGCTTTTTCTGTCCATCCTCTACTTCTCACGTGCTTAGTCTTTCCTAGTCACCGCTCTTCCTCTCAAAGAAAAGCCACATCCCTCTGTGTGAATGGCACCTGCATGTGCTGGGCATTTGGTCATTTGTCTTATTTTGGTGTGGGCCACACAAGAAAACTATGTTGACCATTTAAATCACAAGCTGATAGCCTACTACGGAGCACAAGATCCACATCTTGTGTGCACGAGATAAAAAATATCACCTTACAGGACTGATGTGCAATAGTTAAGTAAGTAACAGCAAGATGTCATAAAAATTGGAATGATTAACTAGTAATGTGTGGAAATTATCAAGTAAGATGCAAGTTTTTAAAAATGTGCGTTCATCAGTAACTATACTGTAATAAATTGTTAGTAGTGGTTGTGGTATATAACACTGGAATTAGAATAAATATAATGGTCTTCAGATTAAGCAGGTTAAACCATGAAGACACAGTAACAATTAAGAAATGTCATCATTGCTACCCTCCAGTGGCCTGTAAACAGCTTCTCTGAACACAAGGTGTACATATACGCATTACGCATACTACAATCAATATTTCTATATTAATAATTAATAAAATGACTATGTGTAATGTGAAAGATGCCGCTCATAGTGAAAAACCCACAGAGAATTATCACCTGACTCTGCAGTTCTCCTCAGCTCTGCGGAGCATTTTGGCTCCTTTCAGCTCATTTGTTTTGGTTTTGTGGTTCGCAACTTTACTGTTTTGTTTCAGTCTCACTGCTCTCATCAGCTGCTTGCTGTTTTTAGCAAAAAAGCTCTGAAACCCCACTGTACTCTACCTGCCTGTGCTGAGTAATGACCCGTAAACTATTACCAGTTACTGGTGAAAGCTGTTATACTGCATTTTACTCTCTAATTAACAGCTATTTCCCTGTAATTACCAGTCATCCCAAAACTGTAACATTTCATTATATCTAATTTACTTGGTAATCACTCAGTTATTTTCAGCCATTTCCACTTGTAGTTATTGGCATGCAGTTTAGGGGCCCCAAATGTCTACAACCATCTCTTAATGTTCATATTTCCTCAGATCAATCACATTTACTACCTCAGGAAAAGGGCAATAAAAACCTATTTTTTACATCAAAGAGACAAATTATGGACCCTTTTGTCAGGATTAGCAAGCTGTACGATTTTGTATTTTTTTGCCTTAAATTGCAAAAACTGAAACTGGATGGTGCTGTTTATTAAGAGGGCTGCCAGTCGTTCACACCAGCAAAGAAATACCCAGATGGTCAATCACTAATATTTATCTGTCAGAAGGAATACCAGGCAACTCCAACTTTACCTTAGTTAGATTATCTAAAATGAAAAACATAGGGCCAGGCTGACGCTCAGTTTGTTTCCATAATCAGTTTCATTTAGACAGTGTGGTCCCCCCGGAGCGGCTGCAGCACTTTGCACTGCATAATTCTAACACTAGGTGGATTTCAAAGGCAATTAACCACATCAGACAAGGTACAGCACTGCAATTATAACAAATTAGGCAATTATCACCATTCCCCAATACTATAGGGGGATGAATGTAGCCCTTAGTATTTAGCGAGTTGATGATCCAGGAAGATCAATGGAGTAAAAAGGGAAGAGTGGGAGAGAGAGAAAGGGGAGTGGGGCTGTGGTTCTAAGAAACAGAAATAGACTCATTATGCTATTATATTCACATCATGTCTCACAATATGTTATCACAGCCCCTGCCACTTTTAAGGAAAGCAGTTTTTCACGTTCTACCAACAGCTGAATTTTTCTTTTGATCCAGGATCTGTATTCTTCTTTTCTTCTGCTCAGTTTCCACTTGAATAGAATCAAACATATATGTCCTTGTGCCTGTGGCACTGACTGATGTAAATCATTTCACAGTTTTTTCACAGTGTTTTTATCTTAAGTACAAGAATAGAAGTATTGCCTCTGTGCATTTTTCATCACACTCGGCAGTGTCATGAGCCTTGAAGGTAGCTTGATAGTCCTCCACCTTCGCTCATATTTCTTGTACTATTGCTGCAGAACCTTCCACATAAATGTTTTTTTTTCTAAAAGTACACACCTTGAAATATCAGGGTTTTTTGAGGTATTATTGATGTCACCCTATTGGGCTCAGGTGGACTGCCACCGAGGCACTCTGTTCAAGCTTTACAAATCAAACTGTCTGCACCACTGTCCTTGGCACATCCTAGAGGAAATTGATTCCGGAGGTAAGTAATGACACACACACGCACACAAGCACACTCACACTGCATATACATGCAAATACACAGCCAGACACATTACACACTCATCGACAGATAAGTAATCTGTATGTATCTCCCAACCATTTCTCCTCTCACTTTGAAGTTTAGAACTGTCTGATTGTGTCTGTCCTCTTGACTCGACCCCCCACTACCCATCCAAGTGTAATAATGGATCCAGTCTGAATCTGTCTGACTCTCTGTATCACCTGTGGGAGCAGCAGTGTCTGACAGATACCCATAGTTCAATTTACTCTGAGCTGTGCATGTGTGGTGGTGTGTGTTGGCATGCATGTTCCTTCACAACCCCATTCTGGACTTTTGGAGACTTTTTCTTAATTGACATGGGGGCTCCCAACCTTGTGCTTGAGAATACCCAATATCTTCCCTCTCCTCTGAGCAGCCAGCCAGGGTTACAGGGTCGCTACATATAGAGGTGCTGTCTCATTCTCAGCCCTCGTGAGGTAGCCATCGCCTCGTTATGCTTCCACCAGAACAGCTGAGTCACGCTGAAGGTACAGAGGAGTACGGTGACACGTGTGAGTTATGAGTAGAAACGTCTCAGTGAGGCAAAGAGGCATTGTCTTTATGTGTGTGTATCTCTATTTCCCAGACCTGGATAATTTCAGGTATGACATAATAAAGCTGATCTTGGTGTGTGTGTGAAGCCTAATACTGTGGTTCTTGAAGGGCTTTGGGGAAATACATAACCCTCATTCCAGATCATCTGTGGGAAAAATTATTCTCAACATACTGTAGGTTTTGCTCCCACTTATAATTCCCCATCACGTACACTGCGGACTACTTGCCCTATATGCAGTCCATGGAAGCTGATGAGTAAGATTCATAGATGTGTGACACGGAATTGTTTAAGAATCCCTGGCCTGACTGCTGGGAAAGCACGGTTGGGGCTGGATGGCCATGTAAATCCTCTTAAGCAGCTGAGGATATCCAGGCAGAGGAAATGAACAAAAATAATTCCCCTTCTTTTGCCAGAATTGTCAAACTACCCTTGAGTAAGGCACTAAACTTACTGAAACCCCGGCAAACACTGCAAGACAATGTTTTTCTGGTCTAGATTCCACACTTAAAGTATCAAACTCAATAGGTAAAGTAAGAGTTAACAAAGCCTTCCTGGATGAAAAGTTTTGTGAAATCACTGAGGCACCACACTTTCACATAACTTCAGCTCAGCTCTTCTGTTTGCACGTAGAAAGTCCTGAAATTTACAGGCTCGTATAATTAAAGTGTTTTACTCTTACTGCCGCCTCTGTGCCATCCAAACAAAACTGCCAAAGTACACCATTACCCTTCTTGACTGTTGAGAACAAAAATGCATTTCCAACCTTTTAGGCTGTTTAAACAGGACTAGATGTGGAGTTTCAATATAAATCTGGGAGTTGATTTTCATAAATGTTGTTGGTAAAAGGTAGCATAGTGCTCGTTAAGTGCTGAATTGGGCCATTTTGTCCTTTCCATTAAAATTCCGTGGGAACACTATTGTGATTTAGATCCAAAAACATCTGTCTCTTTGGATGAGTTTCTTAATGGTAGCAGACTGAGTGCTGCATTAAGAAGTAGGAACGTTAATGTTCCCATTTGTCTAGAATTATTGTCCTTCAGAAGGTTGTTGATAATCAAGTATCTGTGAAGGCTTTCTGGTGAAGGACCAACGCCAGCTTTACCTGCTGGAGGTTTTGTGCAGGGTGACAGGTTTTATGCTGTGGTTTCAGTCTGAACTAGATAAGATATTTGATGATTTGATACGTTGTGATTGAAGTACATTTGATATAAGACAGGCTTAAGGAATAAGTAGTTAGGATAGACCTTTTTTTACGTATTTAGTGTAGTCTGAAGTTATGTGTTCATTTGTGAAGATTATCTTGCTGAACAAAATGTGTAAGTATCATAAACGTTTGTTCGCCACAGAGCTTATTTTCTGCAATAATCCAAAATCCAATGGAAAAATCCCATTGGCTTTTTGTCAAGGGAACCAGGGCGAGGCCGTCAAACGTCATCCCTGCAGCACTCTATTAGTCTTGTTCTAAGAAATTTGACTCCAAGATGGCATTTGTTCTTTCATGCCCATTAAAACAAAAGTATTAACTCCAAATAATGAAGTCAGGCAGGTAAATAATGCAAAACTTGCATGTAAAAAAAAAACAAGTATGCCCTGATTGTCTTCAACAAACCAGAAAAATCCAACATGGCTTTGATTTAGATTTTCTAATGGTGGTATGAAGCAATATGATCAGCAGTACTTGTTCTGCGTTACCTGCATTCTGCATTTGCATCAGTTCTGTAGGTGGTAATTAACTATGCCATGATCTATGTAATGAGAGATTATTTTTGGAGATATTCACAGATCAGACGTGGTGGGAAGAGGCGGGGGGGGGGGCACTGAAAAGATCCAATCTTCCCACACTGTTTAAAGGAAAGGGATAGTAGCAGATGGTAATGTGCAACAACACGGAACGCCTGCTTAGTAACAGAGTTTTATATCACCAATACAGAGCAGACTGGAGATGACGCTTGTGCTGCCAGCTTCAATAAGTTCCCCATTAGACACGCTGTCTGCTATGTTTGTGTACAGTACGTTCACACACGCGCACACACACAACAACACATATGAAAGCACATATACCATTTAGTTCTTATCCCCTGTCAGCTCTGCATTAATAAGCTGAGTATTCTTCCCACATTTTCAGCATCTTTTCTTCCTCTCTTGTCTTTGTTCACAGGAAATGTAAAAGGAACCAAATCAACACAGGCTCTTTTAATGTTTTATGTCAGAAAGGATTTGACCAAAAGGAACTCTTCTGATTTAGTAATTAATCATTCAAATAAAATAATTATCCAACCCTGATTATAAAATACACCTCCAAAAGCTTTGATGATTACATGTGAGATAACTTTTTTTAAAAAGCCCATGTCTTTCTGCATAATGAGTCATACATTTGAGGCCTGATGATCAAAAGAAATGGTTGGACTGGATTTAAGCTTTGCTGGCTACTGGTGTGAAGGAGGAGAGCAGAATTTTTTGCAGTGGCCTTCCTCTAATGACCTGGGCTGCCATCTGTACTCACTTGCTGCGTGCCAGGCAGGGTCTGGGCCCTCCTTACATCTATCACCACAGTCAGAGGGTAATGATACAGGCGAGCCAAGGGGAGGCAGCGGAGGGACCAGACACTTCCATCTTCCTCGAGTCACAGTGACCTACACACACACACACACACACACACATACACACACAATACTGACTTTTGGACTTGGTTGACATTGGCCAAATCTACTAATCTTGGTACTGTTTCTTTTAGGCCTACAGTCCTAAAGTACATTTTGATCTTCTTCCAAATTCTATAATTACTTTCCTCCCCCTTAGATGGAAAAGGTTAACTACTGTTCTTTTTTTGGTATGCCTCTGTTCATATGTTAAAATGTCACCCGCTGTCACTGTGAACTCATTTACTGATTTTTCCATGCTAGTTTGGCGCTGCGTGGTGTTCTGGATTCGCTCCTGGGGGGAAAGCCTTTAAAGGTTTAGGAGTAAACAAAAGGAGACTGATATAATTGGCCTCTGAGGGTAAATACTATTTCAAATGAGCTCCCCAGAAATACTTGGAAAACAACTGGCAATAGGTGGATTTCTCATTAGGCTTTTATTTTCCAAGTGAGCATGACCTTGTTACTGAAGTGCATTGAAATTGCCTCTGTGCCACTCACTTATTCTCCAATCTTCACTTCACCTCAGTGTTATAATACTGTTATGATTTTATATGTACACCCAAGAGCTCTTTGGTATTCACAGAGAATTTTAGAATTTTTAACCTTACTACCTAAACCTACTTTTGCCTGTCTACACATATTAATCTGGAGACAATGAATTTCAAAAAAAATTCAAATTACCTCCCAACCACTGGAGCAGATGAGTTTGATTGCTTAAAGTTATTGAAACATGAATACATGTATGAATTACCTGTAACTTGAGAAAAAAACAAAACACTGACAGCGATAAAGGTTCAATCACAACTATCTTAATGAAGAGATTCAGCTCAAAATAATAACGGTCATCTGTTATATAGAAATCATTTTAAGGACTGCAAAATAAAATGCTCCTTAAATTAAAAACTGAAGTCAATGCAGCTAACTGTACAGAAATATGAGATGACAAAAGAATTGACTTTTTAGAGCTGGTCTCTACTTGTATCAAATGGCTCTTTATCCTTTAAACTGAAATCAATGCCGCTAAGTGAGTGCTCTCTGTTGTATTCCTGCAACTGCATCGAGTAAGAGCGCTGCTTATTGTGATGCTGACCAGAAGCAGGGAGAGGGGGAGGGGTGCAAAAACGTTTACAGGCTGGAGACAAGGAGACAAACAACTTGTAGAATGAAATGTAATTTCAATGAAATGTAACAATGAGAAAAGAACAGGCCTATACCTGTCAATTGTATGCTCAATAGGCAGGTGTAGCCACACCTTACACCTGTATTTAAAGTATTTTCTACTCAATTGTCTTTAGCTGTAAGAGTAGCAGTACATGCATGAAAAAGTGTAACTTCTCTGATGGTGATAGATCTATAGTCTGCTTTTGCTACCAATATGATCTCATGTTCCTGGCTCTCAATTAATTATGAAATACCTGACACTTTATTAGCAAAGCATATTGATTAATAGCAAACAACCGTTTTTGTCAACTGGAATGGTGATGCAGCCAAAAAAAAAAAAGAAGAAATCAAATCCTCAGAATAAATGCATTCAACATGTCAGCTCTGAGTGGTTGTTGCTCTGCCTGTCAAACTGCTTTAGATATTGTGTCAGTCACGATTAGAAATCCCTTTCCCCCCTTCAGGCTTACATGTGTTATCTCAATCAGCAAGACACACTTAGAAAGACGCTAAAAGTCCCTCACTTTGCACATGAAAAACATGAGCAAGTGTGTTATGTATATCTTTTTGTTTAATACAGTTTACTTTAACCACACATCTGAAGTAATCTTGTTGGAACATAACAATTACACATCAACATTCTTCAAAAGAGATACAGCTGGAGTTACTTTCAGACATATTTGATCACAACAAGTATAGCTGGAGGGTGGACTACAGTGTGACACCACCTAGGACTGTAAACAACTACAGCATTCTCTGTCTTTTTTATTTTATGTGGCCAAATTTTGGCCTATACCAAATAGGGCCATAATAATGCACAGTGAAATATCATATTCAGGCTGTCCTGTACATTTGCTTACTTTCTCATTGTGACTGACACATAGATTAACACATTATTGCACTGAGCTACAGAGAGGCAAACGGTCAGACATCAGTGGAAGGAAGTGGGCTACTGACCCAGAGGTTTCAGCACTCTGGACAGCTCCTCATGCAGCCACACTGAATGAACGGTGTCACCCAACCTGACCGGGCGTCCTTGCTAAAACTGTTTCAGTGTATTGATTCATTCAGACTGTGTTCACTGGGTGAACTCCGGCTCATGTTTGACAAGCTCGCCATGAGGGATTTGACTTTGTGTGCGTAATAGTTCCTCAGGTTGACCGAGGGCACCTCTTTTATCCCCTCGTCGAAATCACAGCTTCTCATTGCGACCTCCAGCTGTTTTTGTCTCTTGTAGAAGAGAGAGAATTTATTGAAAATGAGCGTAATCGGAAGCACAACTACTAAGATTCCGGCCAGGATGCACGCCGAGGCGGTCAGCTTGCCCGCTATGGACACCGGCACCACATCTCCGTACCCGACGGTGGTCATGCTGACGGTGGCCCACCACCAGCACGCCGGGATGGTGGAGAGATCCTCGCTGTCCTCTTTCTCCACCGTGTAGGCCATGACGGAGAAAAACGACACACCGACCGCCAGGTAGAGAAGCAGCAGGCCCACTTCTTTGTAGCTGTTTCTAAGGGTGGCCCCCAGGGAGCGCAGCCCCGTGGAGTGACGGGCCAGCTTCAGGATGCGGAAAATCCTCATCAGCCTCAGCACTTGCGCTACGCGTCCCAGGTTGGCCAGAGCCGGGCTGCTCTCCACCACCAGGTTTATAAGGAGTGTCAGGTAAAACGGAAGTATGGACACCAGGTCTATCACATTTAAGGGGTGCTCGAAGAAATGCAGAAGATCCGGCGCCACCGCGAACCTGGCGACCAGCTCCAGAGTGAACCAGCCGATGCCAAAGTGCTCCACAGTCTCGAAACGGGGGTCCTCTGAGGGTTGCCCCTCACTGTCCAACAGGCTGAACTCGCTCATGCTGTTCATGCACATAGTGGCGATGGAGCCCAGCACCACCAGGATAGACAGGATGCTGATGATGCGGCTGGCCACGGAGTAGCCGGGGTTATCTAGCATTAACCAGACGCGCCTCCGTGCGCTCCCGAGCAGCTGCTTGTCAAACTTGGTGGCGTCGCTGTAAAACTCCAACAGCTCGTCAAAAGATGAAGTGGTGCTCCCTTCATCGCTCCTGTCATCCCAGTCCTCCCGGTCCTGGTCCATTTTCCTACAGTGGTAGGCGCTGCTGCAGCAGGAGTCGATGAAGAACTCGTTGATGCCCCAGTATTCGATCTCCTGGCTGAAGGAGAAGATGCACAGCTCGGCCATGACATGCAGCCGCCCCGTGTTGTAGAAATTCAACACGTAGGGGAAGAGTGCTGGGTTCCTGTCGAAGTAAAACTCTTTCTCTGTGTCGTCGTAGTCGTCGCACAGCTCCAGTATGGACTCTTTGGACTGACAGTGGAGTAAACGCGCAAGCCTCGTCTCAGGGAACCGAGAGAGAGTGTCGGACTGGAGACGCTTCTTGAAGCCGCCCACGTTGATGCAGATGGCGGCGTTGTCATCCATGTGAGCCCCGCCGCCCGGTTTCCCCGGGACCTGACCTGTCATGTCTGGGTAGAGGGACACAGGCGCACGGCGCACAGAAAGAAAGAAAGAAAGAAAGAAAGAAAGAGTGACAGACAAAATCACGTTGACGGAAAAAGCAAGACAGATGAGACAGTAAGAGAGACAGGCACATTCAGATCCAGAGAGAAAGAAAAGAAGAAAGGGAGTTATTTTCAATTTAATAGTATCATTTGAATTAATGCCGCATTTGCTTTTTAAAGTAAAAGAAAACAAAATGCCTATATGTTACAACCACGTGGTTTCTCCACACATTTTAGACAATTACACGAAGAGCAATGATTTCAACCTTTGCCTTCTTTGAAACAAAAGCACACGGAAGAACAAGGAACTTACTTTAAAGCGCGGCCAGTTCACCGAATCCCTCTACAAGAAGCCTCTGCATTTCAACTCCGGTGATGGCATATTGCAGTTTGTGGCCAAGTTGTGGCCCTATAATAAACGCAGAGACCTCTGTCCCCTGGAGTCCAGACAGGCGCCTCTCTGTCAGCTTGATTTTCTCAGCTTGGGCAGAAGAGGAGGAAGCCTCTTCCAAAGGGAGTCGGCGCGATGTCAAATATGATGTTGCCTCCAGACAGAAATAAATTGACGCTCCTTCCTCAAATATACCCGAAGGCTTGTTGTAGCTGGTAGTCCTCACATCCTGCATCCACCGGGATTTAGCCTACACCTCCTTCAGCTGCAGGTATCGGCTACATTTATAACAGTAAATTCTGGGAGCCATAGAAACTGATACACGCCCTGGCAGCCGCTTTTGCTTATGCGAGGGAATTCCTCTCTCTCTCTCTCTCTCTCTCTCTCTCTCTCTCTCAACCTCTCGTTTCTTTCTATCTGTTGCTGCGCAGCAACACGTAGCTCTCCCTCTGCACCGCCCTCCCAAAGTGATCTCAGCATCATGGTGCTCAGGGGCGAGGCGAGGGAGTCACCAACTACCGAACACACGGAAGGCGCTGACACGACATGCATAAATACAAATAAACTATGATGCGTTTCCAGTGTCACTGTAAAATAACGGCTTAATTCCGGAAACTTTAGTTCCATAAGCTTCATATTACTGTATATATATGTATATAACAGATTATAATGACCAGTCTGTTAAAGGAGTACTCCATCGAAAGCTGAAGGACTAACAAGAGTCCGATTTTAAAAAAGAACGATCAAATTCTGTGCAGCAGAGGTTGAGATATCTTGACTTTAAATCCCTATATGGGTGAAGCTCCAAACATTTTGGATCCTCCAATTCATAATGCAATTCAGTTGCGTCTTTCATTAGACCTTCCTTGCCTGGTAAACGCCTTGAAACAGACTTCCCCAGTTTGTAATGCAGGGTTTCCGTTGCGTAGTCTCCAAGCCCAAGCCAAGATCTCTGACAACATCATCAGGGGATATTTTTTCAAACTTCACAAAGCTCCTCCAGAGCCACAGAAGACATTATACAACTGTTTTCACGGGCTGAGAAGTAATTCTTTGAACTTTACGTCTAAAATCACTGGAGTGCCCTCTAATATTAGAATAAAACTAAGTCTCTAAGGTCCCATAGAAACAGTAGATGTGTCCCGTGAGAATGCCCCATAAGTTTTGTAGTATTTTTTTGATGCAGTAGTGACAAACACTGCTGTTGGGTTGTTGCTTTTTTAAATGGTAAATGTTTGTTACACATGAGGACAAATGCTTTCATGTAAAGGTTACAATTGATCGTTGAGTCTATGGTCTTTGATCACACACATTCACTGTCATGCAGTGTGGATCAATAGAATTGTGACATTCAGCCTATGCCAATGCCTCCTCGCTTGAAATACTGTTTACTAATCCTCACTACAGAGTGTATGAGAAACCACGATGCTGTTTGATCCAAGAAACAGCACCGACCGCCACCGCCATCTCCACCATTACCTGAGTCTCCTTTTATCAGTTCTGTGGCGACATCATTAACAGCTCTGTCTGGCAGAACATAAAGCCAGTGTTAAAGCTGTGGCCTTGCAGAACAGCCTTGCTTTTATTGATTAAGCGCTGAAGGTTTTGTTTTCCCAATGTGTCTAATGAAGGTGATAGTGGCTGCAGACAAAAGCTGCCCTATATGAATTCTCTTGGGTGTATGCTTAGTATCCCATCAGTTAGCTCCTTATCAGCAGGCATTTTGCACATAAGAAAGGTGTGATGCTGGTAAATTGCTGATTACATCCATAACGACTTTATGGCAAGTCTAAGCTGTCGAGTCGATACACTTGGACCATTTTGGTTGCCAACATGCACTTTTAAGTACCCACGATAAAGGTTGTAGGACTACCACTTCATTCTGTTGAATGAGAAGACCTAAAGTGAAGGCTTTAATATCAGCTGCTGCTCCCTCCGGCTGTGCCACCATGATCATCTCTTCTTTCTGATGTCATTTTTCTATCCACCCTGTTTAAGACACCGGGATTTAGCTGCATTTGAAAATACATTTAGGATCATTGGAAGCAATTTCCTACTTGCTGTATTGTATTGCAGTACTTGTTTGGAAATATAACCATAGGCTGCAGGCATCGCTGGAACAGTTTACTCCTAAATAGGATCTTTTTTATTCCCCAGCAGCCAGCACATTAATATTTCATCACATTTTCTTTTCTCCCAGCAATTGGAGCTTAACATGAGCATGTAAGCCCATGAGATTGCCTGTACAGATTGGGTCTTTACAGTTGCATTCACACATGCCGTCTCTTCATTCTGGATGCTTTTAGGGGTTTAATGAAAACTAAAACCTATGCTCTTCAGGTACTCCCAATATGGTCTTATACTGTAGATCATGTCATAGGCCTCTACAGATCCTCTACACTCTCACACAGCAGATTGCTAGGATTTGAGAAGCTTAACAAGACCTTGAAAGCACACACAACCACTCTCTGCTGATTACAATACTGTGAAATCACAGACTTTTCCTTATTAATACCCCTCACTTGTGGGATCCATCTGTGGTTGTGTGGGAATGCTGTGCAATGATTATAATCCTATTTAGTCTATCATTATCCTCATCCAGCAGGGTCTTACTGAATGCATGCCTGGGTATCATCTTCTGTTCACTGAGATTCCTTGATGTTTGTGATCTGTGTTATTCTGATTATTTCTCATCATATTTCCTCTCACTGTGTGGGAATGCCTTATAATCCCATGCAGGCATCAACATGCCTTTACTGCGGCACATTTGGGTGGCATTCAGATGTCACAGCTTTTAGGATTACATTATTTGGAGACAGTCAGTGTTTATCCTTTACCTGCTAGAAAATATTCATTTTCTGTGCCGGATATCTGATTTAGGGGAAGCTCCATCAGTCCTGAATGCTATCTCTGACGGCACGCACACACCTCCTCAGATTTCATTAGCGTGGGTGAAGAAGCTTGATGTTTGTAATAATGAATGTCATCAGGACTTTGTGCAGGATTATTGAGGCGGTTTGTTCTAAATTATTTGTGCTAACCAGACTATCATCTGCAGATTATTCACTTTCTGCTTTTCATTGAACAGGGCTGCTTTTGATTCATTCTTCTCCCACATGGTTGAGTTTAATGTGCTTGTTTGTGGAGGAGGAACTATTCCTCATAGCTTATTCCTCATTCCTGCTTTCTTGTTGATAGCATAGCTATATTCAACTATTACAAACAACCAGTAGTGGAAGGAGTACTCAGATCCTTTATTTATGCAAAAGTACTAATACATTAATGTAAAAATACTCCATTACAAGTAAAAGCTATGCATTCAAATTCCTACTTAAGTAAAAATGATGCATCAGTGCGTTGTAAGTAGCATTTTACTATTTTAGCTGTTCTAGGTAGAGCTAGTTTTAACTACTTTATATTCATTTAGGTAGTTTAGTCCAGTGTTTCCCAGTCTAGTGGTCAGGCGTCCTAAGGGTCACAAGATAAAACTGAGGGGTCGTGAGATGATTAATTGGGTAGGAAAGAAGAAAAAACAATGTTCTACAACAATTTGTATTCATTTTTTTGGCTACACTCTAATCTTTGCTGTTTGGATACCTCTTTGGGCCTTGAACCATTTTTTGAAACCCCTGGAGAAGTTTAGAGGGGAAACGTCTCTTTGGTGCAACTGCTAACAACTCAGACATCTGAAAAGTGACAATGGGCACCAACTAGACGCTGCTTTTTGGGGGGTCACAAGCCAAACATGTTGTGAACAACAGGTTGAATCTTTAGCAAGGCATTATATTTCATGAGCTTATCATGTGTTGTTTTTATGTAAAATCCTCATTTTAATTTTATTATAATATTTCCCTCTGAAATGTAGTGGAGTAGAAGCATTAAGTAACATAAATTGTACATACTCAAGTGAAGTACATCAAAATTGTGCTTAAGTACAGTACTTCAACAATGTACTTAGCTACTTTCCACCATTGCAAACCACAATCTCAATTATTTGAGAACTGAATTGCAATTCAGTCAGCTACTAACTTAAATGATGCGAAAACTGTGACAAAAAACGTGTATTCAGAACCTTTCTGGTCACAGTAAAATACCTTCTGCATTTTAAATCTCCATCATTTAGATTCTGCACACTCTTGGCAGGGTTTCATGCACATCTCAAATCTTTTGATGGAGACTTTTGCAGAACCCCAGTATAAATTAAATCCTAAAATGACAGACAGCTTTATTGTTGTGTCTCAGCCCCGACAGCTGAACACGAAATAAAGGAAATAAAACGTCCTCAATATTAAAATGATCTACGGCTCGAATTTCAAGCTCTGACCTTAAATCATAAGAAACAAACTACTGTGTTTGCCCTCAGTATGCAATTAATTTTGAACAAAACAATGTAGATTTTGAATTGAAAGATGCATTAGTTGGGTCAAAAACATTTTAAACTGAAGATTTTGTGCCAATATATTCAGTTAAGTTGATTTCCGGAGGAACTTTTAAGATAATTTATAGTGGGTGTGTTGAGACTTGGATATGGAGTAAAGGTTTCTCAATGAGGAACTGCTCTGAGCTCTAAGTGGACCAATCAATTACAGAATATTTAATCATTCTAACAGTTTCAAGCCTTCATTTTCAAATCTCATATTCCATAATTATTCCCACACGGTCAAGAAGGGACAATCAATCAGCCTATTTATCCCCTTCAGAGAGTCAAGATGACATTTTCTTCAGACTTTCAGTAAGTGTGTGTGAGAGAGTTAGAGGAAGGGGTAGATACAGAATGGATGGAGAGGACAGAATGAGACAGAGACAGAGACGAAGAGAGAAAGTAAGAAGAGGATGTGGTTATCTCTCTGTCTCCTCTCTCCTTCAAAGCCTGAGGTACAGGCTCAAGTGAGAGTGTGTAGGAGTTTTTTGTGTCGACTAAATCTGCTGCTCCCTATCTTTTGTTCGGCTGCCTTTATCTTTCTCTCTCCTTCCTTTGCTTTCTTTCCCACTCCCTTGCTGTCTTTATGTGTCTCTCTTAACATTTTATATCCTCTCCTTTTCCTCTCTCCTATCTCTTTTATTCCTCACTCATATTTCCTCGCCTCAGTCCACCAACATTTGAGGTCAAGGTTCAACAATATGTTGACCTCATCCTTGACTGAAAACATCAGGGTGTCATATGAAGCATTGCCAGGGGACTCCATAACCGCTGGGGGAAAGTGCCACGGCCCACCATCCATAACAAAAGCTGTCAGTCAAAGCTCAGTCTGAATCCCCGCCTGATGGATGAACCAGCAGTCTCCAGAGAGATTTATAGAAATAGTAAAAAACGGGAATCTGTTAAGTCATGTTATTCCGACATGTGAAATAAAATATGCTTTCATTCGTCTCCCCTCTTCCCCTTCACGCCACAGTAATCACATCAAATGGGCCTTGATTATCGTGGCAGAGAAAGCTGGCTGACTCAGGACAGAGTGCAGACACAGAAGGAGCAGGATGAATACAGATGGAAACTGAAGACGCTGATTCTCCAGCTTCCAGCTCTGAGAGTTAAAGAGTGTGAGTGTCGGTACAGTAATTATGCATTGAACATATTAACAAATTATTACGTCTCTGTCTGCTCGACATGATGAGCACTGATTGGCTCTGGTGTAAAGCAATAACGTGTAATAGTAGCAACAGGGTGACCTAATTGGAACAATAAGATCTTGTGAAAAAGGTAGAGGTCTGCTCACACAAAGAAATGGCAATGCATTCTTCCATCACCAATTTAGTTCTGTGTTTCAGCTTCATCTAGTTTTGAGAGTCAGGTAGGAGCTCAGAGCTGGACCACTGTGTCCTTCAGATTCACTGCAGTGTCAACACTCAGAGCTTGCTTTGACTGACTATCCTGTACCCTCTGAAGATGAAAGGACTTCTAGCATTGAGTCATTGTTGACCTCTCTTTTTACCTTCTTCTTTTTCATCTGAATCGGTGTTGTATCTCAGGGTTATCCAGCTGCTACATCGTTTCAATAAACGGCAATTGTACACGCAAGCTGAGCTTTTGACCACAAAGAGACACAACACGACCACAGAGAGACGCAAAATGACTAAAAATAGACACAAAACGACCACAAAGAGACGCAAAATGAAAACGAGCACAAATAGACACAAAACTACTACAAAGAGATGCAGGTCTGAGTGTCTTTCTCCTATGTAGAAGGGCTGGGGGGGCTTTTACATGTCTGTGTGCAGGGGCCCGTTGTCTCATAATCTGTCCATGGTGGTAGGCTATTTGGAGTTACAAAGCGCCGCTATTTTGATATTATTTTATATTATATTTAAGTTGTTTTTTTTGGCATTTATTTATTACGCTAAATAAACAATGTAACTATTAATAATGTATGTGTGTGTGTGTGTGTGTGTGTGTGTGTGTGTGTGCGTGCGTGAGTCAGGAAAGGCTGTTTATATTTGAAAGAAAGCAGCAGCCCCATCTGCACATGATAATTTTGTTTATGTTGAGCACACCAGCACAAACAAGCATTCATCATTTATCCATTCACAGAAAGGAAGCCGGATCAGTGAGAGCCCACAAAAGACAACACAACAATGTATCTCAGTTCATCCCTTTGACCGGGACGTACCCACAACTGGACCCATACTGAATGGAGATCAGATACTGTCCTCCTGATGTGGCCGGCCTTGTTTGCATCATCGCTTGTTATGATGATCCATTTTCTGTCTCCCTTTCAGCTGCTGATGAGGTTTCTGAAAGCGACGATGAGGAGTGGATGGTAATAAATTTGCAGATTCATACACAATGAAACACCTGTTGTGTGTAGGTGAGAACATCATCAGCCTAACAAGTGGGACGTCATGTGGCTCTGTGTTGTCCAGCCATCTGGGAGATCGTCAGATTTCTCTGTTATCCTGAATGTGGCCAGCAGGTGGCAACATGTTTAACACCAACCAGAGCACTGGTACCTAAAGCCAAGTCTGGGAAGCCTTGGGAGGGCTTCTTTCTTTCTTTTTTCTTTTGTGTTGCATCAGGCAAATAAATGTTTTGTTTATTGCAGCTGCGCCAGTATGTGGTCATCTGCGCTGGAGTGCTCTTTACATGCGCATCAGGATAGAACCGCACCTGTTCGCATATGCTGCCTTCAAGTGCACCTCGTGATGTCGTACATCAGAGGAGTTGATCGTCAATGAATATAAACAAAGTGGGTCTAGAAACAAAGTTGACTGACCACGTTTTTTCATCAGGCAGGCTACTGATATTTTTATATCGTAATTGTAATCCGGCCATCCAAAATGAACAAATGAACATCATATAAAACATAAAAACAGTATCCCAGATGTATTTACAACTTCGTTAATTGAAAGGTCTATTTTTCCGACCGCACGTGAAGTCAGCACGAACTCCTGATCCGCCATGCAACAATGAGGAACTTTTCCCTCTGAGTTTCCGCGGAAGCCACAGGGACGTGGGCTGCATGGGATGGGATGAGGTGAAAAGCAGCGGACAAAGATGTGAAGAGAGTGGGAGTTGTGATCTACAAACATATTATTTCCTTATTAAATGATAAGGAAAAAAACATGGCGAATTCAAGTTCTCCACACGCAGCTCTTCATATGACCTCCCCTCAGGCTCACCGCGCTGAGATTCTGGAAAATCCACTCCGGGTAAGTTTGTTTAAGTTGTCAGGTGTAGGGGAAAAGTTTATACTGAGTGGAGCATAAATGGTGTGATGTAAGGCAGTTGTCTTGGCCACAGCAGATTGTAGCTGATTATTTCAGAAGTTGGGAAATAAGTTCATGCATAATACTGATAAAACCAGGAATGTGTGATGAATGTGATAAACTAACTTACATTCTTTGATCAGACTATTAATTTGAAGAAACTTTTCCCCCAGGTTAAGTCACTTATTTTATATAATAAATTTTGCCATTTAAAGAAAAGTTTAAAACACAATTTTAAGAACATAATGCTTCCTAAAATATTAAAATGGAAAATATTCAGTACATGGTTTCACCCTTCTTTATTTCCAAAAACGTCGCTGGAGAAGGCCGGTATTTTTGCCCATTTCTACTGTATGTGATAAATCATGCTGAACCTGTTCCAGCTGTTCAGCTTTGCTGCAGCTCTGCAGACTGCAGAGATAAGAGGAAAGTTTCGATTTTTCTCCTTTTTTAACTTTCAGGAACTTCCCTCCCCTCCATTTGGAACAGGAAGTTGCACACTAATGCCCAAGAGGAGATTAAGTTAGTCTAAAAAAATCTTGGAAGTCAAAATATAACCTCAGCCTCCAAAGCTCTTTGGGTAATGAGCACTCAGTGTGGATGAGGAAGCCAGACAGCGCAGAGATCTATCGGTGTTGGCACCTGTCAGAACTATTTTCTAAAGTGATCATGACTAAACCATTGTGTTGAAAGGACTTTTCTTTCTTTTGAACTTTTAACATTGTAAGTGGACGACTGACTCTGTGCATTAAGTTGAGTATGTGCATGTCTGTTTGTGTATGGTAATATAAAGTCTCTCTTCCACTGTGTGTGTGTGTGTGTGTGTTAATGTCCTGTAATGTGTGTCAGTCCTCTGCCCTCCTACTCTTATGCAGACACGCATTCTCCTCATGCTCATCTTCCCCTGTCAGCATGTTTCTTTCTTTCTGCCGTGATTTCTCTGTGTGACATTACCGATGGGGGCCGCAGAGAGAGAGAGACAGAGAGATAGATAGAGAGAGAGACAAGAGAGTAACAGAGGAGGAATGAGAGGCGTGAGTAATGAGTAATGGCCCATGGGTGGGTTGTGAGAGAATAGATCTACTGTAAGAGTCCTGAACAGCTGGCTAATGGTCCCAGCTCCCCCTCTGTCCAGTGCTACCCACCATCCCAGAGAACATCCTGACATCAAGGGGACAATATCTGTCTGTTTCACACTTCAACTGCCTCCCAGAGTTGAAAATGTCTGCACTGGTGTGACAGAAAATGTTGATGTTACAGGAGCATGCCAAGGTTTGGAGAGATTGTCCCATTGGTCGCCCACATGTCCCCAAGAGATAACCGTCTATGGTGATGCACGCTAATGGTTGAAACATCTCTAAAGCTCAATGGTTTATAATTTCAAGGTGGTATGTGATTAAGTTTGTTTGTAGCTGTTGGGTTAAATTTGTGCAGAATTTGCTTCAAGAGCTACTGTACTACTAAAGACTACATTGCCAGTTTCCATGGAAGGTGAAGAAGGTGGGTGATGGAAGTCTCATCCACTAAAAATAACAGAAACACTTCTGCAACTGACTTGGCTACATCACTGTACTGAGTTAATGTTTCGCCTTTGTCCAGGTAACAGAGGGGCTCAAGAATGTCCGTCTGTCTGTCTGTCACTTTGGTCCAGAGCAGGTCATTTTTCACAGCTACTGGCTCCATGTAATTGACTGTGGATATTCACAGTCCCCAGAGGATTCATGTAAATATCTTTGGTGACCCCCCTGATAGTACTCATTGTGCCATCATCAAGCCAAAAAAAAAAAAAAATCTTGTACACACAATATATGAAAATGTAATGGGCATCATTCTTGCTCCCAGGGCAATAAATTATTTTGATTTTATTGACCCCATTCTCCCTCTTCTTCCTGGCCCTACTACTTTTAAGGTTCTTAGAAAAGCTAAATTGTGAGTATGCTGTTCATCCTGTACAAGACCTTTGTATTATTGGATGTACATTAAAATATTGCCAGTTTTCCTTGGTAGTAGCTCAAGCTTCTGATCGTGCTCACTGTCGGGTCACAGCCTAGTTTGAGGTAAACATTTTAGCAAGGAGTGACAGAGGCAATCTATGGTGGACCCACTGAGGATATTTGTGAGCATGTTCTTATCACTTACATTTGCTGGCAGGCCAATAATTACCAAAAAAGTGACCTAATAAAGTTAGGATGTCTCTCTTTATCATTCTCTTCTTCGCCCATCTGTGTCTCTGAGCTGACACTCCTCTCACCCATGCTTCTTCTGTACCCAAAACCTCTGAGCAGAAAGTGAAGGGCTTCATCCAGAGATCAGCCCATCGCAGGGAGGGACAGATCCCCATTGTCAGTGGACACAAAGGGCCACGCTATCTGTCCTAGCGAGGAGGAGGAGGATCAGTGCTGTCAGTCCGTCCATCAGCTTTAAGGCCCATTCAGCTTGTGTTGCTTCAGCTTTAGTTTAGATTCAGACTTGCTGTCAGCTGCCGAACATGCTTTGCAGATGGGCTCAGGTTTTGGTTGGTGTTCTTTTCTGATCCTGCGATTGCAGTTGGCTTTGTGCAAGTACACGCTTATGAAAAATTGCTTGTCACGAGAGTTGCGTGTGTAGTATTAAACACATGTGCCTTTATGAGGATGATAAATGTCCTTACAAGGTTATATGTAGGGAGCAGGATTAAAGTTACAGTAAGAATATAAATTAGGTTTAAGGTAAAACATAAAGCCCACAACTATACAGAAGTAATGTGTGTGTGTGTGTGTGTATTCAGAGTCTGATGCTCAGACCAGTCCTATAATACACCAAACACCATTTTCATTTGTGCATGCCTTATGTAAAGTTTGTACCTTGAGGGTGAAAAACTTCCAGTGAGAAATTACTAGAAACTCAAATTGACTTTATCTCTAACATTTATGTAATGGAATTTACACAATACACTGACTGCAGTTTAATTTAAAAGATACAGAAGTACAGTAATTCCACCACAGGAGTAAGCAGAAAAACTGTTGTCAACACAATCTGACACGTCATTGATTGTGCCTTGATGATGAATGTGCTCATGCAGTTCAGAGTTTTTGCTGACTTTTGTATTTGTTGAGAATGATATTCAAACTCGCTCGACTGCTGAAGTTGGACTCCCTGTTTGAATCTGTGTCATCGTGACTTTTAAGTGCTGAGTAAAAGAACACCAGGATCTTTCTATTGGTGTCAGGTTAAAGAGTCCAATAACCTTCTCTGATTGTCCCAGTAATTTTGCTGTTTCTTGTGAAGAATCTGGCAGCAGCATTTAAAACTAACCATGCTATTCTGAGTCTGTTGTGTCCTGTGTTGTTTGCCAGTTAAGCTGTAATTTAGTGTAATTTGTTCTCTGGTCACATTTTGTGCAATTGCATCCCACCTTTGTAACATGTTAATTACATTTTAACAAAGCTAAACGAAAGCTGGAGTATAATCAGCTTTCTCATGTGGCTGGCCTGGAACAACCCTACAGTTACAGAAGACTTCATCAAATGCACACACTGGTAAAGGAAAAGTCCACCCTAAAACAACTGGATAACTGTCCAACATAGATGCAGTGGTGGAAGAAGTACTCAGATCCTATACTTAAGTGAAAATAGCAATACCACAATTAAGAAAATGTTTTATAATATTTTACATTTAACATTTTTGTTCTGAAATGCAGAACAAAAACATGTAAGTGCTGTTATTGCTGCACTATTATTGCAAACAAAAAGGGGAAATAAAGAAGGCTGCTTTTAAAAATGGCACTAATCAGTGTCTATTTCCTGAGAGTAACAATCCCATTTCATCCAGTGTTTTTCACCCGTGCATGTCTGTACTGAAAGGTTGTAAGTCATCTTTTTAGAGCGTAGATAGCTGACTGTGTCTACTATGAAAAGGTCCATAATAGGGGGATATTTGTGAAGCCAGCATTTGGTTTTTTTACTGCATAGATCAAAATTTATGGACACTAGCAAAATATGTGGGCATGGTCCACTATAGTGCTGATCCACACTTCCTCCAGCAAGAGTACTGGGTCGCAGTTAATTCCAAATTAGATACAGTTCTACAGAAGGAGGTAATGTCATGTTGGGTTGGTTGCCTGTGTCTGTGATCATACAATGCTGATATGAAGTGTGGATCAAGCTGGCCAACTTAGTAGTTTTACCTCTTTTGGGTGCTAAAACCACTTTATCACCTGTAGCCATACCTTAACTGAGAAATCAACCCATTGATTCATTGATTGGAATATTTCTTTCTTATATTATAGGTTTATTGATGCATTAATGTGTTGGGGCTAATTCAACATTTATAATACTTCTACTATAGATAGTATGTAGTATTTTATAATCTGTATGTTTTGTATGAAAAAGCTGTAACTAGTAACTTAATCAAATAAATGTACTGGAGTATAAGCATAAAGTAGCATAAAATGGAAATGCTCATGTAAAGTACAAATACCTATAATAAAAGGACAGTACTTGAGTAAATATACTTAGTTACTTTCCACCATTGCATAGATGAAGTGGCCTTATTTTGAAATATTTTCCATGCAGCTACTGTAACGTGACGTTTAATAGAAAAGTGTTCAGTAGTAGTAAACACACAAGTACAGTGCAACACAAGGAGCTTTGTGCTGTGGAGTCTCTTGCTTTACTTGAGTAAAGTGTGTAATGTTTGCTAAGTAAGCTGACAAGCCAAAGGCACTCCCAGTGTACCGGCCTCGCCTGCCTCGACTGCTTTGTTTGCTCTTCCTGTGACAGGAAAACTCTCTCTCTCTCTCACTCTCCTGCTTCCTCTCTCTCACACCCTCTTGTGTGGATTCGTCTCCCTCAGTGGGGAGAGCATTAAGCTCCCGCTGTCTGGGTGAGGTGCTTTATTCCCGCTGTGACCGCCTGCACTGCATATGCATGCGCTCCCTCTTCCACCGACACTGACACAACAAACAAACAGAGAAAGAATCATTTATTGTAATTAGACTGAATTCACTTGCTGGCAAGCTTAATCTAACGTGAATGAATCCAATAAAAGGTGAGATGAATCCCTCCTCACACTTCAAATTGCTTCATCTCCTGTGTGAAGTCTGTGGAATAAACTATCCTCAGGCTGTACATCCTCCACTTTGTACTCTCAACACACTGTTTCTCCCTCACACACACCTTCTTCTGCCCCTTGGCCTCTCTCACTATTAACCAGCAGCCTCCTCATGGGCTCAGTAACAGCAAAGCAGCAGGCCACTTACACTCTGTCCTGTAAAGCTTGACAAGGTTATTGATCTTGGTTTAGTGAACAGAGCACAGCTGGCCTGATGGATGACGCTGTCTGTTTGATCATGAATTACCACAGAGCCGTAGTCGTCTCTTATACAGTCGGCTCACCACGCTCTCACTCTCTGTCTGTCTGCTTCAACATTTGAGGATGGAGTTTATCATTGCACACCCACACACACAAACACATACTTTTTTTTTTACCTTGATGTGATATCAGTCCCCTAGGAATCTCATCATCAAGCCGCCCATCTGCTTCCCACCTCCTCTTCCTCCTAAATCCTGTTTACCTCTGATACACTTCATTCATCACACACATTCACACACACATATAGACAAACACACACACACACACACACACACACACACACACACACACACACACACAAACTAGAGTCTAAATCCTGTTTACCTCTGGTGTGGTATCATCCTTGTTGCAGGTGTGTTAAAGGTCAGTGGTCTCATCAGACTTGGTGTCAAGGTGAATGTGGCGCAGAGGGTGAAGAGAAGATAGAGGACGACTGTGAAATAGAGGAGGACGACTGGTGTGTATGTGGCGGTTTTGAATTTAAAATTACCCAGAAAGCCACTTGGCTTAAATTCTTTATCAGGCTGGTGAGGAGATGATGAGTTGTGTTATGCAATAAAGAGGGTACAACACAAGTGGTTTTACTTTAAAGTGGACTGTTGGGTGGAATTATGTTGTGTGATGATCAGATAAGTCAAAAGTAATTGAAAATGGGCGGTAGGTTTTAGGGAAAGCAGCAGCTAAGTCTTCCCTCATTTCTTCACCTGTACTGTGTGCTTAGAAGTGAGGAAGGAACTTTTGTCTTTCTTTTCTTTTGGTTTCACAGACTACAGATCCTGTGGCAGTGTTACATCACTCATTGTATCACCACACATTGATCCACAGACTTCTGTGATAGTGTATTCACATGTTGAGAAATGTAGACCAGCAACTGAACAATCAATCCATTGAGGGATTTATCAGTTTCGACTGATCAGTCCTATCAATGTGGATTTATTACCTTTGCATGTGTATTGATATACCTAGTATACTTAAGGTCTCATCGATGTGAGTATTTCTCTGGACAATATTGGACAAAAGAATCTTGGGTAACCCTGACCACCCACCTTGGGTTTTTCTTTGATGTTGTATGAAACTCATCACTGTATGTTTTTGTTTTTATTTGGATTTTTTTGTGGTGGCACTCATTTTTAGCCACGCTAGATGCCTGGCTTTAGGAATGGCAATATCGTTTGGTCGTTCGTTCTGTACAGACATTCATGACCCGCAGAGGACAAATTTGATGATTTTGGTGATTCCCTAGTCTCACATAGCCAGACCTCTCTCCATTCTTCGTTTTAGCGGTGTGCCAACGCTGGAGAAAGGTCTAGCTGAACCCATTATCATTCTGGTATAGGGGGGAAAAACAATCTTGCTTGTTTGTATTTCTTCAATTCAATTCTCCAATCACAACTGGATGCAGATAGTGGAAGGGGAAGAGAATTCCTACTGAAATAGTCAGCCAATGGCAGGCTTATACCCACAGCCGACTTCCTGAGCCAGACTAGTGATTCTCTGACTGACTCCGACCATTTGCGGTTTTGTGTGAAATATCTCAACAACTATTGGATGGATTGCCACAAAATTCGGTACACACATTCATGTCCCCCTCACGATGAATTGTAATAATTTTGGTGATCCTCTTTTTCCATCATCAGGTCAACATTGTAATTTGTCCAATACTTTGGTTTATAACCAAATACCTGCAAAACGAATGACATTCCCATCAGCCTCAGCTGTACTTGTGTTTAGTGCTGATTAGCAAATGTTAGCATGCTAACACGCTAAACTAAGATGATGAACAAGGTAAAGTTGCATAGATATTCCACATAGGCAGTTAAGGGCAGCAGCCTGGAGACCATGGAGATCTTGAGGAAGTGCAAGTGTTGACTTTAGTAGATCCGTGGCTGCTAACGAGCAGAAATGTGTGTTAAGGGGCGTTGTGTCGACCCAGCACGCAGAGACCAAACAAAGAGACTTGGATTAAACAGTTCGGCACAGTTTATTAAATGAACAGGTAATTTGAGTTCGAGCAGTGACTGGGCTTGGGAGAGTAGGCAGGCAGGGAACATCAACGTCAGGCCAGTGCCGAGGAGAAGGGACCAAACCAAAGCTGGGTAACATCCAGGACGGAATGGGGAACACCCAGCGCGGAAACTGAGTCAGGGTGTTCACTGGCCTGCATGTAGAGGGTGGCGAGGAGGGAGCTGAGCGGAGGTCCGGGCCAGGCAGAGATTTCCAGGAGCAGGTCCACGTAAGACAACGGTACAATCTGGCAACGATGATGAGGGAGACCAGGGCTTAAGTACTGGCAGAGGTGATTGTGAATTGGATGCAGCTGTCACGATTGAGCTGCAGCAGCCACCAGCTCCGGACCACGCCCCTTGACCTAGATCACTCCACACAGGTAGACACGGAAGACAGACAGAGACAGAAAACACCACCCCAAACAAAAACTAAGGAGAGCCCAGCCATCCCATAACAATGTGGTTATCTTTGTGTGTCTCCAATGAAAATAAAAGATTGTTTGTACACTCAAAGAGCCATCCAAGTGTGCTACACAATATTATTTCTAACTTGTAAATCTAAAGTAAGGAGATACCTGATGGTTTGTGAAAATCGGAGTAAAGTACATAACAGTTCTGCAGCTGGGATGTGAGCTCTTTGATGTTCAGTCTCAGACCTGCACACACACACACACACCTCGCACAATCACACAGTTCCAAACTCATATTTTAGCCCTGTGACAAAGCACACCTGAGGATCAGACCCTGTTATACCGCTGGTCTCATTAAAAGAAAGGTTACTAAACTGTGTTCCGTGGAAGTGTACCATCATCATTTTGTCTGGCGTTCCTCTGTATGCTTCACTGGTTTCTGAGGCTGACAGAAAGAGCAGAGGGTTACGGCTATTTTCCGTGTCCCGAGAATGGGCTTTGGTCTTTGCTTAATGACTTTAAGAGTAAGCTATAATGACAGCTCCTTCCCCTCAGTGGTGCGAAGAGATGTTTTATATTTTACTGAGGATGTCTAATAATGTGCTCTGACAGAGCGATAGACGACCTCTGGATTGTGAGATAGTGATCAGCTGTTGTGTTTGGAGACCAGAGGAATTAATTTACACTCCATTCATTCTGGTAGCTTTTGCCCACAGTGCTGTTATCTCATTGTCAACAATATCAGATGGATATTATTGACAATAACCCGCTGCCTGTCTTATCTTGCAGAACGGCCTGCTGAACCTCAACATGGCTGTCTCTCCTCTCTGTCATTTTTTTAAATCTAGTGTAGCTGTCCTCTCTTCCATCTTTTTCTTACTACCCCGTTCTCCCTCCCTCTCATTTTCCAGCTCACACCTCTCTTTTGCTTTCCCTCCTATTCCTTTGTTTTAACTCCCATCTTTCTCTTTTCTCTCTACCCTCCATCTTTCTCATAATGCTCTTTCAAGGGATAAATACTTGGATGTGCTTGGCTGCTGTTACTTCTTTTACAGTGATTGAGTTTCTTTTTTTAGGTTTTCATCATTCACATTCCACCCCCACTGTGCGCTTTCATTTCTTTGTAAACTTTGTCCGCCCACAGCCGCTGGTATGTTTGTGACCTAAAATTAAATTTCCTCTTGGCAATAATCTTTCAAGCATATGAGGGAACGGAGCCCAGAGTATTCTTGAAACACTTAAAGCAAATGGATCCTGTTTTTCCTTCCATCACTTAAACACCAAAAAGAGTTGGTTGCCCATATTATATTTTCCTGGAATAAGAAGGACCCCATGACACTGTGCAGGTTTTCAAACATTTCACACTTCAAGAAAACAATAAGAGTCTCATGATACAAGGCATTTTTGGGGGGCAACATTTCTCAAGAGCTTTACATGGCAATCATGTCGATCAGGCGACATTGTCCACCACTTTGGTCCAGACTGAAATATCTTAACTGCTATTGGATGGATTGCCATGAAAATTTATACAGACATTCATGGTCTCCAGAGGATGAAGCCCTACTGACTTTGGTGATCACTTAACTTTCCATATACTTTGGTTTGTGACCAAATGCCTGCAAAACTAATGACATTCCCATCAGCCTCAGCTGTACTTTGTGTGTAGTGCTAATTGGGAAATGGTGAACATGGTAAACATTTTATCTGCTAAACATCAGCATTCCACCATTGCCATTTTGAGCATGTTAGCATGCTGATGTTAGCATTTACAAGTACAGCCTCACAGAGCCACTAGCATGGCAGCAGACTCTTAGTCTTGTTATAATTTGCTGCTGTGACACTTCAGTCTTGCCCACATTTACCAAACTCTAACATCAATACACACTACAGTGCCCGAGTTCCATTTACAAAACATTGCATGTGTCAGGACGAGGGTGTTTGTGTCTAAAGGTGTGTACCAACCTGTATCCAGACCTTTGTGAGGCGTCGTATATCGCGGGAGAGTTAAGAGGATGAGGGAGTGTTGCTTTTTACTGCATGTGAGCGTGTGAGAATTGAAAGTTTGATATTATGAAACCCTGGAGTCCTCTGGTGCACAGGGGCACACAGACACACACACACACACACTCACACACACACACACACACACACACACACACACACACACACACACACACACACACACACACACACACACACATTAGTGCCTTTGAACAGAGCAACAATGGAACAACGCTCTCTGTGGTTGTCATGGAAATGACAGATGTGACAGCTGGAGGGAAGACTTGAGGGGAGTATTATGGGGTGTTTGGAGTTGTTGTGTGACAAGTAGAGCGTCGCCTAATCTTGTGCCTGTTTACTGTTTGTTCCCACAGACCTATCTCCTGGGAATCATAATCTCCATATGTGGGAATGTCCTCATCAGCATTTCACTCAACATACAGGTAGGAAGCGCTGGAATCCAGCTGTACAGCAGACACTCAGCACACAGCGGGCACGTAATGCCTGTAAAAACAAAATTTTCCACTCTCTAAGTACTGCGAGACAGCCTTTCTCCTGACAGTTCTCTCTTTAGCAGACTCTCTATGTGATCATCAGGATGTTAGTGAACATACACTGACTGTGTGATCTGCTGACATGTTCACAGCAGACATTGTGCAGCAGAAATGACTTTGTATTTCATGCCAATAAAGCCTATTTTAATTAGTATCAATAGAAGTGAATAGAAATCAATTTCTATTTAATTTTGTGATTAGCAATTCAATTGTACAGTTAAGTAATTAAACAGCAATTTTTTGCCACTTTGTGTCTGTACCTGATTATACTACTAATTATGCTCTAACAGTGAGCTTATAATGTGTTCCTGATGCCTTATCAGCACAATTTCAAGTGAAGTGTTAGCAATTGTTTTTGAGCTGCATGCTGTTAAATAATCAATCCAAGTTATTCAGAGTAAATGCAATTCATTAACTTCAAGCATACACCCTCTATAGCCTCTACCAGACTGAGGTATAAAAACATTATGTCAAAAATGATCATTGTGTTTTTTCTGCAGCTTAATTACACTCTTTAGCAAATGCAAAAACCCTCTTTTGATGCAGGTGCAGAAACTGGGGTGTTTGTGGCAGCAGCATGCAGGATGTGAGACAGATTGAGAGGGCGTGACAGCTCCAACTAAATGTGAAAAAGTGCTGGAAGAGGCTGATAACCGTTGTTTATTAGGCAGCGTGAGCTTGCAAAGATAGAATTGTTAATGATTATGAAGTATACATTTGCGTTTGCCTTGTACATCTTCCTACCTCATTGATTCGCTTAATTGGTGTCATGCCTCTTCTGAGATGAAATGCTAATCAGCAGAGGGTGTTATGGTGTGTTGAGAGTTGTGTGACAGCCTCTGTATGCTGTATTATCTCTTAAATTGCACCTTACTTTTCAAGTGTTATATATTTGGCTGTGTAAGGCTGTAAAGTTATCTGTGTGGTGTATGATTGAGTTTATCTTGTGCAGCTCTCCAGTTATTGGACCTACTTAATCTGACTGATGCCTCAGGCTCCTCTTCTCTCTCTCCCTGGCAGAAATATGCCCACGTCCGTCAGGCTCAGCGTGACTCCAAGCCCTACTACACCTCTGTGATGTGGTGGTGCGGTGTGGTTCTCATGGGTGTAGGGGAGCTGGGGAACTTTGCTGCCTACGGCTTTGCCCCAGCATCGCTCATAGCCCCGCTGGGCTGTGTGTCTGTCATAGGTAAGTGCTACCTTCCCCCTCATACATTATCCAAGCATGAAGGCAGGAGGAAAGGTTGCTTCCTCAGGGAACAACAAGAATCATTGCCATGTGAAGTCTGTTCTTTTTCTTCTGATCTTGTCATAAACAGGCCTCCTCATAGCAAGCCCTTACATTACGTGCTGAAAGGCAGGTTTTACTTTTGTGTGTGACATCTAAGAAAAACTCACACATGCATTATCAATACAAAAGTACAGTACAGATACTACTTGTTTCCAATATTCCCATACAAAGTCTCAGTAACATAGTTCTTTTTATAGATATAGCCACTCCAAAAAAGAACATTGTTGCTGTTTTAAGCTGTCAGTTTTACTTCAAAATCATCATCAGGATCACATGGATGTGTCAGGGTTTGTTCTCCAATTTTTCCAGAAAATGGTAGATGGATCCATATTCTAGGACAATCCATTTTTCTGAATACAATTTTGTCATGATCTTTTCTATAATCCTTTTTTGGGGAATCTATTCCATATCAGTACCATACCAATATGAATTCATCTACCATTTACTGGAAAGATTGGAGGAAATGAAATCCTAAAAAGCTTTATGCTGTTGCTTTGAGAATAAATTAAGTCCCAGACCTTGTGATCACAGCGGATATGAATATGTACATTTCCACCCTTAAAGTTTTATGGGTAATTCAGGAATTACTTCTGACATTATGAATCCAACAGCCCACTCCAGAAATGATCATTTTTACAGTCTGCAGTGTGAACTAAAGCTGTCATGAACTAAGCCGGATTCATTAGCCAATCAAAACAAAGCCTGCCCGGTTGCTACAGCTGACAGCTGCTCAGTGCAAACACTCTAAACACAGGTTAAATATTGAACAGGTTTGCTTCTTACCTCTCGCCACCCATCACTCACCGCGCTGGAGGTGGTGGTGAGTCATGGATATTAATGACAGCTATTACCCTGACGCTTCAAACGATTTTCCTATAGTCACGTCTCGCAAGTGGATGAATGGTTTGAATAAAGCACTGAACAAAACCACAAATCTTGTTAAGGAGGCTGCACCTCTTGGTCATTGTAGTTTTGTATGGTGTTATACTTGCTTCAGTGAGCAATTACTTTATAAAATGCTTTTACCACAATAACAGGACTTTAGCACAATGTTCTATTGAGAGCAGTAACCTCTCAATGCTATGTGTAAAGCTGTAAAGACTGTGTAAAGCTGACATGATGACTCTCTTTAAAGCCACAAGTATTGACAATTACTGTCCTCATTTCCATTTTACTATCATTATTTTCCCTATAAAAACCACTGATTGCTAGACACTAGTGTTACATTGGAGTGTGTGTGAATAATGTGCAGCTGAAGTGTGTCTTGAAGAATTAATGAAGCCAGAGATGAAGAGGTGAAAGGAGGGAAAGCAGAGAAAGATGTCTGCAGCCGTGACACAGTCTGCCCTACTCAAAGCTAACAAGTGGAGCTGAGGGAAAAAATGTGCAGGTTGCTGTCAGCCATTGTGACTCCACCTCTCACCTCGCGCTGACTCACACTGTACGCAAATGAGCAAACGCACACACATAGGCACACACAAATGCGCGCATAACTGTAGTGGTGTGTAAAAACACCCAGGTCTAGCAGATTCTTTCGACCAAAGATGATCCTTAGGCTAACACACACACCCCTACTGCTGCGCTGTTGTGCCTGTTTTCCAAGAGCTGCATGAAGGCTCAGAGGGGGGGACAGGCAGCGGGAGGCCTTGGGTGAGTAAACAAGAGGGTGGCAAGTGGTTAGAGAGTGGGTAGAAGAGAGGAGAGAGGAGGTTGGATGCTGAGAGGAGAAGATGGTGAGGTGATAGGAAGGTTAGGGAAAGGAGGGGAGAGGATAAGGACATGAATGAAATAAGACAACAGGCAGAGATATATACCGAGAGGAGAGCAGAAGCAGAGGAGGAAAGGGATCGGGATAGCTGATGACGCTGCTGTCATCCGCCTGTCCCTGCATGTCACACTGGCACTCTGACGCTCCATGGAGAGCAATTACTACTGTCCCCCATCCACAGAGCTCACCGATCTCTATTAGGGATGACAGCATCATCCCAAATGCTGTTGTATGGAGCAGAGCTCTCTCTCCGTCAGATACCATGTCATCACATGCAAAAGAGGAGGGAGGCTGGCATGGAGGAAATAAACAGAAACTTGATTCACACACCGCATCAGCATTGCTCACACATGTCAGACCTGCAGCACTGTACCATTGACTAAGACGTGTTGCTTGGCACTGTGTGAAGCAGTCAGTGGCTTTAATTGAGAAATGTAAATTGGAACATTTTTGAAAAATTGCACCATGGTTATTATGGTATTTTACAAAGAAAATGTATGAAGGTCCTTGTAATTAGTGTTAGTTAATAAGTAATAATGCCCTTATAAGTCCTTGTAACATGCTTATTAACATTATTATGTGTTAATAAGACTATAAGTGTTAATAATAGCATCATAAACATGTGTATTGTTAGATTATAAGACATTTATAAGCACTTATGAGAACGTTGTTAACGTTAATAAAAGCCTTATAAATTCATTGTAATTGTTTATAATACAGCTTTACAAACTCATTTATTGAGTCTTACTAACTTACCTATTCTGTCATTGTTAAACCTTTACTACGCTTTTTTTGTTGCTTTATTAAGCAGGGCAGGAATTTCATATCTAGCACCGGCCAACCAGGAGACTTAATCGAACTCATCCTGATTTGCCAGTGCACGTTTTTTAGGATGTGGGTGGAAAATTATGATTCAAGAAGCAACAATATAGTTAGTTAGCTAGCTAACAACACACCAAAATAACTGTAAACCAGTTATTTTTTCACTGAATCAGTTTATCATGTAATTTGCTGTTAGCTGTCTTTACCCAGTTGATGTATTATGTGTCAATATTTTTCAGTCAGAGTGTATGAACTTTTGACTCAGGAATTTGTACCATTATTGGTAATTTGTAAATACCAATAAACTATTTTGTGAAATAAACAGCTTTTTTAAATGTATTTATTCCGCTGATAGTTATACTATGAATTAAAAATAAATTCATCCTTAACCCTCAAAGTTAAATTCATTATTCCATGGACTTAAAATCATTGTCTTATTTGATGGCCTTGCTGCCCTGGCATTTGGCCTTATTATAAGGACCTTAATATAAAGCGTTACCTAATATTACATTTCAAAACTCCTGTACAGCATCTATATTACAACATTTATCCATTATTCAAGAGTTTCTGAATGTCGGTCTTAATACTTGTGTTTTCACAGGACAAGAGAGCTTTAAAAGTCTCTATTTCTTGTCATTTGCGACGTTGTGAACATACAATACGTGCAATGTGGCAACAGCTCTTATATTTGAGCTTCTCTGAGAGATGATAGCTCAACTTTCACTGCTTTCATCCGTTAACGTCAGATCCATGTGGTGAAAGAATGTTTGACATGGTGTGTTTTCCCACAGGGAGGTTCCCATTACTACACACCTGAGAGAGAGCACGCAGAGGGGCAGTACTGATCTGATGCGCACACACACACACACACACACCTCCATAAACACACAGGCGCAGTGACAGAACTGTGTACCCCAGAGGTTCCTGTTGCCACATTTCTCATTTTATCAAGCCGTGTGAATCTCACTTTGTATGAAGTTGCTATGGTTACTTGTTAGATCCAGCTGGTCCCAGAGGCAAAGGAGGAGTCCTAAATGTGTATGCGAACATGCTCGCAGTATGAAATATTTAACAACTAACTGTTTCATCAGAATACCAACGAGAGTCTTTATAAACTTCCACTTTGGCAGTAATGTCCCCCGCCATCATGCACATTCATGCCTTGTTTCACATTTCCTCTGAAAGACACTCTATCAGCAGGATTTCTTTAACAGCCATTGAGCATGCTTTGCTTTAATTCAACTTGAATTTTTTCCGATTTTTTTTGTTTATAGCAAACCTTTTCATGGCTTGGGTTTATTGGTGTTGCCTAACATCGACCCTCAGGTGGAAACATTTGCTAATAAAACTGCAACTGTTGTTTAACATCCATATTGAAAATCTGTCCGTCATGCCACGACACCACAGTAATCCCATGTGTGACATGCTGTGTGTCTCTGACATATTGAGCTGTTTATGCTCTGTAGCTAATCTCCTTATGATGGTGGCAGAGCCTGTACACAAACTCAAACTGCCTCTCTGTCTATTTTTCAGTATTTTCCAGCAATTTTTCCGTTCAATTAGTCTGTCTCTGTCTGAGTGCCATCACCTGCACGCCCGTCTGGCTGGCTGGCAGTGGCTCACTGAAGTCGTGTCCAAAATCTCCCCGCAAACACAGCTGGCTCTGCTGAACTATTGGTGGAATATATAACAACGTAACGACAGAAAAGGATGTAAATTTAGGTACTCAGTAGTGTTGTTAAGTGTGGAGGACCTCCAACACATCAGCCACAGTGTGTTATGTAAACTGACCTCCTCACTGTGACAGGTTGCTGTCACTTGCATATCTGTTTGCCTCCCTGTCAGTCTGTCCGCTCCCTGTTTGTCTCCTAGTTTGTTTTTCTGTTTCAGGCAGTTAGTCCGCCTGTGTGGCACATCCATCTGTGTATCTGCCTGTTTATCGGCATGTCTGTGCGCCTGCATGCATGTCTGCCTGTCTCACTATCCGTCTCTGTGATAGCCAAATGCTGTGCGTTTACTCGTCTCCCTCGGTTCGGTGCATATCCCGGGGAAACATTAAGAAGACTAATCTGAGGCTGAGCTCATGTGAAACTGATTGCTTTTCGGCGTCACACTTTTTGACAATGATATTGATGAATGGGTTCGTGAAAAATGTGGCATGGAATAGCATCTCACCGTAATTTGATGCTGGTGTTATGAAGTCCTAATGAGTTCCATTTATCCAAGCAAGCTGACACATTTTATCAGGCTGATCAGTATAAACATGTCAAGCGTTGTGCGCGTATCTACTTATGTGGACATGCATTCATACGGTATAGTCTCACTGTGTGCACATGTGCATGACTGAGTGCTTGTGTGTATGTGTAACTGCATATAATTGGTGTGTACATACAACATATATATGAGAAATTCACATTGCATGCTGCACAGTAAAATCTGATTACTCCTCATCCAATTACAGTATACATGTATACAGCCAGCAGTGTGGTCTGTTTGCAACACTATTGATGTAAGTGGTATATTTATCAAGTCAATATTTAATCAAGTATCTGACCTTGCGAGTGATTAAACTGATTTGTTGCATCAAAAAAACAAATCAATGCAGAATATGAGGTTACAAAAAATGGGTGAACACCAATTATGTTTTTATTGTCAAGGGACAAGCATCGATTGTTATGTTATTGTGATAAACAACAGAGAGAAAGATGTTTTAACTCTACAATTCCAATTATTTAGTGTCTAGACTGTGTTAAATGTATCTGATTGCTTTTTAAAGAAAATATACAGCGTGAGGATAAAACTGTGTTTGAGTTCAGATTACATTCTTCTAGACTGAATAGTAACTGCAGCATGTTTTACTGGCGGTTAAACTAACAGGAATATATTTTCACTTCCCAGCCAGCGCTGTCATATCTGTGGTTTTCCTCAAGGAGACGGTGCGCGCCTCTGACATCGTTGGTAAGCACAAACACTCAGTCTGGTCATAGCACTTGAGGACATGCGTGTCCTCTCAGCTTGCTGCTTTGACTTGAGAACATCTTAGAGTTCAGATATATCAAAGTGACTTCACAGATTATCTCAGTGTGAAAAAACATCCTGTGACAGAGGAAACATATTTCAGTTTGACTGAGATAGAAATCAAGCATTTTGTCCACCAGTTAAAAAGTCTAATTGCTGTGTGTTGCTGCCAGTGGAAAGAAAAGCCACGATCTATTCAACAGACCTATCCTATTGTTTGTTTTATGAAAAGCTATTGTTTGTCATAACAATTTGTCGAGTCTGCTGCTAAATGACATGATTGTGATGGTCGCCACAATGGCGATCATTACAACTGCTAGATTGGAAATGAATACCAGCACTAACACACAGCCCTGCATATTGTTGGTTTCCTGGATAAATCATCAGCAATTTTTGCCGGTTTTGTTATCGGCTTGTAATTGCGGAGTGACATTATCAGCCACATATTGGAAACATTTAATTGTGTGAATGTTTTGTTTATAAAGGGGGAAATCACTACTATAACCACAGAGCAGGCTGTTTTTCAGCAGTGCCCCATTTGCAAAGGGTTTTACAAACCAACAACAGATATGATGTAAAAGATGATAGTTAAAATGACAAAGCAAGATGAAAACTAAAAATTACAGTTACATTCAGCTTGTAGTAGTGTTTCAATGAATCGGGTACATTGTGAGTTTGCTAAGTCCAAGAGTATTCTGAAGGCCACTACTTTTACTCGGTACAAAGTAACTAAACAAAGACTGCTCATGTGAGGCACAATGCATTTTGAACTGAAGGAGGCTAGTAAGATATGTAGGTAGGTTTTTTTTTTATCAAGGCTTTATAAGGTAGGATTTATCACGACTATTGTATTAGAGTGCATTGGTTTTAGCTGGGTGTACCTAATAAACTGGCAACTGAGTGTACATTTGCAGCTGTCCAGAATTTGAGAATAGTGCCTGTTAAAATGCGCAACTGGTTATACAATCACATATGAGTTAGAGACAGGATGGTCCCTATAACCAGTAGCAGTAGTTACAATTTAAGGTGAGATAGAGAGGTTCATGTAAAGTCAATGGATCTTTCAAACTACAATCTCACCACCACTCTCTGCTCTCTTTCTGTCATAGGTGGCACCCTGGCAATAACAGGAACATATCTCCTGGTGACCTTTGCCCCTCACACTTCCACACACATCACAGCCCATCTGGTTCAGTACTACGCCGTCAGCTGGCACTTCCTGCTTTACCTTGTATGTAACCCTTTAAAACTATACTCTCTGAGTCCAGTAACATATATGTGTAAGCATGTTCTTGCTTCCTTGGAGCTACTGTTTGGAGGTCCAAATGGGTGACTGTATTTTGTTGTGTCCTTTTAGCAGCACACCACTCAAATGTCCTCAAACATATATACATAGCAGCTTCTGTCCTGCTGTTAGGAGAGGAGAGGAGCAAGAGGAGGACTAATGGATGAGCCCAGGTCTCTGTATGGCTGTTGTGTTTCATGGAATTTGTGAAGTTGGGAGCGAGTCCGTTAAAACTAAGATTGTCTGTGTTTTTGCACTCAGTATTAAAAAATACTGCCCCCAACCTTGTGGTCTGCAAGTGCATTAACACTCACCCATGTGCTCTCCTATTCCAATTTCGCCTCAGGCAAGGATGGCATAAACATAGCCGTTACCATAGTGACGGATCTGTAAATGTTGGCTCCAAATATTAACACCAGTCTTAGTCGAAAACACCTTAGATGATTTAAAAGGAAGATTTCTGCAGTAGAAGGTCATATCCTGCTGATTTCCCATTGATGCCAGCACTCCCATGATAGCAGCAGAGAGAGAGTTTCAGGTTAAACTTGTGGAAATACAGTGCTTTGTGTAATTCAACAGGGAGGAGTAAAGAGGAGCACTATTTTTTGCTAGAAAGTGTGACACCTTACATCTGTTGTTCAGGAAACTACTAGTAAACGTGTTGAACACCACAGAGGCTCTGTAGCCTACTGCATTTCTGATATGTATATATTTTTTCATTTTATACTGTATTTACTTCTATAAACCATCATATATACAAAATCAGCCCTGAAAAAAAAAATCCTCCTTTGAAGCGTATAATGATTTTGTTGAGACTGTCAGAGAGGTGTTGTTTCAACTTGTGTCCTCTGCAAAGTAAACACTTGAATATTAACACACCAAATCTCTTTCCAAATCATGAAAATCCGCTTTACTGTTTGTGGAACAACCGATTATCTGCACATAATCCATCAAAACAGGCAGAGATGAGCCTAAAAGGATAACAGCTAGCAGCTCATCAGGGGTGCTAGCCAGTGGTGTAAACAGTGAATGTGTGCCCCGGTTAGCAGTTCCATCATTATTCACTGCACAGCCTTTCTCTCAACCATATTCCACATCCCACTCTTGAATCTAGTCCTCTTTGCTGAACCAATGCAAACACACTCAGAGACAAAAAAAAAGCAGCTATTGGATGAAAAACAAAAGAGAAATGTTCAAGCAGATATTAGGAAAATAGAGATGGATGGATAGACGGACAGATGTTTTCAAATTGAGATAGTCTTGCTGCCTCTGGCTGCAGTGATTGATGGTGTGTAAAAGGGTATGCTGTTTTCCATTTCTGGAAATGCATTGTGAATACTCATCAGCCTGCAGAGGAACAGCCTCCAACAGTATGGGATTCACTGTAGGTGGTGATTAATCAGAGGAAAATGAAATATCTATCACTGTCTTCTCATTATTTCCAGAGGTCGTACAATTATCAAATGATTTCATCTGAAAGGACTCGGTTTGGTCGTTAAATGGTATATCTATTTCAAATGACCCAGGTCTTTCTAAATCCATTTCCTTAAAGACAAAAAAGAAATCTTGAAATAAACCCTCTTATTTAACATTTATAGAGACACGGGTGATTTTGAGAGACATTTAAAGGTCAGCTTGCCCTTTTTTCCTCAATTCCACTTTTGTACTCCTTTCTTATTCACCATCCATTACAGCTGTGTGGTGTTATATCAGAGGTCCTTGAACAGCTGAATGCTATTGGTCTCACAAGGACAGCCCCCAGCCCTTCTGATTAAAGACCAGCAATTCATTTCATTTTTCTGCCACAGTCATTTGTTTCAATTAAAGCGTGTGGCTCGCTGCCTGCATACAGCACTTTCTTATACAGATAAGATGGTTAGTAAAAGTGCAATCCGAGTGCAATTCAGATTTTCATTTTCTGTGCGTTTGAGGAAATGGAATCGATGGATGATTTGTGTAACTTCTCTCTCTCATGCTCTCTCAACAGTTTATAGAGGTCATCATCTTTTGCATCCTGCTCTATCTGTACAAGAGGAGGAATGTGAAGCACATCGTCATTGTGATGCTGCTCGTGGCCCTGCTCGGTATGAACAAATGGAGGCTGCCTGATTGAGGGTAGAGGTTATGGATTAAACCATTTTAGGTAGTCAGAGGTTGCTTTGTTGCCTGGCTACCAAAAATGGACCCATGCTCTGTTATCATTTCAGTTAAGCACGATGGAAAGAAAAGAATTCACTAAAACTCACTAGGAGGCAATTAATCACCCCCACAAATCAGCAGGAACCAATGAGGAAGTTCTTTATTGCTACTAGTTGTACAACTAAATGCTGACGTGGTGTGTTGCTTCTGTGTTGCTGCAGCCTCTCTCACAGTCATCTCAGTCAAAGCTGTGTCAGGGATGATCACAGAGTCAATAAAAGGCCAGCTGCAGCTCATCTACCCCATCTTCTACGTCATGCTTGTCGTCATGGTCGCCTCCTGCGCCTTCCAGATCAAGTTAGTCAAGGTTTTCTCTTTCTCTCTACTTCTGTGTACCTTTTTTTTTTTTCCTCTTTCAGCTTCTTTTTTATTGCTCAAATCCCTCATGTTCGCCACACGCTAGATGCAATTTTGGCTTTTCAGTTCCTGAGCAAACAGAGGAAAATAATATATTGGACATGGTGACATTGTACCTGCAGCTCACCTACAGTATTATGATGGATGAATAGGCTGCTACATATTGTCTTTATAACCAAGGTCATTTTATTCATCATTATTCATTCATTGCACATCTCAAATCTTCTTTTTTCTCTCTCTACAGATTTCTCAATCAGGCAATGAAAATGTTTGATGCCACAGAGGTGGTTCCTATCAACTTTGTGTTTTTCACCGCAAGTGCCATTGTTGCAGGTATGTCAACCATAAAGCTGGGTTAAGTTTGACTCAATGCCTTCTGTTTTCCTGTTGGAATGATAAGACAAGTGATATTCTGTATTTTTCTTATTGTCAACAAATCCCATGAAAAGACCAAAACCAACAATGGATTGATCCAATACTGGTATTTCCTGCATAGCCTGATATAGCTTATTCTGTGCCCTAGAGCTCCATTGTTGTCCAAGAATTATTAAAAACACATCACTGAACTACACTGCTGCACTGGTTGACATGTTCCTTATTGCCACTATAGTTTATTTTCAGTCAATCCCACATACATTGGCCTGGTACCACAAATACTCACTAGCAAACTAAATATGTAATAACCTGCATCTGAAAATTGTCCCTAAGAAATACATAATTCATTCATGTTGAGTAGTGTTTTTCTAAAAACTACAGTGGCCAGTTGTTTTAGGAAATGACTGAGCCTTTTTAACAAGACTAAGAGTCTATAACCATGCTAGTGGCCTTGTGTGGATTAGGCTATGAGCTAAATGCTAACACCAGCATGCTAACATGCTCACAATAACAATGCTAACATGCTGATATTTAGCAGGTATAATGTTTGCCAGCTTTGTTTAGCATGCTAACATTTGCTAATTAGCACTAAACACAAAGTACAGCTGAGGCTGATGGGAATGTAATTAGTTTTGTAGGTATTTGGTCATAAACCAAAGTATTGGACAAATTATTATGTTATTGTTAAGACCCACAGACCCACATTGCCATTCATAGAGCCACGCAGCTAGCATGGCTAAAAATGAAACTAATGATTTTATGAGTTGGTCATTTCAAAATAATTTTCTAATCATTTCCAAAAAGTTTTCTTGAGAGAATTATGTAATTTGGAACTAATTACAGTAAAATTGAGAGACTATATGAATTGTTGGTTTTGGTCTTTTGATAGGATTTGTTGGCAATAAAAAACTAGAATTACCACCCTGCAGTTGTATGCCTCCGCCAACCAGTCAAGTTGCAAGTTGATGTAGTGAATACTTGAAGGAATTGAATAAAAGGTATAAAGTATATTTTTTGGCTAAATGGAGGTTATCACTATATTGATGATACATATGTATGATTCCAGTGAATATATATGGTTGAACTGATTAATGAAGGATTATCATAGATGTTTTGGCTAAACAGGTTCACATGTACTTGATTACTATGTAAAGATGGATTCTTACAGAGTATAGCTACACACAATGTGGTGCTTTTGTTTTCTCCTGCCATTTTTAGATGCAAAGCTTCTCTATGAACTGTAGGTGAAACTCACTCACTCACTCACATCACCATTAGCTCGGCGGAAGTGAAAGGCAGAATGGACGAGACGGAGGGAAGCCCGTACTGTGCTAGTTATTGTTTACTCGTTGTGTCGTCCCAGTCAACATGTGTTTGAAATCTGGAATCACCTAATTCATTCTTAAATTATGTCTAAAAACCTATTTAGAGGTGGCATTGACCTTTGACCTTTGAGTCATAAGTGTCACCTATTCATTGACCGACCAACTGTGGATTATGGTCATCAATTCTTGAGTTATGGCCAAAAGCGTGTTTTGTGAGGTCACAGAGACCTTGACCTCTGACCACCAAATTCATGGACGTTTGTGCCAAATTAGAAGGCGTTCCTGAGATATTGCGTTGACGAGAATGTGACGGACTTACAGGTGGACAATCTGAAGACATAATGCCTCTGGCCATGGCTATCGCCAGCGCGGAGGCATAAAAACAGCCTTATCCTTAAAGAGTTGCATGGAAGATAATTTTTCATTCCAACTCAAACTCAGCTCTTAAGAACACTTTTTCTGATGAAGATGTGCCAAAACTCACTGCACTAATTGAAATTGATTCATGAAGCAACACCGTGGACATAATACACATTCAAGATGGTGATTCACTCTTGTATGTGAACCACTTAGGAGTCCTTGTTCAGCAAAAGCCCCACAGTATTTATAGCATGTGTATTCTGCCAGGACAGGTCTTTATTATCCTGTCAGTAATAGTGTTTTTTGTTCAATCTGAAAAAACCAAGATGGGTTTCTCAAAAGCATTTTTGTCTTGAGGGGAAAACACACCCTAAAACACTTTATGATTTAAAACAATTTTTTACAATGGACCTTACATTACTAAATCCATTTTCTTGTTTGTTGTTCTTCTTGGGGATAAATTGCCCAACCTCCGGTGACATGACATCATTTCAAGCTATTTCCAGTGCCGCTTCAGTGGACTGTAAGAGCAGAAAGTGTTCCAGCAGTCCAAAACATCAACAGTATACCTCAGCTTTTGGTGTCAGTCTCTTAGAACAAAAGAACATCAGCTTCTTTCCACCGTTTTGCACTGATGTCCCGTATTCATACAGCGAGACATCCATCATAGAGGAGGGACAGCCACAAGGCAGAAATTGTTCTCTATTGGATACTCTGAGGGTTAATCAGTGATCTTGAACATTTACTGTGTTGCTACTCATCTGTAAGAACTACGCTATTCAGTTAATAGTCAAACTCCTTTCAGTAATGTGCTCCGGATTTGCAAGGCTACGTTTCAAAAACCAAGCACTTGAGATAATTTATATATTCTGCTATTCTATGAGAAGTGACATTTTAATGTGCTTTTTCATTTTGCAGGGATAGTATTTTACCAGGAATTTGAAGGCTTGGCTTTACTGAACATTTTTATGTTTCTTTTTGGGTAAGTATTCAAAAACACACCAGTAATTGCAGCTTATTTACTGTAAAATGGTATCAGTCCTTCCTGAAACTCTTTTCCAGTTGTCTTCTGTCTTTCCTTGGAGTTTTCCTGATAGCCCGAAACAGGCCAAAAATAAAGCAACAAGATCGCAATTTTATTGCAATGGATAGGATTCCTGGTAAGTTTTTGATTTAACTCTCTTCACAATACAGTATGTTACGTGCTGACCTATTTGTATTGAGTATGGTGTATTGGATGACAGTATGAATCTGCCGACAGTGACCCTGGATTTATCTGATTGCTACTGTCAGCAGCCCTGGCAGCAGGGTCCATCTAATGAGCTCTGCTGTCCGTGTTCACAGGTAGAAGGCACACAGACAAAGTGCAGCCTGAGGCAAAGACTCCGACATACGGATCGCTGGCAGCCAAACTCATGTGCAACAGAGCCGGCCAAACAGACGATTCATAGGACCTGCTCCATCTGTTGGGACTGTAATTATGTGGATTTGTGTGTGCATACTTGTTCCTGGGTACTTCAATAATCTCTATTTATAGAAATAAATCATAGGCATCAATTCAAACCAGTGCCAGCTGAGCGGCAGTGTTGATGGCCATTTTGGTCTTAGATTTCATGTCAAAATGGTAAGGATCTCTTTCAATATCCTAGAAGAATTTCAGTGTTTCTCTTGAGTTAACAGTATTTCCAGCAGGGTTGTCAGGAATAACATTGAATTGACTTTAAGTGAGATGAAACACCTCAGGATCACAGTGCAACATCAAATGCCCGACTAGCAACATGTGCCTTTTCAAATATAATGTGTATTATGTTTATCAATTGAATAAATTGGTCTATGTGCATCAGTTGTAAATAAACGAGGGCAAAATCTGATGTCTCAACAGTGTGAAGATTTCATGTCACGCAGCAAAATAAGTGCACTACTGCCCTCTAATGGTGGGGGAAGCTCAAAGATGACCAGGCAACTTTTTTGTACATGTCGTGTTAATCTGAGGTGAAGTGAATTCACTTCATTTGAAATGACAGAAGTAGTTCAGTAGTAGTTGTATGAACCTTCCCTCATGTCTGATCAGTTAAAGTTGCTCACATTTATATGGCAGGTTTTAATTTGTATGTGAAATACTTGAGAATGCATCACTCTGAGATCTGTTTCCATGGAGTTGTAGTATAACTTGTCAGAAAGGCACTAATGCACAGCCTGCCCACCCATCTTTACCTCAAATAAACCGCAGACTACATACTCAACTGCTACCAAACTTTAGTGTTGCCAAGCAACAAAACTCTTATCTGCCACCTACACATTATGGGATGTGTGGGAAACAAGTGTTCATGCCAGTGTAACTATAAAAAGATTGCATGTTAAAGTACCAGTTGTTCAACGCATTTACTTATAAAAAAAGGGACCAGGCCATAATGTTGGTGTTGGAGGTTAAATTATTAAGTGTGCTGTAACATATTTTACACAGGAGAAGGTGACAGTAATCACCCACAGATGGCATATTCTGTCAAGTGCAGTATGGGTATTTTATTAGCTTATGTTCAAACAAAACCTTTTCAATGCAAGTGGCATTTTTAAACAAACTGTCACTTTTCTCAAATTCAAACCCATTAATTTGACTAATAATAGAAAAATAATAGATAGCCACCAACCTAAATACTCTCAGCATCATTAGCATGGAGATAGAGGGATGTGAAATAAGCCATAAATGAATTCATTTCCAAAAACAAGTTGATAAAAGGCTGAAGTAATCTCCAACTAAAACCAAGGCTGGCATTCAGTTACAGTATTTAACTGATCCCTTTGTGGAGTATCCTAATAAAGGCATTGATATGGAAATAAATACAAAAACAACCAACCCTTTTCAACTGAAACAATGAGGATGTCTCTTCCCAGAGACAAATATACACAACTAAAAATTCTCTTTTCAACAGCTCAACCAGGTAGCTTGTAGTCAGGCCCCATGCATGTCATTAAGTCTTTAACCAACACTGTAGAGTAGATGATCCAATCCAAGGAAGCAACTATCAAGGCACAGGGATCACTTAGTGAATGAAGCATCATGTGACTTATTGTCTCTACAGGACAGAAGTATCTCTCTCCATTAACCAAGAATTCAGTGCTTTTTGGAAGTTAAGTTGTTTGATGTTTCAATCAGACCTCCATGTTGATTTTAGCAAAGCGGTAGTGCAGGGAGGTGGGGTTGCGCAGCAGCAACACTCCTCTGTGTTCCATTGGCTGGTTGAAGAGGGTGTTAAGGAGACCGGCAACGCTGACAAACCCCAGAGCCTCCCCACAGCCTGCTGACAGGGAGAAGTCACCCTGAGTGACCCAGCCTAGAGTCACCCGGGAGCAGTGAGAGGTGACACTCGGAAGAGGATCCGGCCACAGCCCAAAGATGAGGTCTGAGGAAGACTGGGAGGAGGATTTGGGGTCTTCAGGTGTGATGGGGTTTGGTTCAGAGGCAGAGGGAAGGTCTGACTTCTTGCCCTCAGTCTTATCAGAAGACAAAGAGGATGTAGCAGCTTTCTTGGGGCTATTCTTTTTGCGTTTAATCCTGCTTTTAAAGTGGTCTCTGTGCGGGGGCTCCTGGGGGCCGCTGCTGCCGGGCCCTTTCTTCAGCAGCTGTAGGTCCTCTGTGGTTGGCACACACAACATGGCGTGGAGCTCCGGTTTGCCCTTGGACAGCATTGACAGACGCACCCACACCAGACTCATCCCATGTGCTGTGAGAAACAATGTCACGGCTGAACGGTCGAGAGGCGGCACTTCCCCAACACGGCACGACCTTTGGCCTCTGGATGTTGTGGGTCTGCACCAACCAGAGAGCAGCCTCAGAGACTTTCTGTTCCTAGGAAGCATAAAAACAACAAATATCCATGAACATGTGATTAATATTCAAAGGAAAAGTTGCATTTTCATTGGCTCCATTAGGCACCCTGAGAGACATAAAATTTGGTTGAAGAACATTTTTTTAATTCCTAATGCTGAAAACAAAAAGGCAGCCAATGGACAGTGTAAATCCATCCAATTTTTCTCTCATAAAGTCAGTCATTACTCAAAGCTTGTATGATGGTTTTATGAGAATAGATGCAACTCTTCCCCTCCACTAATCTCTGTGATGTATTGCAGCAATTTAAGGCTGGATGTACTTTGGGTATTCTCATCAGGGACATTATGATGAAAGGGAGGCAGACTGGAGAAGCCCCATGCATCAAGCCTGTCAAAAGCTGCGCTGGGGTCTCTTAATAAAAAATAGAAGAGAAGTGATGATTGGAGCACGAAGCCCCAAAAACGGTACACATTTCGGCTCGAGGGACCTTTAAAAGACAACTGCATTAATATTGTTAGCAGTGTGATTTAAATGTGCAGGATGTTAAATGTGTGAAGGGAACTTGGCGTAAACCTGCAGTGGGTGTGTTTCAAGTCAATACTGATATGAGTTTATTTTCACAATAAGACAAGGGAGAGGATTAAAAAAAAAAAAACCTTCAGTATAAATCACAAACAGGAATATAGAAGAAGTAAAGACAAACATTTACCTCAGTACAGTGACGCAGCTCTGGGGCTTTGTTACAGCGATACCTCCATGTGATGTCATCTCCTCCTCCATCACTGTGTCAGCCTCTGTTGTGGTTTGGGTCTGGCCGTCTCCTTTCCTCTCCTCTCCTCCTTCCCTCGTGATAAGCTCCCACTCCTCGGCCAGCTGTTGCCACGGGCAACGGAACGGAGCCAGACAGCCATGTTTGATGTAATTGGTCCTTTTGGCGGGCGGACGCCTACAGAAGAGGTCATAAGGTCAAACCCTTGTCAAACTGTTGGGGCAACCCTGCCAATTTATGTAACAAATCATGACTGCTGAGCAGCAGATAGTAGGGGAAGAGCAGCACACAGCCTTATCATCATCTCATCTGCATGGTGGGAAAGATCTGCATAATGGAAATTAACTGGGGTCAGAGCTTTGGAGTGCTTCCCTCCATCAAAACCGCTAATCCACTGACATTCTCACCACTTACTTAGACTGTAGGCTAGTGAATATTAGCTTTTCCTAGCAGCTGATTGTACAGTCATACGGTAACAGACCACTACAAAGCATCTTTAGTTCCAACATGGTCTCATTTGTGGGATTGTTACATATAAATGAACGTCTGTTACATTCAAGCCATTGCCAGACGAGTTCACACAATGCTGATTAAGTCCATCACTGCCAGGTAAATCTCTCTGTATTTCGCAGTATACCAGAGATTTTAAATCTGGTGTGTGGCGACCAGTACTGGTGCACCAGTAATAAAACTAGAACCATGTAGAGAGAGAGTGGCATCAACAGAAGTTCAAAATCGTCACATGATTCACATAGACTTCAGATAGCTCTCTCTACATGGATGTGGTTTGCCAGAGGTGAAGGGAGCAACCATAGCGATGGAGTAGCTACAGCAACTAGGAGGAAAAACCTAAGAAGCATTAAAGGAAAGTTCTGATGCTCCAGATAAAAAAGAAACTTGGCGTTCAGAGGAAGGATTACAGTCAAAAAAAGAAATCGATCGACGCCGAGGACAAACACGGATAACCACTTGTGTAGCTTTTCCTCGTTGGAGAGGCTGAAAGAAGAGAAGGACTGAGGACAGACAGGATGTGGTGTTACTGCTCTTGGACAGGTTGGTCTTTGTAAAGTATTTGGAGTAGGCTTTGTAGCTGTTACATTTACTCTCCCTAAATAATGGAGTATTGTCTTGGAACTGTGGGAATTGGGCGAGCTCCCCTGTAGGCATACATCATGAGCACTTATCCACAGTGTTTGTGTAATTACTCTCACTGAAGGAGGAGACAAAAGTTCCACACTCCAGCTTTAACTGAAAACATTTCCCTCCCAGTTTAAAAGGGTTATTTTAAGTTTGCCAATGGTTGATTCAAATATATTGTTGAAACATGTCCATCAGTAAAATAGACCTTCTATATTCTGGGCAAGTTCTTAAGATTCTGTTTTCTATCAGCAGGCTGACACACTAATTACATGCCAAAATGATATTACAAGATATACAAAAGCTTTGGCAGCACAACATGTTCCCACTGAAAACATTTTACCATGTTTCTGATAATAATCAAACAACATTACTATTTTTGGGTCCTTTCCTGCTCAGTCTTCAGCTGACCTTTTGAACTTGTCCAGGAGCTCTGCCTCCTGCTCCTCCTGGAAGCGAACGCCTGCAGGGCAGTCTGGGTAATCATGGGGGAAGTGGGGGGCTCCTTTATTCTGAGAGTGTTTCAGACTCATGTTCAGCCCTCCAATGTGAACTCCTCTGTACACCTGGCAAAGGCAGAAAAGAGTAAACACTGCATTTTAGGGAACTTGACATATAAAGCAAACCAGAGGGCTTCTAGTCTACCTTTAAATTTCAAGGTACATTTAACATTTTCACAGTGCTTGTCCAAACTAAATGGAACTGCCCCAAAACATGGACGAGGCAAACAAATAATGAAAACATCTTTCACAGAGCTTTCCATACTGACATCCACTGTATTATACACTGTATGCATGCAGCCTCACGGCACCTTAAGTGAAATACCAGGAAACCTACACATTTTTAGTTTGAATAAAATCCATGTCACCCAGATCTTACCAAGTAGGCCATATCACTCTACCTGATATTATATAGCTGATGTATTAATTTCTAAAACAGTCAATATTAGAATATGTGAAATGGTGCTGGTTTCAACACTAAATAAAACTGTAAGATAGGCAGCAGCTCATCCCAATGGAATGGCCATTTAAACAGTGTTTTAACCAAAGTTAAGCCCAACTTATTAATACTACTGTGGGGGAAAACAAAATAGTTCGTAAACCGCTACTTCCTGGCACAAATGAAAAGATAATAAAGTGAAATTCAATCAAATAAAAGCGCTGTCCATGCTACCTACCAGTGGGACCCAGAAGGCCATGCCCCATCCTTTAGGAAGCAGCAGGTCCCATCCAGCACCCCAGGAGCTCATCTCGTGTCCCACCTGCTTGCCAGGCTGGTGAACCAGCAGGACGGGGACTCGGCCCTGCAGGGGAGTGGGGCTCAGCCTGGAGCCCGGCACCAGCACCTCTCTTCTCATACGGTTCAAGTCCTGTAGGCGATACACAGAAAATGGTGGAGGTAAGAGCAACAATCTAAGCTTATCTATCAGAAATAGAGATGTTAACAAAAGACGTAGAAGAAAGCATTAAGATAGTAGATAAGGCACTTACATTTTAAGCATAATAATCACGATTACAGTATGACATTTCCAGTAGAAAGAAAATGACCTGCTCTGATATCTTGTTATCAGTGACGTTGTCCCGGACAGACTGCTCCCACAGGTAACTCTGACAGCAGTGTTCTTGTACTCCTCGCAACATCAGGTCCTTCCTCTTCTCCTCGTCCACCTCTGAAACAAGCACAGACATACACACACACACACACACACACACACGGCATGCTCCTGTATCACCAGCATCACTAGAGTCAGGAGAGACATATGAAGCTCTCTACGTCTGATTCATAACCCAATATCTAAATGAGCAGTAAATTGATCGCCGAATAATAAAACACATGTGGAAACAGAAACATGCTGTAACAGTCCCTCAGCAAAATGAGCATATCCTAAATATAATACAGAATGAACACAGCAAAGCATCAGCCACGTTTACTGGCTTTTACAATGGGAGCCCATGGTGTTAAATCTTTAACAGTGAGTACTAAATATGACATGTCAAATTTTAAACGGTTAAAAATGCTTTGCCACAGAGCATTACATTTTTTTCATGTGCAATGTAAATACTGTATATTGCAATGAGTGTGCAGAGAGAGATTGATAGTGAGACTGATATTGGAGCTACAATAGAGAAATAATTATGAAATTATATCTTTGTTGTAACTGAGTCTGGTAGTGATCAGGTTTGAACATAGAACAATTTGATGAATGAGGGCCAAAGCTTTGACATATATATATATATATATATACATATATACATATATATATATATATATATACACATATACATAATACGTATATCAAGTATGTAATAATAATAATGTATGTGTCAATAATAATAATAATGCAGTATAATAATAATAATATGTAATAATGGCAATATAATAATGCACGTGTAATGTGTATGTGTGTGTGTGTAATAATGTATGTGGCATAATAATAACATGTATGCACATGTGTGTATGTGTAATGTGCAGCCTTAATGCAGCCATGTGTATGCGTAATATGTACGTAATAATATGTGCGTATGTGCATGTAATAATACTTTTTGTGTGTATGCATGTAATGCATATGTGTCACGTATGTGTGTGTGGCAATATTACGTATGTGTGTGTGTCTATGCGTAAATATACACATATATATATACATATATACATATATATACATATATATACATATATATATACATATATATATATATATATATATATATATATATATATATATATATATATATATATATATAGTATTTGACTATACTATACTCAAGTCGTTTTTTTCTTCAATATTTTCTCAATTATCTGAAGCTGCAGATGATTTACCCTGATCGAACTTGATCATTGAAAGTGATAATAAAATGATGGACCTACAGATATAAAGAAAAGATTTGAGATAAAAGCAAGACTCTACTGTCATGAAAATGGGGTTATTAAAAGAAAAAGGATTTAATTCATTAAGGCGTCAACGTTATTTTGAACCGTCTTGTGTTTTGCCCTACAAATCATCCTGCTGCCTCTTACAGATTTACTGTAAAATGACCTGTTCCAGGTTTCACTCAGCAACGTTATGAGGTAACTCAATAAACTTAATTCTTGAAGCAGGTCTGGAACTACACCCATTAAAATAAACACAATGAGTCATTTACAAATGCTATTGGCTAATGTGGCTGCAACACCATTCACAGTTTGGGTAAACTCATGCAGTTGTACAGTTATTAAGCCCCAGTGGATGTCAGCCAGTGTGCAGCTCTGTTAAAAAGAAATTCAACTGCGAATATCTCATGAAACTAGTGATACCTCCCCGCTGTTCTCCTAATACTGAGAAACACTGTGAGGAGGAGACGGAGCTTTGGCCCGAGTTTATAAGAGATTTTCATCATCTTGTGATTACATGTCAGACTTGAAGAATAATCTGGTTATTTTAAAGCCAGGCCTTATTATCCTGGCTGTTCTGGCTGCTAATGCTGATCAAGCTGCTGGTAAATACTAATGCAAAGTAACACATATCTTATGTTTGTTTATGGTTGATTTTAAATGTATAAATTCAAGATTATAGATGTGGGTGGTCCAATGTGTAAAATACAAGATGCCTTTCAAGGCAAAGCAATACAATTCTACTCCACTACCCCACACCCCTAATAACATGCGAGCATAGGACTAGTAAAGTAAACAAGGACGTCTGTGAGTACTGACATATCAATTATAATTATGGTACTGTCACTGAAATGTAATTTTCCTTCCCGTTTTTAAGTTAGACTGGATTTTCTTTGGCCTCGTGTTAATGTAAACTAGAAATGTGCAAACTTAGAAAGCGCTACAGTTAAGGGATTGACAAAATATATTGATCAGAATTTAGCAAAATAATGGTTAAAAAAAATTTGAAACACAAAGGCTCTGGTTGAAACCAAGCCCTTATATTTTCAGCATCTCTTCATAGCCAGTGAATCAGCTGTTGTCTGTCACTGAGGCTGTGTTGGGAGTACAGGGTCCTGCCAGGATTCGAACCTGGAACATCTGCATGGCTAGGCAGAGGCCCCCCGGAGCACAGTACCAGATGTGTACTCTCTGAAACAACCTCAGGACCAGAAACAACAGACTGATTCTGTGCTTAGCTACAGAAATGTCTTATTTAAATGGTCAGGTTTCTGCTGGCATATATGAAAAGGAACATTACCCCTATCTGCCCACTGTTTGACATACAAGTCCACATTAGGAAACGGCGTATCACAGGATAATTATTGAATGATTCAAGTCTGGGGAAATAATCTATGGTTTTCGTGCCATTTTAACCAGTGTATGTGTAAAGTAACTGCCCAGACTCCTACACTGTCTGTCTGGTAGGTCAGATTTTACCTTGTGTCTGCTTTACACAGGGCACAGCCTTAACCTTCTTTGTTGGTAAAGTCAGCCTGGGGTCATCCACGGTCAGACCCAGCACTGTGCCTGAGGGGAGCTCTCCAGTGGAATAGACACCTGGATGAATTACACAGGCATGGTTAAATAAACATGCACGCACACACCCAACCGCATGGCAAAAAAGAAAAGTACTGGGTAACAAAAAGCAATTCACATTGAGAATAAAACAACAACAACAGACCTTTTAGAATGTGAAAGACATCAGCTTGTTGTTTATGCAGATTCATCTTGCTCTTGTCTTTGCAGTGCTCAGGCCACCAGAGGGACGAGGGCTGGGATTTATTCAGTTCCTTAAAGCAAAAAAGAACTCAAATAAAACACACTTCTTAAGAGTGAAATACAAATATTTTTCAGAGGCTCTCTGCTTTTTACATTACTAACATCATAATTCTTACATCACAGTCTGTAGCAGCTTCCAAAGTTTCCGCCAAAACCGAGTGGGACTGTGGTCCAATCAGGCGATAGCGTACAATCTCCATTGTGAGATCACTGCAACAGATCCACAAGTGAAACACAAACATTTCAAATAAAATAATTCCCTTCAGCATTTGGAGCGAAAATATTAATTCTCAGTTTGCATCTCAATGAAATTCAAAACTACACTAACTTCATAACTATTCCAGTTGAGCTGGACTTCCAGGTAACTGGGGTGGTGGGAGATCTGGTTCCATCTCCCAGGATTTTCTTGGCAGGAGGTCCAGTGGCATCCTTACAGGTGTGCTTTCTCTTGGTTCCGGTCATCTGCTTGGCCTCAGGGGTCTTTTCAGGCTTTGGCTCTTGCTCTAGGGTGGGAACGATCTCAGCAGGTGTCACCACTGGAGCGACTGGAGGAACTACAGCCTCACAACACTGGCACACAGTTTGTAACTCCAAGAGAAGGTCCTGCAAGGAGCACACAGTTACTGGAGTTAACAGTCTTGCTGACCTTGTCTCTCCATTTACTATCATATCTACTAAAATTAAACCACAAAATACTAAACGCTAATAGTTAAAATTTTCATAATGCACAGATAATAACCCATTACACCCCTAAGACCCACCGTACCTGTTTAACAGTGGGATGAGCCCAAATCCACAACTGCCTGTGGTTTGAGCCCTGAGTACGGGGTCTCCAGAGGAAGGTGACAGGGCCCAGGGGCTGCGAGGGGTACTGTCTTGCTCTGTACACCACCACGCTGCCCTGTCTTTGCCCTGATAGACACAGCGCTGCAGCAAATGTAGGACCTGGAAACACCACATGCATATCACTCCAACTTGGAACTTACCACTTTTGTCAATGAAATTAAATCGGATGATGATCTACTTATCTTTGATCCGATTGTGAGGTACTTAACAGTACACAGATTACCACTCAAAACTCACAGACAAAAGGATGCATGGGGGAAAATAGGTCCAGATTCTCAGTATTTTTGAGCACTTAGTGAATAAAGATAAAATGTATATATTTAGTGGTTGGGGTAGGGCGTATTCTCACCGGCCTCCTTGCTGGTCAGCTGTGACAGAGAAGCCAGCAGCTTGTCTTCCTCTCCCTGTAGCTCTATGCAGCAGTAGTAAGAAAGGTCCTGAGTTGAGAAAAAAACAAAATGGTCACGCTTATTTTACTGGCAGTGAAATCCCTCAAGTACAATCCTAATTTTGTGGCAAAAATGAAACACCACACACAGTCCAATTCTGTAATGATTACCTGCAGGAGGCAGTGGCTGCTCATTGCTCTGTAGCAAGGCCGGTAGCATTTGTATGTGGGTCTGTTCCCAAGGCAGTAGCCCCACTTTTTAACCATGTGGAAGCGCTTGGCGTGCCAAATATGCGTCTCCAGCCACACGTTCTTTCTCTGCCGGCGGTTGAACTCCAGCAGCAGATTTCCGTGCCGGCGGCGGGCCTTGCGGCTCTTGTTCTTTGCCTGTTCCTTCTTCTTCTTTGAGCCGGCCTGGAGGCTCTTCTCCCGCTGGAGGAGAAAGGGAAATAGAAATGTCAATAAAGATGTCAGGAGGTACACAGAGAAGGAGAGTATTAAACCTGCTTCTTGAAACTTTACCATTCTGTTGGCCACGTCTCTCAGTCTGCGAGGGAGCCGCTTGGTGTTGTGGCTCATGGCCCGTCTCCTCATGTGTTTGGGCAGGGCTGCAAACACATGGCAGCTGCCCGTTGTCTTGGTGACAGCTTTCAACATGGTTCTCACCTCAGCCGCCCTCGCCCTGGCAAAAGCTCCAGCTGTGTGGTGATGGGAGCGGTGGAGAAGGGTGGAGGCACTGAATTTTAGATGTCATTAATCTGACTGTGAAACTGCATTTGCAGATCAAAAACAATTGATGATGATTAGTTTCTTCCAATTGTGACTTTTTACATCCTGAGTTGGACTAAACTTAATGTTTACTTGAAGGCCGACAGCAAATCTGCACCACATGAAAGCAATGGATCTAAAAACAAAATCTGATATTTTTTTATGGTCTGCAGTATAATAAATGATGAAAGACAGATCTTATTGGGCAATCACACAGGGTAGTGAAGTCATTATGCAACCCTCACATTTACAATATGCAGTACAGTGTGAATTTGTAGGAGTAGGACAATACCAGTGATGTACTTGGGCATCTCCTTGGCGTAGCCTCCACCATCTTTCTGGTGACCACTGACCCATCCGCCCCGTTGGTGAGGGTTCTTTTGCTTTTGAATAGATGGACGGGCGTCAGATGGACCACCATCACCACCTCCACCTTTGGGAAGATCATTATTTTGTAATTTCAGGGCCATAACAGGTAGAAATGAGAACGCGTCCAACTGCCCTGGGGGCACAGACCCTCAGGGACAGCAGCTGTCTCTACGGCAATTACTTTGTTGTAATCTGATTATCTAAACATTTGCTTGGTAACAAAACACGATAAAAACAGAAATGTTAAGGGTCTTAAGGTGGCTCCTGTACTGTATATTTACCTATTCATGTGGTTCTGCCTTAAAGAGGAGCCCCCAAATCTAGTTTTAATACCTTTAATGTTCCTGTTGATATTATGCATACAGTCTTTGCACATCTCTAAACAAATTTCAAATTATTTCAAAAGGAACAGACACAACTGACTGGCATGCAGTAAACCTGGGGTGCGGTAGGTAGGGTAGTATTACAGCATAGGAGCCCACAGATAGTTAATACGACGGTGGCTGATAACATCATTATTCCCTCCCTTTAGATAAGCTCTTTTCTTGCTTGCCCTGACTCCACAAGGAAATTTGGATACATTGAAGACAGTAAAGTGGGGGCCGACAGAGACTGTGTGTCTTGTATATATTAAGCGATGTGTTTGTTAAAGTTAAATAAATCACAGAGACACGCAGGGGTAAACGATGGTATCAGACTGAAACCTGCTGACCACGCAGCAGTAAAAGGAGACGATGGTATGGAGAGTAAAGAGGAGTGAAGAGGGCGCATAAAGCAACACAAGAACAAAGGTAGAGCCATATTGGCCCATAACTGATAAATAGAGAAGGCATAGTACCGGTGACCGGGGTGTCTCCTCCGTTCTGTGAGCTGCTCTCCACATTCAGAGGAGCAGGTGAATACTGCACACTGACCGGCTGGTTTCTCATCTTCTTCCCCCGCATCTTCACCTTAGCTGCAGATTTTTTCTACACCAAAACAAGAAGGCACGTTTCAGATACCTTGGCAGTCTTGCTGGTTGCTAAACGAAAAGCTGACACCCCAAACACCTACATGACTTGCCAGTGTCTGCTATTGCTAACGTTAGCTACGTAGCTGCGTTACTTCACGTAAAGTTGGGGTGTTGCTTTAAATAACACAAACACAAATACGACATATCTAAAAAAATAAGTACAGAATGGTTACACGGCATATGTTCACCTCTAGATTCCCCAGCATCCTTGTATGTCAGAAACTTGTAAGCGACCTCTCTTTTTCTAGGTAGCTACCATGTGAGTTTCCCACACGCTGGTTGACGTGATGTTTGCTTCCGGATATGTTGTGTTCATGGAATTTGTAGTGTATCGGCGCAACTAAAAGTTATTATGCCAACCAACCTAATTTCTCTTGAAATTATGTCCTATTTTCTCACGACTAGTCTTGATTTGAGCATACAATATTTATGTATATCCGTACTGGTATAAAAAACATGGAAAATAAAAACTTTGTTGCGCGTCTATAATGTCATTTACAGTAAGGCAGCTCTCGTTACGTCATCCAGTGCTCTTGCAGCTTTTCCTTCTCCTTGCTTGCTGCTCTCTCTGTTACAGCACTTGTTTCATTCATTTGGTTTGATTATATATACTCCCAGTAAAATGGCGACATTAATCAGGAGGATTATCAGCACAACAAAAGCTCCTGCTGCTATCGGCCCGTACAGGTAAGAAGAGCTTTGAAGTCGGACCATCAGGCTGAAACCTCAAGTTGTCTAGTTACAGCTGGCACACATCTGACGCATTAGCAGTCAAAATAACATATATAGACCATATGTTATCAGTGTTGGTAAGATGTTAAGAGAGTTAAGGCTGTTGATATTTTCCTCGATATAATCATACAATTGTGTGTAATTGCACTGGAGAGTGAACTGTGTCGCCCAGTAGTTACTCAATGAGATGTGCTTATAGGAGCAAAGTACAAGTTTTGGATTGCACTTTAAACTTTGTAAACTATTGAAAGGCTAAACTATTAAGATCAACACCAAACTGTCCTCATAATTTTGTGTTAGTTTTCTCAATGCAGCTCTCTCCTTATCAAGTTTGGTATGACTTTGCATTAAACTGTGTGGTCAAATTGTACAGCTTCTGTGTGACCACTGGCTGACAACATGTTATTGTATTTAACATTCAACATGTTAATGCACCTTAAAGGGAAAAAAATGATCAGTTGTCTAAATCTATAGGCTATTTTGTCCATGCAACAGTGGTGTGTATGTTAACAGATCATTCATTAGAATCTTTAAAATCCCTCCACTAAACAGCTAGACTTGCAGTAGTGGAAGCAGCTGTGAAACTACATGAACTCTGGGAGTTGATAAGACAGAAAAGCAAGTGGAGGTATAGTCAGGTAGAATAGGGATAATACACACAAATGCAAGTACTTTCTTAACCCAATTTCTGCATTTACTGTCTGCTCTCCTTTTGTAGCAGTGAAGAACACAAGAAAGGAGAAGAAGATTTCACACTCTGTCTGAAAGAGTTAGCGACCCAGCCTTTAATCCCATGTAGATGATTCTTTGTTCCTGTTTGTGTGTCTCCCAGCCAAGCAGTAGTGGTAGATCGGACCATGTACGTCTCAGGACAGCTGGGGATGGATCCTGCCAGTGGACAGTTGGTGGAAGGGGGGGTTCAGGCTCAAACCAAACAGGTGACCCACCATGAAACACCCTCCCATCCTATCATTCATTCATCCATAAACCAGGAGCACTGCAAAATGGGAAACTAGCCAAGATGTTAATGAAGTTTCTTGTTACTCCACTTTATTCTGTTCACAAAGTTAGTCTCTCTTAGGTTTCTCAAATCCAATCATTCAGCAGGCTGCTACAGTATGAATAAATGCAGTATATAATTATTAGAATTTATTATTGAATGTTAATTCATTTGATCCTTGCTTTAAGGGCTTCCTCTCATCTCATTTTGATCTAATTTTCTATGCACCCACATTTGGGAATTCTTCTTCCACAGGCTCTTGTGAATATGGGTGAAATCCTTAAAACTGCAGGGTGTGGTTATGAGAATGGTGAGAAAAAGTTTACTGTCTGAGAAGTATTGCATTTTGAATGGATCACTTTGAAGTTCACATGGAGGAGAATGTTTTTTTAGCGCAGACCTAAACTCGCATTTTGTCATTGTTTCCTGCAGTTGTCAAAACCACAGTGCTCTTAGCTGACATGAATGACTTTACCAGTGTCAACGATATTTACAAGCAGTGTAAGTATCATTGATTCACTTATCAAAAGGATTATTTTATTTGCAATTGCAATTTTTCATTGCTGCTGAGCCATGGTGAAAAAAACAAACGTGTCATAACAGGCCCTCCTTGTGACTACTCAGGCAAAAGTTCATCATCTTGCAATACAGACTTTGCCACCAGGTGTCAGCACAACCCAGGGAACCTGCATTAACCAGGTGTAGGTACATACTGGTTGCTAGATAGGTGACGTTTCACTTGGTTGGCTTGAAGCTGCCTAATCATTGCCTTTGTGCATAGTGGTCTCATTCTTCCCCAGAGTTCACGCAATTTATTGGTTACTTGTTTTGAGTGCTCATCCATGGTTATATACTCTTTATTCATTTACTGGAAATGCCTTTACATAAAATCAATCAATCTTACCACTATATTTGCCTGGGTACATCCTGGTTCTGTTTTCATATTATAAATATGCCAACAAAGATCCAGAGCAAGTACCCTCAGAGGTATGAAACAAATGCTCAGAAACACAGCTGACTTTGTCACCACGCTGGTTCTGCTAACTTTTGCTGAGTCACCAAGCAGAGTGAAACCTGAGCTGCTGCTGCGAGTGCATTAAGCCTTTAACTAAATGTCAGACAACTTGCTGCATCCCATGCTCCACAGCCGGCCAAGAAATCCTTTATCCCTAATTACAAAGCCCACATGGGAATGTGGGCTTTGTAATTAGGGAGTATGACTTTCATCAACGTGCAACTTATTCATTTCAGTTTCATTCAAAGTAGTGTTGTATAGACAAAAGGAATGGTAACAGGATCACCTCTATACTCATTGATGCTCCTGGAGGGGAATATAAAGAGTGATTATAAAGAGGAAAAAATCACCAATAAGAATGGAAAAAGGTCCAAGTTCTCCCGCTCTAACAGGTTCCACAAAACTAATAGAAGGATCAAAGACATTTTAATCAAACCTGGTCTGTACGCGCCCTTATAGTCTTGTTAAAAGGATTAATCAAGCAAAATAAGTGAAAACACGTGTGGGTATATCAAAGCTGAAAAAATGCTTTATTGCACTACATTTCCCAGAGATGTCTGTTCCAATGTGTGTCCAATAATGTGGTTATTACCAACTATTCTATAATCTTATAAAGTATATTATTATATAATAAGGGTAACAGTATATTGTGTTTGCAAATAAATCAAATATTTTTCTGTTGTGTTGTGAGCAGGAAATGATGGAATACTGTATGTACAAAAACTGAAACTTTGCGAATTTTTATTGGCAAAAGCTTTCCAAAGTGTTTTCCCAAAGATTCAGTATTTTGGTTTGGCACGTCTGTTTACCCATGCTGTTAGTGTTGCCCCAAAACATACAATTTCCTGTCTACAAGAGAAAGTGGATGTAGGTTTAGTAACAAAAGATGTTATGATGTGTCTTAGCAGGAAAAGCACGGGTTTGACTGATAACACTAATGTTATTCTACTGCTTATGCACTTCTGGTTAGCACGGGTTTGACTAATAACACTAATGTTATTCTACTGCTTATGCACTTCTGGTTAGATACTATCTGCATTTCGTTGCCTTGTACCTGTGACATGTGCAATGACAATAAAGTTGAATCTAATCTAATCTAATGATTGCTTGTGCAGACTGACTGGGACAGCAGAACAGAGCCCCTAATTAGTGTTATTAGTTACACCTGTGCTTTTCTTGCTGTGACAGTGAAGTGTCTGCAACGAAAAAGGCTTTTTATTTGGTATTAGTTGGTGACAGAAAGAAGCAAAATGAGCATTTCATGTTAACATGTTGCTGATTATAACTTCAAATCAGAGGTGGAAGACATTGACTGTCAGATTTTTAATGAAAGACCAAGTTTGGCCTCATGTATGGAGTAATCATTAAACATAAAACAGTGTTAGAAATCTAGAGTTACACTATTGTCTCTGTGTCATATTGTAGTTTTTCACTCAAGGTTTTTTCACTCACCAGTTGTCAAACTTTGGTCAAAGCTCAGCCATATTGTGTCTGTTTCATTTAATATCAACACGTTTAAATAACGTGTGTGTTGGTGACCTAATGCCATTCAATGTGCTGCTATCTCTAGTCTTCAGCACTAACTACCCAGCCAGAGCTGCCTACCAGGTTGCTGCTCTTCCCAGAGTAAGTATTTGATGAAGACTTGTGCTCTTTTCCATGAATTCTGCAGTGGATTTAAACTGAAAACTGTCTTGTATGTTCTCTCTTTGTCTCTCTTTGTAGGGTGGACTGGTTGAGATTGAAGCAGTCGCTGTATTGGGCCCTCTGACCGAGGCTTCCTGAACAAGCACATCTATCAATCAATAAAAAACTGGAAACCCATGATCACTGAAAAATATACAGTATGTGCCGTGTCTTGTAGACCAGTAAAGAATTAATAAAACAAACTTTATAGCACTAATCCTTTCTATTACAGCTGTATCATATTTTGTAGTGCATTATAAGTGATTTTAGCTCTGTCATGAACACCTTGCAGACTAACAGCAGTCAGGCTCAGTGCACTTTCTCCTCTCATTAACACTGATGAGACGTGTTTGGAGACAACACTGCGTTTTAAATTCCCTCTGCTCACATTTCACTTACAATAGCTGCAAAGTATCTACGCTTGTCTGCTCTTACTGAATTACACTGCCAGTCATGTTGTCACCAGCCATACCCATGACAAGTATCCTCTTTCATTATGCCAGGTGAGGGACAATCAAATATAACTCAATAATGAATGTTTAATTTGCTTAATTGGTGATTTGTTTCCTTGATAAGAGAAATGTAGATGATCACTTTGTGTGTTTCTTGTTCTTCCTCAGTGATTGGTTCTTATATATTGGATATCTGTTGATGCCGCCAGGGTTGTACAGGATGGAAAATCATTTATACATGGGGACAGTAAGGGTTATGCCCCAGATCATGGTCAAAAATAGATTATAGATTACAACAGTCCTCCTCTAACCAATGTTCTAATGATTTTTGGCTTATACTATGAGCATAGAGAGTTCATCACAAATATCATTTCATTCATTTGACTCAACAGAAAAATAGTCTCTCTCACTGTACACATCTTGAAAAAGATTTAATCTCTCTCAATGCCTCATCAATAACTGGGATAGATTATCTCATGCCGTGGAAGGCTGGGCATTCGCATGAGTCCATCCAAACAACACATCAGCTGATTAAGATGATTAGCTCGCTGTCTGTCTTAAAGCAACTGGTCAAGTTTTCATTGTTCAATTTGCCTGTTAAGTAATGAGAAGTTTTCTAAGGCGATTGCTCACTGGGACGCTCCAGGGTCACACACTGCACTATGTGTATGGTATATGCTAATAGCTAATCTCAAACATGGGAAATGATCAGCCTTGTACCTTTGGATAATGCTATAATAATAATAATCACTCAGCACTCTAATGTATGCATCAGCTGTCTATGTTTGCATGTGTTATGTATGCAGGGGTTTTTTGTTTTTTTTATTATTTAGTGACAGCTGAAGAGAGACAGGAAACGCAGTCCCATTTCATTTCAAAAAGCACATGTATTAGTGAGTAAACCTTTATTCTGTACACTAGGTTAGCAGAATCATAGACAAAGCTCAGAAAATGAATATATTACAGAGAAAGAAATGGAAAAAAAGATGTCAGACATCAAAACAAATTTGTCCCCACAACGTCCATCACATCTTACACAACAGAAATCATTTTTAAGACCTTTACACTTTTTAACACAGCAAGTAGAACTAATGATAATGTAAAAACCATGTCCACTTACTGTGCTACACATGTATGTAATGCACTCAAACCAAAACCAATGTGCATGTGACCTCAGCGTAGCAAGGCCCTGTGATGCCTTTAAATTTGCAGTTGGAAACGCCTTAATTTTCAGGAAGAGAGTTTTATGGACATCTGCCATCTACAGTACAGCTGCACAAAATGGCTTCATGGAACAGCAAGATGACATATCACTACTTGGATCATCTGCATCCTCAACCTGGCAATGATTCATTATGTCATTACTAATCTTTTGCATGCATTTTTATATTCCTTACGCAAAAAAACAAAAACATATTCATGATTTTTCCATGGAAACCAATAAAGTGATACAGAAGAAGATTTTAAGGAAACATGGATTTGACTTACAGTAGTGCTTATCAGTATTACACTGTACACTCTGTTACTTAACTTTTAGTACTGTAATTCCTAATAATTAAATTAACCTTATTAGAAAGGCTGCAATTAAATAATGTGTCAACACCAAACAAAAATGTGGATATCAGTTTCATAATCACAATTGCAATTAAGCTGGCAGTGTAAACCTAGCCAGTGTGTCGTTCATCCACCTAGTTTGGCATTTCTGTCTTCTCAAGCTCTTTGCATAATTTTATTCACAGTTGTGATTGGCTTGTATTCCTCAAAAGCAGCTATTTTAAATAGTCAAGGATTCACTTAGCAAGCGTCCCTCCCTGGTTCATCACATTGCCACAAGAGTTCACAGATCTCACAGAACATTGCACCCTCGTGTCTCATCTAACCTGTCCTGTGGGTTTCTATAGCGTTTTCTTTGCATAGGCCTGCATGTAGAGTATGTGGCTCCAGGCACTTATGGTCTCAGTAGAAAAACTTTAAAGGTTTCTATTTACAAATGTAGCAAAAATCCTGATCTTTCCTAAATGACATGTTATTAAGGCACCATGTGTATTAATGTATCCGGTGTACAGTTTGGTGAGCGCTGATGAGACAATACTGAAAATGTAGTGTTTGTTCTTTGTCTTGGTTTTCTTCCAGTTCCTTTACAATGGTAGCTTCGGGGTTTTTTGTTATTTTTGGTGAATCTCTCTTCGCTCTGAAAGAAGATAAAGAATAGAGTGAGACAATCTTAAGACATCAGACATACACTTCGACTATTCATATTCAGTGTTTTAATTACAGTTGGTTAAATGTGTGAATTACATATATAAACAATATAAACTTTTATTCTATTTTTTTGTACCAAAATTCACTCCTCTACTCCATGCACCCCGTTTTTACAAAAACTTATCCTGCAGTATTTGCACTGGGTTAAAGTGTGGTTTGTGGTTGTGCTCTTACCCACTCAATCTTCCTTTTTAGCTTTCTCACTCTCCGTATCCTGAGAGGCCTCAGTTGCAGACACCACTGGGCACGCACACACGCGCACACACACACACACAAAGAAATCAATACATGACATTTTCATTCAATACAAGCCATATTGCAATATTTCATGCTGTGGGCACTTTGAGCTTGTTTTGACATGATTTAACCATCACCAAACTAAAGACACAGCTACTGTCACAATGCAGCACGGAGGAGAAGTGAAGCGCGAACATTCCTTCTTAACCACATCTGGTTCTGCTGAACTGGTTAACTAGCAATATACCTGGCCTCTGAACACACACACACACACACTCACACACTATACTGTATGGTAATTGGTCTGGCATGCACACAGCACAGCCTCCAGAGAGAGTCTCATAAAAGTTATGCAATATGTCTTCCACACCAGACCAGCATTCTACACGTGCTGCTTGGAGGGGCCTATCTGCCTTAAAAGTACAGCATGTTCTTTGAGAGTCAAGAGTGGGGTGCAAGCTCTGCCCCTTACACAAGGCAACTGACCACTGGAGGCACTGTGCATTTAATGAGTTAATATGCAGAATTCACACTTGAGAATTGGCAGACTTTTTAAAATGGTTTTTAAACAGTTTCAGTAGTCATTTCTTTCCCAATAAAGTCAATAATTGTACACAGTGTATACTTTGGGTATGTCACAGATTTTAACCAAAGAATCACTGTACTTTGTAATGAAAAGGTGTAAACTTCCACATATTGTGGGCAGGCCAGTAAAATAGTGCTGCTGTTTCATAAGCTTCAGTACTGAGGAAACAAATGGCATCACTACAACATGCTACAAATTAAACTGTTAACTGTTAATTAAACTGATGCAATAGTGTAAAAGTGAATGAGTAGAATCATACAGAGTAATCACAAACACATGATGATTCACTGAATTTCTCTTTAAAAAAATGGGTTTATCTCACATTTTTGCAAGATGACTGGAATCCAGTCAGGCTTGGAGAGCATTTACATTTTCTTATGTAATTCGAGGCAGCAGGGCATGATTATTCTGTAGTCAGTTCACAATAGAGTACATGAGTGAGAGTAGCGTGACTGGAGCTGTTGTGCTGACAACATGGCTCCAGCTAAAATTGACACACTCAAGACAAGCCTTCATTTCTCACTCTTGAGAGTGTGTGGCTGCTTGCTGTTTCTCACACTGCGTTATCTGTTCAGCCTCACAGCCCAACAATATCCTGTTCATGCTGTCAGCTCCAACCAATCACAGGACGACAGGAACCTATGTGAAGGATTGTTTATTACAAGAACGGTTGAATGGTTTACTGAGATTTTGGTGTTGCTAACCATGTGTGTGTTGGATACCCGCTTAGTTACCAATGGCAGCACCTTCGAGGGGGTGATATTGTAAAATTGTCTTTGAAGAGAACAATTTTACTTTGGCCATATATGTGGCAAGAAGATGGATTGGCTGGTCTGACTGGTGAAGGAGGACCATTAATTGTTAACCTGGATGTAAACAAAATCTTCTTATCTGTGTGCACATTACTGAGTTTTTTCTGTCTTTGCTCACCTCTTTCTCCCTTCTAACCTCTTTCTGCTTGTTTGCACATGCTTAGTGCCTAATGCACATTTGCATAGATTTCCCAGCTATTTTAGCCAGTGGCAACGCTGTTTGGAGGGCTGACAGTTTTTGGGTGGAGGTCAGTCTGTTAGAATTTGTTGATCATGCATCGTCAAGCAGGTTAAAACATGGCATGATGCCTTAAAGTCGAAGTTAGCATGACAGGTTTGTCAGAAAACAATTCTGTATTAAATCAAGTAAATCACTGAGTCATAAACTCATACAGACATACAGTACTCTCCTTAGCAATGGCAGCCATCGACTACTGGAATCCTATTGTTGTCATCCTTCAGCTTTTAATTTTAATTTCTCTTGGGGGAAATGTGAACACACCACATTGCAGCGTGTCAACTGTCACATGTAGAATAAAAATGAAAATCTGCTTTAAATAGCTAGCTAGATACTGTTGTAGGAATCTATTCATATCTTTCCATTAATGTTGTAAAAAAGATTACTAAAAACAGGGGTAAAGGAGTCATTTCTTTATTTGACTATGCAAAGCAAACTATGTAAAATTACTGACAAGATAAGATAGAGAGCAATATAGAGGTGTTAGTCAGATACCTTCAGGTGAGGACTCAGGGGCTGCAGCTGAGGGTGCTTCAGGGCCTGCTGGGGTTGACTCAACCACAGGAGCTGTCACAGTTGCTGCTGGAGTTTCTGGGGCTGCTTCTGAAGAGGTTTCTGAGACTGCTTCTGTGGGGCAGGGTGCTTCAACAGGGGCTGCAGGAGGTACTGTTGCCTCTTCAACAGCAGGCTGAGGCTCTGCTTGGGCCTTAACTGAGACTGGAGATAATGGAGGCATCTCTGGAATAGTTGCTACAGCAATCTCTGCATCTATTACAGGCTCTGCTGCCTCTACAGGGGCTGAGGATTCAGCTGGTGCTGAGGCCTCACTTGGTGCTGAAGCCTCATCTGGTACTACACCTTCACCTGGGGCTGTAACTTCACCTTGTGCTGAAGCGTCACTTGGTGCTGGTGCTGAAGCTTCACCTGGTGCTGGTGCTGAAGCTTCACCTGGTGCTGGTGCTGAAGCTTCAACTGATGCTGGTGCTGAAGCGTCACTTGGTGCTGGTGCTGAAGCTTCAACTGATGCTGGTGCTGAAGCTTCAACTGATGCTGGTGCTGAAGCGTCACTTGGTGCTGGTGCTGAAGCTTCACCTGGTGCTGAAGCGTCAACTGATGCTGGTGCTGAAGCTTCAACTGGTGCTGAAGCGTCAACTGATGCTGGTGCTGAAGCTTCAACTGGTGCTGAAGCGTCACTTGGTGCTGGTGCTGAAGCTTCACCTGGTTCTGAGGATTCACACGGTGCTGTTGAGGCAGTAACTGGTGCAGCACTGTCGGTTGGCGCTTCTGCCTCCACAGGAGCAGCCACTTCGGCAGGGGTCTCAGCCGCTACAGCTGCTGCCTCTTCCACAACCACTGGAGCCTCTGCTGGCTCAGATGCAACAGGTTCAACAGCAGGGGTGGCAACCTCGGACGAGGCTTCAGCTGGCACAGCAGCCGCCTCCTCAACAACAGAAAGGGCCTCTACAACAGATGCAACAGCAGGGGCCTCCTCTGTAGCGTCAACAAGGGCTTTGACCTCAGGAGCAGCCTCAGCCACTACAGTTTCTACAGAGGCAGCTTCCTCAACAGAGGGTACTGCCTCCACCACCGCTACAGCAGCCTCAGGTTCAGTAGCGGCTTCCTTTGGAGCAGCAGCCTCTGGAGCTGGCTCTGCAGGCGTGACAGGTTCTGACTGAGGCTCAGGTGGATCCAGGAGGTCCTCCCCAGAGCCAAGATCCTCCTGGGCCTCCAGGGCTACCAACACTGCCTCGTCATCGGCTCCCGGTTGAAGATCGTCTGGTAAGGCAGTCTGCACAGGCAACTGCATCTGGTCCTCGATGGTTTGTGCATCTTCTGCGATGATACCGTTTCTGACTGCTGTCAATAGAGGGATGACAAAAGAGAAGCTTGATTAGGATTTACGACTAGCAAGCATGTGGCATTTATCAGTCTTCATCAGTCCTTTCAGCTAGTGATGCCCTGTTAATCTGTAACAGTAACTACATGACAACGCTGAGCAACAAAAAAGCTTTCAAGATTCCTCATTTGATTGAGCTTGAAACTTCTTGGGGGGCCCTTGAGCTAATCTATGAATTGAATGGTTTAGTTAATAAATTACCACATTTGTCATGACAACATTCTTATCAACGTTTACAAAATGCATCCAAACTGAGACATTCAATCATCCATGAATCAACTACTATATTGCAGGGGGTTCTGTATGTTTCTGTATGTTCTGTTAAGGGCAACTGTGGCTCAGGAGGTACAGCGGGTTGTCACTTGATTCCCAGCTTCTCCTGTCCACATGTCGAAGTGTCCTTGGGCAAGACACTGAACCCTAAGTTGCTCCAGATGGAGGCCAGCACCTTGCATGGCAGTTTCGTCACCAGTGGTGTGTGAATGTGTTTGTGAGACCAATCTGTAAAGTGCTTTGGGAACCGTTGAGGTTGAAAAGCGTTATATAAGTTAAGTCAATTTTCTTGAATAAATAAAATGCGTTCATAAACTGGTTTCATTCAATGATAATCTTAATCATTTATAGATGTAAATTACTTTGCTTCCTGTTTCACTAAACACATAAAACTAAAACCATAAATACATCAGACCAGCAACTCAACATGGACGGCAGGAGATAGAAAATAAGGCAATAAGGCACACAGAATGCGTGCTAGAGAAAACATCCTTTCATTTCCGTAGTTGAAAATATAATTTATTGAAGCCCTGAGGAAATGCAAGTCACTCTCAGAGGAAATAAAATACACGTGACGATGGTTTTGCTTGCCTTTGGAGAGAAACTTTATTCTCACTCCCTTCTACTCCTCTTATAACTGTGGGTGTGAACAAACCATCAGCCTTGGGGGAATATACAGTAGCCTAGATGAGGAACAAAAGCAGACTTAAACTCAAATGTCAGGAACTGCGACGCACATCTCAGTTACAGGAATCACAACAGCCTAACAGAAGCTTTCAGAGTGTCTCTTATCACAGTTTCCCTCAGCAGTATTTCACAGCTAACTTCTCTGCAAAAACACTGGCTGGACTGACAAACCAGAAGGGTTCAGATAGCTGAATGGGTGGATAGTTTGGGTGCTGCAGCTTCCTGATTTTACTTGTCTGTCAGAAGTGGTAAAAAGAGCCGAGAGTGATGGGTGGAAGGGAATGTGACGGCCTGGCAACTCGAATAAAAATGAGTGGAAGAACACGTAATGGGGAAAAGTGTTGAAATATTTCTAATAACATCACATTTGAGCTAAGAGTGTAGAATTGTAAAAGCAGAGGTTTTTATACTGGCTAATGGCTTTTGACTGAACACGCCTTCCTTTTATAGATTTCAAACATGTTCTCCATCAGTCTCCAGTTCTTTAAGCAGAAATCCACCTCACACACCAACTATCACAGAGAACACAAACCTGCTGTCTGCACAGACCAGACAACTGCTGTTGCAAAGTGTGAATGTGTGTTTGGGTCGGGACAGAGACAGCTTCTCCCGGCATGGATGACTCGCGTGTCAACATGATTTAGCAGCCAGAGATGACAGAGATCCCAGTCAAAACAGTGCCATGGCTGGCCAAGAGCACAGTGGCGAGGGAGAGGGGGTGGGGGGGACAGACAGGAGGCCCGGCCAGGGGATGGGACCAGTAGTAGCTTGGATGGCATACAGCTGGTTTGTTAGACAGACTGTACACTGTATGATTAAACCTCCACCCATTCAGCCACATTTAGAAAAGCCTGCCTGGGCAAAGAGCACAATAACTGGTTTTCTTGTTGGGGTGATGTAAGAGCCTGGAAAGGGACCCGAGCTTCTCTAGGTGACCATAGCTGGCTGGCTGGAGAGACAATGCCCTGACACAAACATCACACAGTGACATAGTGGAAGATGAAAATGCTGTACATGAATACAAAGGAACTATGGCAGGTATAATAAGTGCATAACACTTGTTTAGGCTTTGGTCATTTGCTTACTTTTCACAAAATCTATAAGTCACATCTTTTCCTTATTCAAATCAAAGTATTGAGGTATGGACAGTCGGTATCAACAATCACATGCACAAAGGAACACTTTTTAACAAGGGCAGTAATTGTCATGTCATATGTGGGGAGATGCAGTGAGAACATACTGTACAGCTGTGCCTGGCATGACATTGCCATGTGCCAGTAGGTTGGACCCATGAATGGACAATCATGGCCTGTGTCAGGCCTCTTGCTGGGTGGTTTACACAGGCGTGAACACAAAGTCCATATGCAAAGCCAAACAAACCAAGGCAATCCCCCACAGAGCAAGACAACATGTTTAGATGCAAAACCGTTTCAGAGCCGGGCTTTGCTGTCCCATGCAGAGGAATTTCAGAGTAGCCTGAAAACATTTGGGTTCTTTTCAAAAAGGGCATCAATCTCCTAGCCCCTCCTCTTTCTCCTTTGTAACCCTGCATCCATTGTTTGTGTGAGCTGTAAATTCCTGGAGCATGTTTCAAACACTCCTTATCATGCATACACAGATGATAATCTCACTTCTTGAGAAAACCTTTCCATGCAAACTTTGAAAGCATGATGAAGATCACCACGTTTTGGATCGCATCAGTTTGATCTTGTAGAAAAGAAGCTCTTTTGTGTGTGTGAAATATCAAGTCACAAATCAGACGACTGCAGAGTGGCAGCAAACAGGTTAGGTTGCAACTCTTGCCTCAGGCTGCAGATGGACTGCTGAACACTTCCAGCTGGCTTTCATTCAGTGCTACTGTATGAGTTGTATGCAGTCCTAGCTAAATTCTACCAATCTATGTCCGTCTTCACGTAAATACCCTGTTAGCTTTATGAAATGAGGTCAAGAATTAAACATGATCATACAAGTCAGCTCCTCAACAAATCATGCAATGCAGTTTACAGCTTTTTTTCCAACACACCTTCAGTGGACATCAAGATAGAAATGACTGACTAAAAATAAATGCCCACCACTTCTGGGCATTGATGAGAAAATGGGTTAACATGAATAATTCTCTCTATGAGGTACTGTAGTATGCTGTGCAGCAGAGTAGAGTGAGAAAGCACACAGTGTTCCAGACTGACCGGCAGGAGTCACACACCCCTCAGCAAGACTTGACTCCATGAAAGTAACAGAGACTTAGGGCAACTGTGTATGTTTTTAAAACAGTACAGCTCATACTCACCAGGTAAAACACAGAAATGCTAAAATAAATTACACATGAAAAACATTAAACTACACAGGTGATAATCACTACTTACCCAGTGTATCTCCATTGCTCTCCTCTGGCTTTGTACCTGGTCTTTTCTCTTGATCAACAGTCTGTGCACTGGACGAGGAGCACCCCATGTTTGAAAAAAAAAATAGAGTTGAGATGAATAACAAAATATGAACCGATTATAGAAGCAATTACAAGTCCCACTGCTCTCTGTTAGCAAAGACGGAGACTGCCTGGCAGTGAAAGCATGGACAGCTAGAGCTCTTCAGTTCCTAAGAACCATTATCTCCCCGAGCCTCTCTGTGTGTGTTTATGCATGGCCTGCTGCCCTCTTGCCCCAGACAACAATCTGCTGTTAGCATGCAGCTAAGCAGTGCAGGCACTACTGCTGAATGTTCCCTAACTGCCTCCTGCTCACAGTCACACTATTCATACAGGAGGAGGCAAATATGTGCGCTTCAGTGTCCTCCCCTTTATAGGAGGGTCCCCTCTGGAAGACATCCACCACCTGCTGGTAATGTTCAGGGTAGCACATGTACAATGTATGTATTTTTGTATAGAGTGGTTCTATTTTTGTATAGTGAAAGTATGCAGTTTGGATATAACTGACTGAACAGCTTTCCTTCATTTTTTGTGTCTGTTTAAATATCCCCTACAGTGATCATAAAGCCTAATAAAAAGAAACCAAAAATGTGAAGTGTAAAATGTTTATTTGTCAGTTTACTGTACAAAGCGTTTTTAATTTGATTTGGCATTACATAACAAAGAACATTACAGACAAAAATACATTTTTGTTGTATACAACAAGAACAGTGTAGCTTGCTGAGCAGGATCAGAGGGATCCTGTGAATGCTGCACTGCAGGTTAGAGAGGAGGAACGGTTGAGTCTCAGCGTTTCATTTGTGCATGTGTTGATTCTCGAGTGTCTCCAGCTTCTTTGACATGGCTTCGAGTAGGCATGTTAAGGGAAGATGCAGATACAAATGAAAACCCAACCTACCAAGTTTGGAAATTTGTTTTGCATTGGCCAGTCTTATCTTAAAGAGAACTGACATTTTAACAACCTCAAGCTTTTAAAAGTCATTTTCTGACCCCAGAAGATGACTTTTTTTAGGTGTGTATATACTGTACAAGCAAAGGCCCAGTCACATGTCTCTTGTTGCATAAGTTGGGGTGTGTCTCCCCAAACAATTTCATTTAATCATTATTTTGTCATTTTGATGCTGATAGCAGTTATTTGCCAGTTAAACATTACACCGTGTCATATATCATACTGACCTCTGTCTTATTTGTTACCCGTGTACTGATGTGGCATTCCTCCAGCAAAAGGGAGAGCTTAAGCCGTGTGATGTGGTTAATTGGTCAGAACCAACTCAGGATTCATGGGGGAGCTCAAAACACAAATTATTACTACATATATGTTATTCAGTATGAATTCTGTTTTAAATTGTATACAGCAAAGTAATATAAACTGAGAAACTATCTATAGTAAATGGTAATAGTATGCCTTCACTTTAGTATAATGTATAGTATGTTCCCTTGTCCCCTTTTTTGTGTCCATTGTCTGGCCAGACAGGTATAAATGTTTCCCCCTTTGTATCAGTCAGTGACTCCTCTCAGTATGTTCATTGCCAATGCCTGTAGCTCAATTTATGATTTGAACCTGAGTTCATAGGGAGCTAGAAAGAATGTATTATTTTGCCCTGTTAGATGTTTGAGTTAAAGCGATATTCATGTCATGGACATTTGGGTAAATAAAACCCTTAAACTGTCTTTTGTGCATGACTTGCTTGGTCCCTCACAGCATGTGTCAGAATCAAGACTTTCTGGCACATTTGTTTCTAAAATCATAAAACAAAAGACACATCATGGTGTTGACCAGTGTTTGATCCCTGTTTAACCAATAGTGAAATATATCCCTAAGCAAACATGTTATAGGACCTAATAATCCACAGTTTCATGCTGTGTTATTTTCCAGTGTTCAAGGTTACAAACAGTACAACACAGTGCACAGCTGACACATGAATCATTTTTCATCCAGTAGCATTGCAGTCTGCCCTCGAAAAGCATCCTTAGAGGCAAACACCCAGACTGAAAACTATAATTACACCAAGTCTGTACACATTGTGTTTTTCTATTGATATTAAACAGTTCAACACAGAGTTGGCACATCTGCCCAAGATGACAAAAAAAAAACATATTGAATGTTAGTATAACTGTGACAGTTATTTAGAAAAGGATATTATTCTGTACCAGGATCTTCAGCTTCTCAGTGACCTGGTTTTGAAACATTATCACGTTCTCACACTGGCACATGTTTTCGTCAGATGGTTTGTCTGTGGGGAAAGAATAAATGAGATGAGAAGATCTTCCCGTCCTTGGTCTCTTTATCTTTTTCTAACCTTCCCTATATTACCCTTTTCCTCGCCCTATCTCTTCTAATCTTTCCCTGCAGGTTTCCCTTCGTGTCTCTGCCTGTAGAGAATGTAGTGGATGTGGGTGGGTTACAGTTAGGAGAGCACAAACAACTGATGAGTTATGTGATATGGAGAATTGCACAGTGCTGCTGCCTAAAAAAATGTACAGAGTTGCTCGAATCAGTGATCATCATAACAGCAGCAGGTGGCAGTGATGCTCCATTTTAATGGAAGAAAGTGTTCACCGAACATTTTCAAGAAACTGGCTTGTAGGATTGAGATTTAGATGATATAGCACTAAATAGTGAATAGTTGTCTGACGTTCTTATAGATTTTAACTACAAACACAATTTTGGAGTCCCTGTTTGGCGGGTTGAAGCTTCTTTTGACAAACTGCATGTTCAGGCAGTGCGAAGTACCTTTACATATCCTGGACTTGAGCTTCTTTGTAATTGTTCCCATGTTCTCAAAATCCTCAGCGTAATAAAGGTGTTTCTCATCAGGCTCTGAAGCTATTTCTCTCAGCTCCTGTTCAATGGCTTTGCCAACACCCAAGGCATATATTGTGACCCCTGAAAGTAACAGAAAACAGGATAATGACAGGAAACTCCTATTAGAAAGAACTTAGTTTGATTAAAAACTGTAGTGCATCTGAATGGCAAGGCAAGATAGTCTACCAGAGTTCTTTGCTTTATTAGCCCATTCGGACACATCATCCTGGGATCTTCCATCAGTAAACACAATGCTGACACGTGGGACGTTCGGCCTGGCTCCTTCTTTAGCTGAAAAGCTGAACTCAAACATGTGACGTAAGGCTGAGCCAGTCATGGAGCCTCTCCCCATGTACTGCATCTGGGACACAGCCTGTTTGATGCCCTGCGCTGTGGTGTACTGGCCCAGGGTGAACTCTGTGCGCACCTTGGTGGAGTACTGAAGAAGGCCAACATGTGTGCCTGTCCTGGAAATATCCAGCGAGTCCACAATGCCGTTTACAAACTGCTTGACCAGCTCAAAGTTGGCAGGGCCCAGACTCTTAGAGCCATCGATTACAAAGACCAGATCCATGACTCCATCACCACACTCTGGCTCTGTCAGAAACAAGGACATCAAATACATGTTTTATGTATTTTGACTTAAATTCTCAGGGAGAGGATCTGTATCAAAGAAAGCTGAGATCATACTTTTGCAGCTCTTCCCATCTTCAGCCAACATAAACCCTTCAAAACACCTGCAGATGTAGGAGTCATTGGTGCTGACACATTGGTGTTGACAGCCGTGGTCCACTGTCTGACACAGATCCAGACCTGTGAGTTGAATTATAGAGAAACAAGGATTAGTATCATGTTGCTGTGGCACATTCAATTGTCCAAAATATTTCTCATTTATATGATATACAGTACAGTACAGAGTTGTTGGAGTCATTACAATTACAATTTGCAATCATGGAAATTTGTATTCTTAATTGTATGTCATTGTAACTGTAAGTCCTCTGTCTTTGTCATCACCATCATTATTATTAGACTAATAACTGTCTGGAGTGCTGTGTGGTGGTAAACATAAACACAGAATATCCCCTTAATCCTGGGGAGGGGAAAACACTGAATTTTCAGTGAGCGCTGAGATTAACACTGACCTCACAACTAGTTCAAAATCCATTCAAAATGATGTAACAAGTAAAGACCGGAACAGGGGACAGGGGAAACAGTCGTAGCAACATTTGAAAACAAGCTGATGACAGATTATATTCTGAATTGTGTTCACTTTGTCTCACACACATATCAGTTCTGTCTTTCTTATACTGTCAGATGTGTGATCAAGACTATGTTAAAGTCAGGCTTTTCTTCACTTATCTGCAGTTTAACATGAATTGAAATTAAAATATGAAAAGGAATCAGAAGCCTCCACACTGAATCACTCACAACAGAAAAAGTAACAAGACTCACTACAGCAAAACTGTATGTCATCTATTCCAAGGATATTCTATTCTGTAGTATCCCAAGTCAAGTCAGTTTTATTTATACAGCTCAATATCACAAATCACAATTTGCCTCATGGGGCTTTACAATCTGTACAGCATACAACACCCTCTGTCCTTAGACCCTCAATTCAAATAAGGAAAAACTCTGCCAAAAACAAAATGGATGAAGTAAAGTGGTAACAGGTACGAGGCCTGAAGTATGCAAGGATAAGTTCTAATTGAAAGTTAAAGCAAAAAAGATGAGTTGAGTAGAGGAAGATTATTCCAGAGAAAAGGGGCACAATAGGAAAAGGTCCTGCAGCATACTGACTTCTTTTTCACTCTGGGGACACATAGGAGCCCAGTATTCAGGGAGCGGAGAGCACGGGATGGGACATAAGGTTTAATGAGTTCAGTTACAATTTTATATTTCATCAGAAGCACCTTAAAGTCCGATCTGACGTGGATAAGGAGCCAGTGAAGTGAAACTAAAATTGGTGAAACATGAAAAAATCAGTGTGTTTGAATATCCACAGCATATATGCTTTGGCTGCAGGTCACTAAATACTTATGACAATGAATGAGTTTGGACTCACTTTGACATGTTTTTCTGTCAGGTCGGAGTGTAAATCCATTTCTGCATTTACACACACATGAATCTTCTGTATTCATAAACTCCTGTTCACAGCCGTGTTTCCCATCAGCACAATGGTCTATCTCTGCAGGAAATAGTCAGTTTATCAATACAGACAGGAGTAGAGAGTCTGACCCATGGAAAGTATCTATCACAATTTATCACCATGATTACAGTAAATGTATCAGGTCTGGGTTAATTATCAAGGTTCGCCTTGTGCTACAGTTAACATGTTTCTATGGAAGCCTATAAGGGACTATATTAAAATGATAATGTAAACTTGAAAATTAAAATGCAATATAAACAATGTAGCCTAATGTTCCATTTGTGCAAGAAATATTTTAGTCACAATTAAAATTAAAATGCAATTTTCTAACAATTTGAAAATGAAAATAAAAACGGCATTTGACATTTAATTTCAAAGACTTAACATGCTGTAAAGTGGACAAAATGTCAAATGCCGTTTTTATTTACATTGTTTATTTTGCATTTTCATTTTCAAATTTGAATTAACATTTGAATATTGTCCGCTGTACAGCGGGGTACGACATTGAAAATTAAATGTCAAACAGCTTTTCCATTTTCATTTTAATATGGTCATAGAACGGACATATGAGCATGTGAAAATGCAAATTGGATTATTGAAATTTCATTTTAATTTTTACTCAAATAACACATACATATTTGGAAAATTATTATGCTACTGTGGAATTACATTTTCATTTTCAAGTTTATATTTTCATTTTAATTTAGTCCCCTTTAGACTTCCATATCCTTCAGGTCATGTTGGACTGTTGGACTCAACCCCGAAGGCAAATTATTCAGACAATCCTGTAGCACTAATGAAAAACAGGTTGGAGGACATCTACAATAGTTATTCATGTATATAGCATTACACATGATGTAAGTCAATAAGACATTATTGTGAAGGAAATGTCTTACTCTGAATCTTTCTTTCATATCTTTGTTAAAATAAAGGCAATAAGAGGAAAGAAGCATTGGACACTTACTCTTGCATGTTTTCCCATCAGGCCTGAGTGTGTAACCTTTCCTGCATTTACACACACAGGCATCTTCTGTATTCATAAACTCCTGTTCACACCCGTGGGTGCCGTCAGCACAGTGATTAATCTCTGCAGGAAATAGTCAGTTTATCAGGACAGGCAGGGTTAAGGAGTAATTACTTAGAAAACTTAGGTATGTGTTTCATTTGTGCACTGGAAATATCAAAATCTCATGGACAGATAAAATTTACTGAGCACTTTTACTGTATGTTCCAGGTGATGAACTCCTTGAGCTTTCCTGAATTCTTCATTTTGTTCCATTGTATCAGTGAGCACAAACAGAGGAAATCTAACGACATAACATGTCTTCATGTACAGCAATGAACATGTGAAGAAGTCTTTCCAAGAGTCATCAACAATGAGGTTTCTTCCTGTAACAATGTAGGTGCATTGACCTGGCTCCACCCCAGAGATAAATTGTTTAGACAATCCTGTAGAAACCCTACATACAAAACAGATCAGTAGGACATCTACAACTGATATGAATGTATACAGCATGTACGCACATGTTGCCAATCAATGTATACAGCATGTACGCACGTTGCCAATCAATAACACATTATTGTTTAATGTATTCTCATGCTCTAAAAGTAAAAAGAACATCCAGATTTTTTTTTCAAATTACAGCAAGGTAGTAGAAAAAAAGCATTGGACACTTACTCTTGCATGTTTTCCCATCAGGTCTGAGTGTGTAGCCTTTTCTGCATTTACACACACAGGCATCTTGTGTGTTCATAAACTCCTGCTCACACCCATGGGTGCCATCAGCACAGTGATCAATCTCTGGTTGACATAAACAGCACAAAACAGAGGTTGAAGCACTGTTAACACTATCAACAAATGACAATTCTTTACTGTAGAAGATACTAATCAGTATCTGTGGCAACAAACTTTCTAGCAACAAAGAAAACCTACTGTAGCCTGGAATCATTATTCGATTACAGTATAAAATGGATCGGTAATATAAAAAGCAATAGGACAACCTTGACTCTAAGCATTGCTGTGCAGCTTTAAACAATGTTTGATTAACCATAACAACTCGCATATCTCATTGTGTCCTATTTAATATTCCTCTATCTCATTGGCTCTCATTTGTGAGCGAATACAAATGTGTGTGACGTGCCTCAACCTGCATCTATTTGCTCAGCTGTTGCTGTGAAGTGATTGTGTTTACACTTTACCTGATTAACACAAGATAAAAGCACTTACTGCTGCAGGTCTTGCCATCCTGATTGAGGACGTAGCCCTTCTTACACCTGCAGATGTAGGACTCTGGAACGCTGACACAGTCGTGCTCACAGCCATGGTTCCCCAGGTCACAGTAGTCTATTTCTGAGCAGGATGAATCTCCTATTAATGCAATAGTACTTCTCCTCATGCTACAATACTACCACTTCCAGCAATACCACTGCTGTCTCTTACATTACAACTTCTACTACTAGTACTGTACCTGTAATTACTAGAATATCTATTTATAGTTATCACTAAATTGTTCTGTATGCATATGGTATTTCAGAATAACATATATATACCAAGTACACAAGAACAAAACACTCAAAAGCATGAAAACAAACATGACAGAAGAGAAAACCATAATTCATTCATCAAAAATCTAAATCCACTCTCAAAAAGACTCCGGTAAAGGTGTAGATCTGTGGACCCAAGACGGGAAAGATGAAACAACATTCTTGTTTTGATTCGGTGATACTATGACACCCTGGGTACACCTCCACATTTCAGCAGCTGCTCTGATGATTGCAAAAGCACACTTCCTTCAGGAAATCTCCCCCACTTTACTTTCTGTTAACATCCACCAGAGGAGCAAAAGGGACGTTTTCCAACAGTGGGTGGAGGGACATCACTGGTGGGAGGAATGCTGGCTCTCATTTGGATTAGAGATCCAAGTTTGCTCCAGTACACCGCGTTTTAGTCACCAAACACTTTCGGCTATCATGCCTTCCTCAAGGTGGTCCTTTATCCATTAAGAGTAAATATTGTAATGTTGTTTTGTATACATAGTATTTATGGTGATTTAAGACACATGACTGACTGATGGACTGTGAGTAAGGAAACAATAGAACACACCGTCAGACACCACCCTGTTGAAGGAAAGATAGATATAAGAGTAAAGCATGGTGTACTGGAGAACAAGTTTTTAATTTTGATTGACTTGTAATGATGCTCCCACTGGTCTGAACCTCGTTAAGAGTGCATTCTCAAAATTCTCATTTGGACTTTTTCAATAAAAAATATCCACGTGTATGCAACTGGGTAACATTTTTGTTAGGTTTAGTTAAGGTTATTGCCATGCAGACAAATATATCAAAATGTAGAATACAGTAAAAAAAAAAAAAGAGGAAGCGAAGGAAGAGGTTAAGGTCACTAGTGATGGAGAAGGAAGATAAGAGCCACTGGTAAAGGAAGAAATGTATTATTACTGTTGCATGTCTTCAGGTCTATGGTGAGTTGATATCCTGGGCGGCAGCGGCACTCATAGCCATCAGGTAGGTTGGCACAGATGTGTTCACAGCCATGATCCACCACAGCACACATATCCTCAGCTAGAGTGACGACATGAAGAGAAATCCAAGTGTCATCTACAGTGGAGTTTGCAGAATTAAACCTGTAATAACTGGTTGGGGGGGGGGGTTTGCCACTTGGGGGCAGTGGAGACAAGCTTTAACCACAACACTGACATATTATTCAACACCTTTTAAGTTGATATGGCAAACTTGTTAGCAAACAGTTGTCCATTTAGACATCCAGCAGACACAGAGCAACATTAGCATTCATTTGGAGTTGAGATAGTGTCCACCTGATAAATCTAAGTCCCATATTCACTCTCCTTTTAACTCTGTTTTGCTCTCTTCCAACTCCTGAGGGAAATATTTGGTTCTTTAGCTGCTAAATGCTCCACTATGTTCACCAGCTAGTCACTAACTTTCTCTGTCTGCTGTTTGGTTCTTACAGCTTTTTTTCCTGAAAACAGCTGCCTGCTGCGGCTGAAAATGACACTGATGAGAGCAAACAGAGTCTGTTGATTCATCACTAAGAGCGACCTCTTTCACATGCCCGTAGTCATGTGATCCACTGTTGATATAAAAATATGGATTACAGCCACTTTAAAGCAGCAGCAGATGACCTGCAATGCGTCTTGTGCCATATAGGAATCCATTCAAAGTGGTAAAACAGAAGCGCTTGTAAGTTTACAATCCCCTTTAGTCATCCCCTATATCATGTTGTCTGTGAGAAAGTGAAGCTGCTTCCTCCAGGGATGAAAAAAAAAAGACTGTAGCTGAAAAAGGAAAGTCATCTTTTTTTGTAAATACATTTTAAAAAGAGCAGACCAGATGAAAGAAAAGGAGTTCCTTCACCTTTACATGTCTTGCCATCGGGGTTGAGGGTGAAGCCTTTCCTGCACTTGCACCTGTATGAGGCAGGGCTGCTCACACAGATGTGCTGGCACTGATGGTCCACCACCTCACACATCTCTGAACCTAACACATGCATGCACACACACAAACACAGATACTCAGACAAAAGGGTGCAAATACACATGCGTGCATTATTGAGGAGGGACATTAGAATAAAAACAGATGGGATTTATCACCTCCACACAGTTTGGACTGGAACACAGAGATGAGGGTTTCTATCTGGCTAAAGTTGGCCACCAGGTGCACATGCTCAGAGTGTGGCTCACTCCCTATGGCCTTCAGAGTGTTCATATCCACCCTGCCCACTCCGATAGCAAAGATCTGGATGCCGGCCTCCCTCGCCTGAGCCGCAATCTCCTCCACCGTGTCCTGAGGCCGCCCATCAGTCACAATCATAGCAATCCGTGGGATGTGCAGGTTTGCTGGTCGTGCTCCCTCTTCCTCAGTGAGGGCTGTCTCCATGGTGTACTGGATGGCCAGACCAGTCATTGTTCCTGTGGCGAGGTGCTCCATATTCCTCACCGCCTGCTCCACCTCAGCCTTGGTGGTGTAGGTGTTGAGGGAGAACTCGGGCTGGACCACGCTGCCATACTGGAGCAGACCGACCCGTGTGGCATCAGAGCCGATACCGAGGAACTGGATCAGGTTGATGATGAAGGTCTTGACCTTCTCGTAGTCGTTGGGGCGGATGCTTCGGGAGCTGTCGATGACAAAGACGAAATCCAGCGGGATGGCTTTGCAAGGGATCTCTGTGATCAAAGACATGGAGGTTTGTGATCAGCGAACCAAATACTGCAAATTCACAGCTCAGTCTGGTGCAAAATCTAAGCTAGATTCTAGAAACCTGTTAAACAAAAGTGCAGCTGGCAAAACACACATTTTGTTACCAACTCCTCACTTACCCACTGCTTTGGTTTGGGCAGTAGTCTCATTTTGCCCTCTGGCTGCAATGGGTCTGGGACGCCGTCTGTCCAGTTGAACTGCGTTACAGCACAACAGGCAGAAGAGGCCGAGGGCCAGGGACCTCATTCTGACAAGAGGTGACAACTGCAGTCTTTACAGAGAGATGGAGGCACAATAAGAGAGGAGAAAAATGCTCCCACAATGCAGTGCAAGAATGATAGAAGTCGGGGCAAAAAGGCAAGAAGGAAATATCCCAAAACAAGAAAACCTGCGTCTAAATCTGCATCTGGATTCAAATCTGCATCAAAATACATATGGCGGAAGTCAATGCTGCTGATTGGCTGATGGTGGTCATAATGGAGAAGATCTCAATCCTGTCTGGGAATCTTAGGGTTTTGTACAAGGATGAATTGTGCAAAATTTAATGTAAGTCAGTCTCATAACCACTCATTTATTGCATCATTTTTTTTAATGTTGCTGGATCACCACCTAATGGTGAAATGGCATCAAATTTTGCAGGATTGCTCAGAGTAGCTACACGTGTGCAGTTGTCATCTAAACTTATGCAATCGCACAATGAAAGGTTAAGGCATGTCAAATAGGCCGCACCCAGAAGAATTTGGTAATCAAATGGCATGGCATATCAAAAAGCAAATTAATTACATTCTTTGGGCTAATCCAAATATTTTATGTTCCAAGTTTTTTTAATTTTGGATAAAATTTGTTTTAAAAAGAACTGTTTTGCAAAGATTCAAAATCACAGACCTTTAAAGCCCCTGAAAACATGGTTTAAAATCAAGGTTTTTCTCCATAACCTTTAAGATTCATGACTAAATAGGCAACAATCAAAGTTAAACTCCTGAAAAAAACATCAAGTAAGTTATTATTTATCAAAAGTTTAACACAAATCTGTGTCATTAGGGTTGTGTGGGTGTGGTTTGATCAGATTTCATTGACAAGAAAACCACCTGTCATCACATTAAGTTTCAAATGTTGCTAAATCCTGATTGGCTCTTGGAAATATGTGACACCACCTTTTTCAAACTGAGCTTTGCCCACTTCAAACCAATTAGAAGAGCATAGACAAAAGACACAAAATACAGAACTCTCTCATGTGAAATAACTGAAAACTGTCCAAACTTTGGCAGAAAATGCTATGGCCATGAAGTACTTCACAAATGACCACATAGTGGCGCTGTCCATACCAAAAACCAAATTCTTCCTCCTATTCCTGTGGTCTAACTTTACACCAAATTTCATTGAAATCGTTGAAAAAACAGCCGTGCATGACTGAAAATATAATCTCTTGTTGTAGGAAACGAATATAGTGACTCTGTGTCAATAAGGTGACTAGTGAAGTGCTACGTTTAAGTTAATGATGAGGAGGGATATAAATAGGGGGAACTTTCACCTCCTGCATATTTGACCTCCTCTGCTTCAGATTTCACAGTTTAGTGTGTATAGATAGAGTCACGAGAAAGAGCACATTTCAAATGGCATAGTCTGATTGTAAATGTAATATATTTACTTATCAATTTTTGGTAGCATTTCATTTTGGGTTCTGTTTCTAAACAAGTGTGGGCTGCACATGAGTGTCAAGTTTTCCCATCTGCCATCATATGAAGTCGACAAAACTCCATATGAATGAGCTTTTGGATGTTTTGCTGCATAGGTGGTTTAAAGTGATTTAAGAGAGGCTGAAAGCACCACAGACTGTTTCCCTATCCAATCCCCAGGAGAGCCATCGTTACCTGTCATATTCAGACTGCAGGCTCCACTGCTGTCTGAAACCTGTCTGTGATCCGTGTAGAAATAGCAAATATATCCACATATAAACAGAATGACGTGGCATTGGTCATATAGGACAAATCTTAGTTCTGCTGGAGCATGTAAGCCATTAGAATTTCAGGATTTCTTAATGGAGTTCTGAACAGCGCTCTCAGTTATGTTCAGGGTGATGACACTGACTCAGTACTCAGTCTGTTCACAGCTCAGGCAGATGAACAGTCCCACACAGACATGTATATGGTACCAGCTGACCTGAGACCTGCAGGGGTCACATATCCAAGTTGTATCCTGGACAGAGCTGTCGACCTCTGACCTCACATCTGTTTGATGTCTCTCTGCCACAGGTCTCACAGTGTTTTCTTCATCGACTATAGATCAGTATAACAACTGTATAATCTATTTATAAGTCCCATAGACCTCCATACTGTACTACAGTGCCAGTTAGTCATTAAATGTTCCTAACTTTCTATAACCTTGTCCTTCACTGTCATGTGTCAACAGATCATTCATTTAATATGTACTCCACTTGGGGAATAAAACATTTTCCAAAATATAAGTCTGGTAATGATTTAAAAAATGGATACATCAGTGGCAAAGAAAGCATTGAAACGTAATACGTTTGGCAACATAAGAAAACCACCTGTCATCACATTAAGTTTCAAATGTTGCTAAATCCTGATTGGCTCTTGGAAATATGTGACACCACCTTTATCAAACTGAGCCTTGCCCATTTTGAATCTGTGCAAAAGAGTCCTTTTTAAAACAAATTTGATCCAAAATTCCCCAAATTTGGAACAATAAAATATTTGGAATAGCCCAAAGAAGGTTATTCATTTGCTTTTTGATATGCCATACCATTTGATTACCAAAATCAAATGGTTACTGTTTTCCTTTACATTTTCTTTTAAATATGAATTATTACAGTGATACAGTGACTGTATGTGTGTGTGTGTGTGTGTGTGTGTGTGTGTGTGTGTGTGTGTGTGTGACTGAGCAACTCTCACACTCATGAATTAAAGCCAAGGCTGTGTGTTTACTATGAAACAGAAACAGCGTGTACCTAACAACGTTTTTTGGGACCTGACCTCTGTTTTTCACATTCCCTATCTTTGATGGCTTTTCATGATGTAGGTGATGGAAACTAAGACGATCAAGTAAATACACAACACAGGTGGCAGCTGGGGATTCCACTTTTTACCATGTTAAGAAAGAAAAATGATTAGTTGTTCTAAAAAAAAAGATATTCCAAGTATGCAAGTAGAGCCTGCAGCGCTGCAGCAACTAAACAGACTCGCACTATCAGGAAAATAAATCAAAAACTACTTACCCTGTTATAAAAACCAACAATTCCTCAACTCCTGCAATCAAAGTTTCTCTATAAATCCCAACACTGAGTCAAGAGACAAGTTCCAGCAGGAAGAATCAGTCAGTCTAGTAGCTCCAGAGTGTATACATGCATATATCCCAGCCCTCTGTCTTTTTGTATCTGTCCAGGCACTTGCATTGCTCTGCCCCTTACTCCATCCACTCTCTGTTTTTCTGTTTACTCCCCCTCTGACTCCAACCGCGGAGACGCCTCTTGTTCGGCTCAGCTCAACTCTGTGGGTACTTTTCTAACAATATAGCTAGGATTTAACATCTTCAAAGTCCTTCTACATTTCATACTATGATCTAGATGGAGTGGGCATGAGCCCTAAACCTTGCTCATGCTCTACAGTTTGTTCTTACATTAAAGAATGAAGAGTTTAATAACTAAATTTAAGGTTTATTTAAGCAGCCTGTCCCTTATGTTTTCAGATTAAGGGTCATTGAAGGCATTCAATTTAGAGATTTAAGGAATCCCGTAAATATTTTAAAGGGTGTGTACAAATCATGGAATGACTTTAGCCATAAGTTTGTATGCTATCCATTGGGTGTAGCTTTTGTTTTCTTTGTTTCACATTCGACTTTGCACAAAAAATGAAGAACGCAGTATCTGTTTTTACTTGGTGTAAAGGCTTAACTAAGTTTTAAAAGATCAGAATCTGCACTTAAGCTGGATTTGGTCCACTTATTTCTTACGTGTAAAGCAATGCTGTTATAAAGCTGGGGTGTCAGTGGTTTAATATATTTGAAGTCCTTCCTCCAAGAGAAAATACTGTCCATTTGTGTTGTCCTGCAGTCTAATAGGTCATAGCCACTGTGAAAGAGCTGTATTGTAATTTCACAAGTGATGCTTGGATGAACTCTCCACATCCTCATTTTGAGCAGCAGTTTATGGAAAGACCTGGTGAGTAATTCCAGCCACTCTGGGGGTACCTGCCTGCCACACAATGAGCACTTTTATACACAGTCACCTCTTACTAATAGTTTCCAGGGGCACATCTGCCCTTTAGGATCAAACTACCTTTTGGGTTTGTGCACAAGCTTGTACTCATTTAAAATGAAACGCAAACATCTGTCAGTGAAATTCAATTTTAATAGACAAATAAATGTCACATCTTTATTTTTCATACAGCAGCAGTCCTCGGGTTTGACTTTTGTGTCCTTGCAGGACATTGTGTGTCCAGGGAGCAGCTTGCCAATAACTGCATCTGGTGGAACAGACTTGTGTGTTTACACAGACCAGGAGCTTCCATTGGCTTAATTGAAAAAACACAACCAGGGTCCATATTTATTGAGCTCCTGAACCTAGAGAGGCCCGATCTAGAGTCATTGCACCAGGTTCCCTCGAGCAACTCATTCGTAAAGACTTCAAAGAGCAAACTGATTCCAGATCAGTGCTACGTCTGCGCTGTCAAAATAGATACATAGCAGCCCAAGACATTTCTCGTCAATCAGTAGAAATACACAATTACATTTAAAAGTTACGAAGGTCAACCAGCACAACTCAACACTCGTGATTTTTATAACACAAGACAATTCTGTCTGCAGTTGAATAAAACAGTAAATGAAGGTGATATGTTCGATATACACTAGGTTGCTCTTTGATCACGTCAGAATACAGGCAGATGCGTTTCTTTGGGAAAACTTCCAGTCAAGGTGACACTTCACACGTGGATCTATAAAGGGCACCCCATCAGAGAGAAAGTTATGAATAAAGGCAATCCAACCCTGATCACGAGCAGAGACAAGACAGACATGAAACACGTGACGACTCTTCACTCATTACTGTGGGCTATAAGATTTTTTGCATTTTCGCATTAGTTAAATATGTCTATCAAAGGTAAGACACATAAAATACTATTACAGGTACATACACAGCATGAATAGAATGAATAAAAATATAATGGAATCTATCATCTATCAAACTTTCTAGTGCCTTTTTACACCCAGGTTGATTTCTGGAATTACACTAACAGAAACAGAATGGATACCTGTAAGAGTTACAGTAAGAATATGACTTCATTAATAAATAACAGGAAGGGATGAGAGGTAACGGTGGTGGTAGAGGTTTGTGCATGTGCATATGTGTGTGAGATTATTTCATGGGTGTACTGTAATCTGCGTGTGTGTAGCAACAATATATCCATGAATATACTGTACACTGGAGAGGCAGTGTGGTGCATAAATCTTGCTGGGGTTTTATTAACGGCAGGGTCCAGTCAGCAGGATACTGGGAATGTTTTCATGCTGTAGCGGTGGTGTAAGGTGGAGGAGCCTGCTTGGGAGGGACGCTGACGCTGTCATCATACGGAGGTAGCAGCACCTGGAGATGAAGAGGAAAGAAGAACATAAATAAGAATAAGTAACCAAATGAAATGGCAAAAAGTGTAGATCTTAACAATGAATTTATTAAGTACAATGGCAAAATGTATTCATCTTTCATCTCTTACTTGCTAGATTTACTGTTAAAAAACAAATTACATTAAAATATTTATGTTCAAGAAATGCCTTTTGTATACATCATGGATCATAAAGGTGCATTTTGCCATATGCAGAGGACAACAATCATGCCTCTGTATTGGAGAGAACCATGTTAGTTTTGAGAAATAGTTATCTTTCTAAAGAGCGCGCCATTTGTTCATTCTTTATTCTGCATCGTAACATAACATAACGTAACAGAACTACGGTTAAAATTAAATAAATCATATAGTTAACCTCTGATGTGTTCCACTAATGGATGAAGCAAAACTATATCACAGCACTGAAGCCTGTGCCCCGTTCACTTATTCAGTGACTGTGGTGATAAATGCTCAATCAGTAGTGGTTAAACAATAACAAGCAGCTGGAATGCTCAGTAAGCACATTGCTAATTCCAATCCTTGTGTGTGATTTGGGCTATGTAAAAATGAAATATTCCATATTAAGTTTGAACTCTGAGTTGAGATATTAGTGGGGAGGGTCCAAAGCCAATATTAATAACCTAGGGGAGGGTCTTGCTTTTTAAAAAGTCAAACATAAGGTTAAAGGAAACTCCGGTATTTTTAAACCTGGGCCCTATTTTCACAAATTGCGGGGTCGTTTGTTCCTTTTTGTTTAACCAGAAACAGAAGTCTCGCTCAAGGGAAAGTCTCGCTCTGAAATCTCGTGAGATGTTGCAGGAAGACAAATGGATCTTATTCTTTAACAAACGTTCTGTCTCTGTAGGGATCCTTTCCATAATGTTGTCAGACACTTGGAATAACAGTCTGAGCCTGTCAGTGGCAAAAACACGCACTTTTAGTGGACGTACTTTTCACTGGCGCAATTGCCCGCAAAGATTACGTTGCAGCCATTGCAGCCCGCGGATGTCGGCGGAGGCGATCTACTGGACCAATTCCAAAACTTTTGGTAACTATTAGTCATTTACACCCCAACATTTGTAAAAATAGGGCCCAGGTTTAAAAATACCGAAGTTTCTCTTTAAGCCTAAACCTAAAAGCAGCTTCACTATATTTGGGTTTAATTCTTGGATGAGCAGACTAGTGTTGACCGACTAGATAGCAATTAGTCGATTAATTGATTAGTCGATTGAAAGAATTCTGCAACATTTTTGATAATGGATTAATTGTTTGAGAAAAAAATGCCAAAAGTGTACTGGTTCCAGCTTGTCAAATGTAAATATTTGCTGGTCTTCTTAGTTGTCTGTGCTAGTAAACTGAATATCTTTGGGTTTTGGACTGTTTGTACAAAACAAGAGATTTAAATATGCCAACTTGGGCTCTTGGGCAACTTGGGTTGATACTGAAGCAAATGATCAGAGATGTATTTGGGTCCTAAACTGTGACTATCTGGAGGGCTGTAGCCAAGCAGCAAACAACGGTTTCAAAACCAAAAGGAAATGTAGTGCATGGAGAGTGTGCTGAATAATGTGGGTGATGAAGAAGATTTAGGACACTCTGCCATGTGAAAAAAAACAAAGCAGGTGTTGGCATCCAGATTTAGATTAAAAGCTGAACCAGAGAGCGCAGATTTGCTCATCCATCTTCTATTATTCATCCTTTACACCCAAAGGTAAAAGTAGGGTAAGTGGTGACCGCTGCTAATTGTGGCTATTGGCTGTCCATCTGCATCACAGATAAGTCCTAGTTTCTTTGAGACAAATGTCTCTGCCCAGTGCTGAGTGTCCTGTTAACATGATAGATGGCAGATCCAGAATCGAAGTCCCATCATGAGGATAACAAACTGATAAACTGACAGCATGTTTTTGAAAGATCTTGATGTTTCCCTGTAGGTTTTCTTATATTTGCCATGATAAACCTGTTCACACGTCTTTACAACATTCACAAGAAAGCCTTTCATTCCACCAAACGTGTGAATCTAAGCTTCCTCTCTGCTCGTCTCTTTCTCTGGTAATCAACATCATCCGGGAAGCAAAGCTCAGACGGTGTGGAGTCGGAACATCTTAAGTGTGACTCAGCATTCTGGTTTTGTTGTTGACACCATGGCTAACAGAAATGTAGGCTCTCTCAGTGGTTCATTTGCCTTCATATACAACAACACCATGTGTCTGACCTGTGTCTCCCCTGTGTCTAAATAATGAGGGTTTCAGACCACACAGACAGACTCAAGCTGTGTCTCAATTCAGGGGCCGCATCCTTCTAAGGACGTGGAAATCAGGAAAAGAAGGCTGCATTTCTCGGCCTCATTTGAAGAAGCCTTCGAAATGGGACAGGCTTGTTGCGCCGCTGTGATGCATTCGGTCTTCGATGACTGCATTTGAATTGAGACACAGCTTCAGTCTTTCCCTTGTGAAGGTGAACCATTCTGATCTTTTAAGGATGACATGGACATTAAGTAATTAATAACCTTTAACAGCCTCTACTAGTGGCTAGATCCTCCTACATGGATCACTGCCCCCTTAAACTGTGGTGGCCTGTAATTGACAGAAACCACGAAGACACATTCTCAAAACATGATAGATAAGAAGTTGGCTTCTGGGGGCAAAGATCCAACAGAAACATCTGGTGGGGTGGACATACAGCCGTTCAAAATATTGTAATAGCTACATCTCTTTATCATTTGCTTTTCTTGGCCTCAGAGTGAGTGGGGCTTTTCATAGTTCTTCCTTCACTTCTAGAGCTGATGTTGAGAAGTTGAAAATGTGAGTAGATGCAGTGGGGCCTCACAAAGAATTCTTTGTTCCAATATTGGCTAGAAATTGACTTTTGAAAGCCAGAAACATCAGAGCAGCTGGCTAATTGACCATTCACTAAAACCCCACCCATGAACAGAACTTGTCCAATCATAGCATAGCAACCATAACCAGGCAGGGCAGGCCTATCAATGATTCCATTTCTCCACATGTTGAGTAGTAAGAGAGATACTCTGTATACAAAGAGTTTTGAGTGTGGTGTCTTTTTTTTTTAAATCAACTTTCCAAAACTACTACCTACAGTGGTAACCTAGCATTATTTCCAAGGGTTATGTTTGAATGCTAATGCTAATACTAAGGCTAACAAAGTCTACGCTGAAATTCACGAACAATGCTGCACCTTTATTTCCGTGTATTCTATAGATCATCAACTGGTGAGGATTACGACATGACCAGGGACATGTAGCTTTAGCCTCAGTCTTTTAGCCGATATCATGTATATAGCCAAGATTGTGCATATTTAAGACCATTTCACAAGCTTTTCATTTTAAAAGTTTTAGCATTAGCTAAAATCTGCTAGCATCATCGGTTAGAAATGAGAAGCCTGTGTGAAATCGAAGACTCAGTGTTTCAGAAAAGAGTGGTAAATCTGCCACCGTTATCACTATAATCTGCTGATGTGCCGTTCATTGAGTTATCACCCATATCAACCTCATAAAGAGAAATTGTGCTCATTTTGTTTTATGATGCATTTCAATGGTTACTTATTTGTGCTCCTTGCCATATAATGCGCCTGACTGTGTGGCTGTGAGGGACTTTTCTGTATGTCCAGGAATTCAGCTCATATGGAACGCATTAGTTGACCTTTGACCTAACCACTGTAGAACTGATGTATAGCCATGCAAGCTGCTAGCCAAAAGCCACAAACCTGCCTGTGGTCTGCGGGGAGCTCTAATTGAATATGGCTGGCTCTAATTGAAAAAGCATACCTGCAGAGGTGAGACTAATGTTAGGGAATAAAGGGGCAGGCTGCTGCTTTTCGGGCACTTTTCACTAATGATGTCAGTGAGTTGGAGAGCGGCCTCCTGTTTCTCTCTTTACAGCTCAGGTGTTTTACCCATCAGGAGCCTGTGGACGTTTCTGTGTCTTAAAACCCCCAAAACATCACATAAAGCCACACAGTGTATAAAGCTGACGAGTGTGGTGCATTGTTGCAAATTGTGTGGAATGTTGCACTCAGAGGGGTCTTAAGCTGCAGACTGAGGAGTACAGGTTTCTCAAAATACCTGTGAAACCCAGCATACTGCAAGGTCAGTAATGGAACTGGCTATTGACAGCTCCTTATGTGTTCCTGCTGAAAACTTACATTTTCTCATTTTGTGATAGTCAAAGCAGGTCATTAGTGTTTCTACCGCCTCATTTTTCTTCTCCCTTCTGTCAAAGTACAAGTAGTTATAATAAGTGTGTGGGCAGCATGGTTGCAGCGGTCAGATGGCCAGACCTGGGCAACAGGACACCGACAGGAGACCCAGAAACACCCAGACAGAGCTCACTTACTGTACTACCCTTGTGCCCCAGCCACAGTCATAATGGCTTTGCCAGGATGGAGCCTCATTTCTCTGTCCAAGTCTGTTCATTCATCCATACTAGCCTGTGTAAAACTACCTGCTACGACAGCCCAACTTTATAGTTCCTTCCTCCCCCAACATGATGACTTTACGACTTTACAGTTGCCAGACTGGGAGCAGAAGAAACCTACGCAGATAATGAAAACGTGACTTGAGGTCTGGATTGAGTAAGGAAATCATTTTTCCATAGGAGTTGTTTTGTTGCCTTTGGAAGTGGAACAAAGCAGCAAATCAATATCAGATGTTGGATCTCTAGATTACAATATAGGCATAAAGGATAGCTTAATGGACTATGAATATGGTAACATATTGCACATATGCACAGTGATGATTGTTTTTCTCATGTACTCCACTTCTACATTTCATTAATATCTGTTGACTTGTAAATCATTTAGTTTGCTAGTCAAACATTTCAATCTGTTGTGGCAATATTTCTCTTACAGTTAATACTGATTATTTGAGTATTTGTTCAGCTGCACACTGCACATGAGGAATGTCTGTAGTATTAGTGTTGAAGTGAGAGAGCTCAGACGATTGTTGAGCTTTGCACAAAGATGTTTGTAACAGCTCATTAACATTCACGCAGGTGGTATGACAGGGAAAAAAAATGTAGGCAGAAAATTACTTTTTTTTCTACTGGTTTTGTTTAACTGTGGTGCGACTTCCCAGAAAACGGAACAGCTAAACAGAGCATAGAGTCTAACATCTTCTGTTTAACAGACACGTCTGGTGACATTCTATTCTTTTCTTATTATCAACAAATCCCATGAAAAAACCAATAGCACTAACAAGTGTTGCCTGTGTAGCTGTAGCCTGATATATCTTATTGTTCTGTGCCATAGAGCTGCATTGTTGTTTAAAATCACCAATGAGCCACACCGTTGCACTGGGTGACATGTTCCTTCATTACCGTGAATGTGGACATTGTAGTTAATTTTGACTCAGTCCCACATACACCGTCCCGCTGCCCTGAACACTCAGTAGTGCACTAAATGTATATTAATCCACCTCTGAAAATAGTCCCAGACGAATGCACTTTTTACTTGTTTGAATAAAGTTTGCGAAAAACAACAGTGCCCAGCTGTTCAAGGTAACCACTGAGCCTTTTCAAAAAATGAATCTATATATTTGTGACAATTCTTTAAAGATTTACATTGTTTCACTAAGAACCAATGGGCTTGGGGCCAGTGCCACAGATAGGCAGGGTTCCTAACAAAGTATTGGGAGAAAGACTAACACAATGTTGGTTTTGGTCTTTTCACAGGATTTGTTGACAATGACAAAAATCTAGGATATGGCCAGCCTTGTCATTTTAAACCCTGATTTTAAACTATGAAGTCATCATGGTGATATGGGTCTCATGACAGAACACAGATCATCAGAGGTGACTTACCGTGGTGTCATTGGTCGTGACATAGAGCAGGATTTCAGAAGTACCCCGGCCGCTCACATATCTGTAGCAGTTCCACACACATGCCATCAGGTAGGCCTGATGTCAGATAGAAAGAGAACAAAAACACAGATTAGAAGCTTGAACTGCATAACGTCAGTATCATCTATTATTCAGCAAAATCAGAAACACTACTTAGGGTTATGGTGAGTAATAAATGATTCGGTTAATGATTTTAAGTAAACATTTTTGTCTTCACATGATGACACGTTAGCCACGCTAGCGGCATGGCTCTATGGACAGCAATGTTGGTCTGTCCAGCACTTTGGTCAAGACTCAAATATCTCAGCAACTGTTTATTGGATTGCCATGAAATTTTGTAGAGACATTCATGTCCCTGTGAGGATTCATTGTAATAACTTTGGTGATTCCTTTACTTTTCATCTAGCGCCATCATGAGGTCAAAAATATCATTTTAAATAGAGACCCACAAAAATGAATGGCATTCCCATCAGCCTCTGCTGTATTTTGAGCTAATTAGCATGCTAACACGCTAAACTAAGACAGAGAACATGGTTAACATTATAACTGCTTAACACCAGCAGGTTAGCATTGTCATTGTGAGCATGTTAGCATGCTGATGCTAGCATTTAGCTAAAATACTGCTGTGCCTAAGCACAGCCTCGCAGAGCCGCATGGCTGTAGACTCTTAGTCTTATTACAGTACATGAAACCAAGTTCTTAAGCAGTATTGTAGTTTAAAAAAACAGTGTTTCCTCATGATTATGCAAATGTGTGTGCCAAGGTGTTCCAAAATATAATTGGGTCATCTCATCCCCAGAGAAGCTGTGGTGTAAGTGTAACATTTCTGTCATGTATTTTCTGCACACAGACAAACACAGTTGGCACCATGATAACACGCACATCATGTCCCATAGCGCATAAGATGCTGTAATAAAAGTATGTTATTCAAAGAAACTCACTAACACTGAACTCATATAAAATAATAATCCATTCACTCACTTGTTAAATTCAGGTTCTGTCTGAGGGTTATATCACTACATCACTTAGAGTAGCAAAAACAAGTTCCTGTTGTTCTCTGTCATCCACGAATCATCTGGCTCTCAGCAGGCAGCCTGCTACTGGAACTACCCGGCCAAACACAACACCATCTGCTACAGCCATCCGCTAGCACAAAGCCAGACTGAGCTCTCTAACTTCTATAATAACCCAATTAAGAAGTCACTTTAATGCTCTGACAGCTAGGTTATTTAAAAAGCCTCCACAGGAATCTGCAGAGATCTATTTGCAGCAACAGAGATCACTCAATTAAGCTCCCAGGCCACTACAAATGATACTCACAGTGTGATAATGATGCAGATTGTGCAAAGCAAATTATTCCATCAGTCAGAAATGATTTCACACATATGCTGATCTAAGTACAGATTCTGAGGGTACTACGTGGGGTTTCCAGTCTAAAAATGCCCTTATCTTTGACAGTACAAACCATATTATCACCTGCTGCTATTAAAGGTAGCAGTTTGTCTAATCTCAAGCGATGCTTTGAACTAAATGCTAACGTCAGCATTCTAACATACTCACAATGACAATGCTAACATGTTAATGTTTAGGAGGTAATGTTTACTAGGTTCACCATCTTAGTTTAGTGTGTTAGCATGCTAACATTTCCTAATTAGCACTAAACGCAAAGTACAACTGAGGCTGATGGAAGGTCATTAGTTTTGTAGGTATTTGGTCATAAACCAAAGTATTGGACAAATTAAAATTTTGATCTGATGATGGTGCTAGACGGAAAGCCAGAGGATCACCACAGTGATTGTTACAATTTATCATGAGGGTCCTCCTCATGGGAATCCATCCAATAGTTGTTGAGACATTTCACTTAAATGTCAACCTCATGGTGGCGCCAGAGGAAAAGTCAGGCGATCATCCAAGTCAATCCCCAGTACAGCAACAAACCAGACTAAGTATTAGTAGATTCCATTCTACTATCAGCTATCAGAAATTATTTTATCAGCCTATTTCACAGCAGACATGTAGCATACCATTTAGCTGCTTTGATTTCAGGGTCCTGATATTCATGCATGGTGGCTCACTGTCACACTGCCATGGCTTACTGGGACACTTGAATAGAACGGAGTCGTTGTCAATGGTACTTGTAGCTTGTCATTCGTGATTTATTCATGACTATAATAAAAGTCAAAAATGTCTGCTGTGAAAAAGGCCTATTAGACGCCATCTGCTGTGAGATGCATGACTCTTGCCAAATACCTCCCAGGATGATTTAAAAGGTCATCCCATGGGGCTCCTATAAAAATAAACAAGATAAAAACCTTTTTTTTATTTCATTTTTTAAATTTCATCTATTTCTACCCGCTTAAGTCATCATGAGTCACATCTGGACAGAGTTACATAAAAAAGCACAAGTCTGTGTCACAAGGCTGCAAAATACAACTTTTCTGTTGTAAGAAAATGGTTTGTGCTACAAATACAAGCCTGGTGGGCCTGCAAAGAACTACAGCTGCTGCTAAACATATGGAGAAAACACGTAAATTAAGGTAAGAAAACATTACCTTGAAGCCAAGAATACAGCCGATGAAGAGCAGCACGACAAGGACCAAGCACACATTACTGAGAGCAGCGATCTCGTCTTTGTAGGGGAAGTTATCAGGCTGCACGGGAGTCAGAAAAATACAAGCAGCAGAGAGTTCATTTGGGGCTAAAGGAGTACAGGTCATTAGACAGTAGAGGCAGCTTCAGCTCATCAATCAATAATGACATGTGAAATGATAAATGACAAGTCCAAATGCTTACAAAAATCGTTGTGAACCACAAAAAAGTCAATATCTTGCTGTTAGATATCACTGACTTTTAAGAGGAAAGCACTCAAGGTTTCTTACCAGCTGCTGCAGGTAATCCTGTATCGTGTTTGGGTAAACCACAATGCTGACAGCGACCAGGGTGTTGAGAGCAAAGTCAAATATTTGGTAGCAGAAAAATGGGATGATCCAGGCGGCACGCAGCTGAAACAGAGACATGTATTTTAGGTATTTAGGATAGGCTGGTATATTTATCTGAGAGCAGAGGATGAAGCTGAGCTCAACACATAAATCAGAGCTGGAACTGGGTCGCAGGGAGATTACGGTGTGTTTAAGGTAATAAAACATGTTATTTGGATTTGTTACGTTTTCAAGGACTTCTAAAATAGATGTAGTGTGTACAGCAGTAGACTGGCAACACAAGTCATTTTTTAAACAGTTAGAAAACCATCTATGTTATGGAAATAAACACTTGAAGGTTCTCTGATTTCCACTTCTGCAGTCTGACTAACACAATCAGTGTATAAGAGCACAGCACATTTAGTTTTAATCAGCAGCATTGTGAAAGTAATAACAGTATAAAGAAAAATCTAATGAATCATTAGTTTACCTTGTATGCACCATACGTTGCCATCCCACATATGAGTATCATCAGCAGAGAGATCGCTGAGGCAATGCACATGTCTGAAGCAGAAAGAGGTGAAGTTAAAAGTCAGTCATAGTCAGTGTAAGGTCACTTTGGTTGAGGCACATTCAATTCCAAATCAAATTTTGTGAAAATGTTTACAACATCATGTTCAGCTGATGGAGAAAAAAATAATTCTGTACAGAAGATAAATGAACAAGCTGCATCTGTCAACCAGACAAGGAATTAACCTCTACTGTCATTCGCTCCATGTTAACCCGACCTCGTATCAACTCAGAACAAATCATTCTGTTACATAAGGACAGCACCAGGCAAAACCAAAATACATGTGGCACTACTGGGAAAAACTGTGAATTCAATTCAACATTCCTCAGTCCATTCAAACGCCATGTACATCTATTATAAACTGACAATGAATATTTGGTAGCTTCTGAGTCACAGGCTGAATCACATTTGCTCATAAAATGACTTGTGAGAGTGTACAGAGCGGCAATATGCCACTTCTTTCCCAGAGTCTAATTTTAGTTCAATGTCAAAAGGGCAGACAGAATCAGACCTTTGGAAAATCAAAAATCTATTATTTAAACAAACAAAATGCCATCAACAGACGAAACTGTGCCAAGCCTCGAAAGTCTATTAAAAAGCTGAGGTAGTGTTAAACCTGCAATAATTTCGTTTTTTGACCATTCGGGGCAGTGGAAACAAACTGTGAACACAACACTGACGTACAGTATAATAGCCTTTTAGGTTGATATGGCAAACTTGTTAGCATAAAGTTGTCTATGTACACATCCAGCTAATACGGAGCAACATGAGTATTCATTTGGAGTTATGTGTCTGGGCACTTGGTGAATGAATATTCACTCTCCTTTTAGCTCTGTTTTTGGTTTCCACCAATTTCTTAGGAAAATATCTGACTCTTTAGCTGCTAAATGCTCCACTACGTTCACCAGCTAGCTAGTCGCTAACTCGTCTGTCATTTGGTGCTGGACAGGTAGTGTACAGTGGGTTTTTAGAGCTATTTTGCCGACAGCAACTGAGATTGGAAGCAGGGGGAAACTGCTAGCTTGGCTCTGTACAAAGATAAGCTCATTAATTAACACATTAAATCTCTTTTCTTTCATTTGGACGCAAAGAGAAATAAAAAAAAAAACGTTGTAGTTTTATGGGGAGTTATGTAATGTAACTATCCTAGCAAACAGGCACTGTTAATTAGTTAGCTTTAGAAGTGTTGGTAGACGTATTTGTGAACTTTGGAAAGAGACATGCTAGCTGTTAGCCACTGCTTCCAGTCTTTATGCTGAATAAGCTAAGCTAATTGTCTTCTGACTCCAGTTCTGTACTTAATACACAGACATGAGAGAGGTATCAGTCCTCTCACCTAACTCTCGGCAAGAACGCGAATAAACATATTTCCCAAAATGTCAAACTATTCATTTAAAAAAGAAAAAGTTCAATTAGTGTGACATGGTGCAAGAAATCCAACATTTTGACCCTTCAGTGTTAATCATCAACAACAAAATAGCAGAGTAATATAGTACAGGGTTCGTACAGGTCTTGAAAGTTTGGAAAATGCTTAATTTTAACCGTTACGTTTTCCAGGTTAGGAGGAATATGCTTGAATTCGAATATACTCCTTGACAAATGCTTGATTTTCAACATATTCTGGTGTGTCATCGTCGTCATATTTGTTTGTTGTCTCCTGGCATTTATAGCAACAATTTAGATGATGATTTAGATGATGATGATGATAAAGGCTTCGAGAGTCTGGACATTTTTGGAACCTTGGACCTTGAAAGTGTTTGAAAAGTGCTTGAATTTTACTCTTAAAAAGCTGTACGAACCTTGATAGTAAAATAGCAGAGCACTGTGCATTGCCTGCTGGGCTCATTTTTTGTCTCTCTCACAGCTTAATGTCCTGTTTTGAAGATTTGATGCCCTAACCGGCTGCTGTACAGGCTTTCATGCTGTTTTGAATTATATTTCTGAGCCAGTGCACCAAAAATAATGAGTAGTGCCTCTGTCAACAAAAGCACAGTATCAAACATGCTGAGTTCTTTAGGTGAAAGAAAGAATCTAGAATCACTTTTAGTTGATTATCAGATTCATCATTCAGTGAAATTAGCAGCATATTTCCAACCCATATGGAGTGGCGGATGTTTTAAAAATTCAAAAACCACAAACTACAGCTAGTTGTTTGTCAAATCTGAACATTCAACAGCGCTAAAATAACTCACAACATTACAGTGTTCTTGTTCCTACAAGCAGAAGTCATTTTTCAGGCTGAGTGTTCCTAATGCAGGGGTGGCAGCGGCTGGCCCGGCCTGCAGTAATGGATCATAGGACACCCTAATCCCTTGGAACTGGGACAATACAGTCATTCCCAATCAGAGGCTACCAGCAGCATGTGCTGTGGCCCTCCAGTCAGACTGTTCCAGTATACACCTGGTCTGTTAAGAAGGCTTTTCAAATGCTCTGCACAGATGGACATTAGGCTTGCATGTCTGTGGCTTTGTGGGTTTGATTTAAAAAGAAGTGCTGACCGTCGTCTAGACAAATGTGTGAGGTCCCTCTAATAACACAATAAATCATTCCATTAGTCAGTTGTCAGACAACCCTATTGAGCCTATCACCCCGCAAGCAGAGATTAAGTCATCTGTCACAGTCAATTGTGGGGAATTTACTCTCAGGTAGAACAGAAACACTACAGAGGCCGATTTTCTTACAGGATCAAACAAGCTACAACAAGCTGTTCACCTGAGTAAATGTAATTATATGTAACAAAAGCAGTAAAGATATTGGAATACAAACAAATCACAACAATTCAGCTGATAGTGGTATTGCGAGACCACTTATGGATGTTTACTGTAAAGTAATGGGCTACTTACTGGCGTCATCCATGACATCCAGGTCATTAGCCAACTCAGCGCTGGTCAGGTGGTATTGCTCAGGATCACCAAGTGCTGTGAGCAGGATGAGTAACACCACGGCATTGATGAGCTTAGGGACAGAGGACATATGGGTAGAATAAGGCAACAATATAGACAGGCAGGCAGGGGGCAATATGGGCAGGAGACAGTGGAACAGCTCGAATGAAAATGGGCTGATGCTGAACGTAATTCTGACGTAAAGATTTCTACATTTTCATGAGCTGCAGAGTAACAAAAGGAAATCCTAATGTACTTTATTTATTTATATACCCTATCCTATCTACAGACAGTGACTCTAGAAAACCCAAATAATGATCATTAAACCCTAACCTATAAATAGTAAAGCTATCTTAAATTACATATCTACAGTAAAAGCTCTAAGTCCAGGCACATACACAAGCCTTTGTTTAGGTCTGGTCGCGCAGCTCATTATGCAGATGACTCATACATCCCCATTGATCAGGTGAATGTAATGGAAAATTCTCTGCAGTCAATAGGCAGCCTGACACAAAATCTGCTACCTGAAGAGGCCAAGTGGTAATTTATTCATAGGGAGCGGAGAGAGGATTTTTCCACATGTGGTGTTTGGTTTAGTTAACCTTCTCCGGCTCATTCAGTTTTACAGTGATGCATTCAAGAGAAGATATTCCACGTTAAGAATTTAATAGCACAAAAAACAGGATATGTACTGTATATTTTCATGTTTTGATTGAGTAAAATCATTTTTAATAAGCCCACATTATGAGTTTTTTCTAATCTTAAAGGTTCCCAATCGTAAGTATAATCATATAGTATAAAATCAATGATGTAGGAGGATAAGCTTACCTCAAACTCAGTGAGTGCCCAATTTTACATACAGAACCCTCCTTTATAGGCATCTCCAAGTCAAGTACACCTCAGTAACTTACAATATAACAAAATGATATACTTTGCTAGGATATTGTTTTTAAATAAGAGAATAATTAAATCATTTTCTGGAAGTAAGAATCTGGGTTTTAATGATCATGTCATGCACTCTAAAACCCAGCATAATCATAAAATCCTGCACACAGTAGTCTATGAATGATTTCTGATGAGGTCATGTTTTCCCTGATGTGTGTTTCTGGATGGGTTCAGTCAGTGACAGACGATAGGCGGTGCTCACCATGTACCAGACCCCCAGGATGATGGTTCCTGTGCGGACATGGCAGCACAGACAGCAGCTTGTAGAGTACCAGCGGTCCCACGGGGAGATCATCATCTTCTCGTCTGCTTTGTCACAGACCGAGACGATGTCGGTGTTTGTGAAAGAAAGAGTCCCCGCTGCCCAATCAACGTCCTCTGGAGCGTCGGTCCTCGCTAAGGAATGACGAACAGGATCCGACTGCCTCTGACCTGTCCGTTACTTATCACCGTGAGCAGCTTAATGGAACTGAGCGGCCAGCGTCAAGCAAGCCCGCGTCAGGGACTATATCACTTCCGGTTTCAAAATAAATCCCCGATAATGAATTCGTGTTGACATTTATTTTAGTATGAAGTATAACAACGTTTTCAGGGAAATGATTTTGGCAAAATCACATTCAGTTATCTCAGTTATTATCTAAATGCAATGTATAAATTGCCAGATATATAATTATCAATCTCGTTAAGTTAGATATTGAACATGTCGGTTATCTCAAAAACTACATCACATTAGGGCTGCCACTAGACCTTCTTCACAGCAGCCATTTTGACATGAAATAATAGGTAAACACAGGTGTTACTAATGACATTAATTAAGGCTCTAAAGGTTCTGTTCTATTTAGGACAGAGCCTTAATTAATGTCATTAGTAACACCTGTGCTTACCTATTATTTTAAAATGGTTGCTGTGAAGGCCTATGACAGTTTTCATTATTGATTAATCTGCCAATTATTTTCTCACTTAATCGATACGTTAAAAATTGACCATCAATATTTTTCAGAGCCCACAATGATTTACAGTTTACAATGATATAAAACAGCAAAAAGCACATTACACATCAATTTTCTGTCAATCAGCTAATTGATCAAGCAACTAATTGATTCAGCTGTACATCACATGATATGCCGGATGTGATTTAGTTTGTCCCATAAAACAATTTTGACAGGTATAAAGATGGCATTTACATGATAGAAAAATAACGAGTGGCATCAATACAGAGGTTTGGTTTGATGGGACTATTAAAATCCATATCTATTTTATACAAGTACAGACAGTTATATTACCTAGTCTAAAGCCCAGTTGGCAAAATGCAAAATGTCCAGCATGGCCATCCACCAAAGGCTAGGCTCATCTGTGAAAAATCTGTTGTAAAAATAGTAATGATTAGGAACATGCGGTAATGCAATATTTATTTCTGTAAACCATGCCAGTGCCTCAGTTGTTCTCGGGAATTTCAGACCGTTTCAACCCTCTGTACACAACGAAAAGCCTAGTAACAGTTTGACACAACGCTATTATTTTGAAGACAAAATCCTCCAGCTTCCGGTCTTGTTCTGGTCAACTCTGTCAACTTGAGGCAGTTGGATAAGCACGTATTAACGAGTCCTGAAGATGATAAACACCGGAGCGCGTGTCAGACTAGATAGGATGTAACCCGTGATTTCCAGAAAGTTACAGAGGGGAAGCTTACATGAAATACTCTTAATCTAGAAATTACTGGTTGTCTCTTTGAACAGCATCGTGGCATTTCCTCCCTCGAAAGAAAATTCAAACTACTTAGGGGATTTTGCATCTCCCCCAGCATTCCCTTTATTTTAGTCCAAATATCAAGCATTTATAGTTCATTTACTTTTCTGGTTTCCTTATACAATTCTGGTGTGTTGTAGGCTTGTAGGAGTATTTATTTTCCAAACAGTTAGCCTGCATGCCCGAGGCTTCAACCTGACAGCTCATGAAATGCTGTCTGTTCAGATGGCTATAGTAATTTGCTGTTTGAGTGACAGCACAGATGACCTTGTTCATCATCATCATCATGTTTCATTAATCATTACCCACCCAGTAGTGGGTTGCTGACCTTGAAGAAACAATATAAAAAAGCCCAAATATAGAAAAACTGGCCTTTATTTAGTCTTTTTACATATGGCTTTAGCTCTTCTTTTATTACAAACAGGTTTTACAAAAGGTTCTGAAGACTTTCGAAATCAACCACAGGTGGAAAATCATGAAGATGTTGATGACATTGCAACAGTACGTGTACGATTAGAGGCTCCCACACGGCTCTGGCCACAAAGCAGTCACAGATAGTAAAAACAGCGAGGAGAAACAGTTGTCTCGAAACACCGCAGTACAACATCAGACAGGGTACGAACCAGATGGACTACAACATTGAAATGTTGTAGTCACAGATAAGAATGCAAAAACACAGAGCAGACATGATTCCCTTTTCAGCTCATGTCTCATTTATGTCACAAATGTTCACACCCTGTTGAAATAAACAATTGATCTCAACGCTATTTCTGCACAACAACGCGGCATGTGTAAAAGCAAAATAAAAGACTGCAAAAGCCAAGGCCAGTTCAACATTATGGCCCAGTGTTGCGTGACCTGATGCATGTTGACCGTTTTCATTCACTACACAGTAAACTCCAGTCATTAGCCACCACAACATCAATTTCCTAAACATGATCAGTATTTTCTACATGTCTAATTACTACAATACAGCTCATTCAATCAGTTATTTGATTCAGTGGAATTAGAAGACAGAATCAAGAGTATCAAATTCATACTTAAAAATCATTACATCACTGCATTACATTAGATTGCACTGCATCTAGATTCAGGTTTCAATGATCCATCAACTGACACTTGACATGTATAAAAACTCGTTTCATTTTCCAGACAGGTTTTAAGGTTTAAGTCCATCGCGAAGACCTTAGTTCAAAAGTTCTTGTCACAAAAAAAAGGTGTTGCATAAACAGGATATGTCTTTTGCATACAGAGGTCTGCAGAGTGGGCTCGGTCTCATGTCTCTCTCCTCGCCTTCTTCTTCTTTGCCGGCTTGGGCGCTTGGCTCTCCTCAGGTTTTTCTGCGGGAACACAAAAATAAAGGGAGAGGGAGATTAGTCACACAGCTCTAGACATGTGATTCACATGATTTTATACATTTCCAAACAGGCTGTTTCAAGTCAGGAGGATCACACAACCATTTGGTTCACTGCTGAGAACAGACTGAATTGACTTCTGTTCTTAGAATACAGATGATACTCGTTTTCTGCTAGAAAACTGAAAGATTTGGGGATGGACACCATTGAAAGACATATCTAGGACGTGTCTCTAGGTAATCCGACACACAAACTATGTACAATGAGGACAAATGACTGACAATCTTACTAGGAGCAAGAAAGAATGCGGTTACAATGCCATAGTATTAAGTGGATGGTTGGACACTGTAAAAGATGGCCAATATGGAAAAACAGTCTCAGAATTCAGTTCAATTTAAAAATGGGATAAACAATGTTTTTCCTAGTGTCTGTCTGTTATTGGATTTATTTTATAGATTTATAAAAATCTTAAATTTAACTGGGAAAAAAAGAAAGCTGGTTGGGGGCTGGGAAGGGCATTTAAAAATGACATGACATCTGGTAATAATAATTCTGAGGCCTCAGCCTCCTCCACCCTCCATAAATCACTCACCAACGCAACCTGTCTGACGGAGATATCTAGCAACAAGGAGGAGGACCACCATTGTATTATTTTACTAAGCTGGAGGTAAAGTGTTCATAGTTTAAAGTAGTAGACTTTTCTCTAGCTGACAGGAATGAAAAAGAGAACCCTGATTGGCCCAGTATCAACCCCACAAGTCATCAAGTAACTACATTACTAATTACTTTACGTTACTAATCTTATAGAAACAAGGCTTTGTACAATACAGGCCTCAATTTAAAACTGCAATATTAGTCAGAAAAGTCTTAATTAGATATTTCCCATGAAGGATTCTGCCTCAGGAAGCTGTTGGTATTACATTCACTATGGCTAATGTGCTAACTTTGTTGTGTTGGAGCAGAAAGGTTGTTCTGCTTGGCAGTGGGCTCTCCATCAGTAGGCTTCTGTGGCACTTGTGTGACAGGGGGTTTCTGGGATATGTTGTCCTTCACTGGTTGCTCCACTCTGGCCTAGAAGAAAAGGGAAACATGGTTAGTCTTGATCACCTCAGCAAGGGAAGAATGAATGAAGCAGTTAAAAATCCAAAAACTGAAAATACTGCACATTGCAAATTTATGTTTACATGATTACTCTTGGACTTTTTAAATATGACATGACAGGAACTGTTCGTGGATCATGCAGAAAAAGGCCTATTAGACGATGTGCTCTTGTGTCAGATATTAGCAGCACTCACCTCGACAGCAGCTGCTCTGACAGGCTGGACGGCAGCAGAATTCTCCTGAACAGGTGGCTGCTTCTTCACCGAGGCTGCAGGTGCCGCCTCCTTCTCTGGCTCCTCACCCTTCACAAGGACACAAGCCAAGTTTACAACAAACTGTGCAGTGAATTCAAAGTGAACTTTAGAGATGTCAGACACTGTAATATGAATTAGCTGATCACATGGGCCAAGAGAGTTACCTGGCCAGGCGCTCCTCCCTCCTCAGCGGCCTTCTTCTTCTTCTTCTTCTTCTTTTTTGTTTTAGCTGCTCCATCAGCAGCAGTCTCTCCTTTGTCCTTCTCATCCTCATCATCGTCCTGACAGAACACACATGGATAAAACATAAACTCAGAAACAAGAGACAAGGTTCAAAATAAAAATACAGCAGCAAAACAAAGCAGAAAATATGGCAGAGTTCATCGTTTCGAGGAACAACCCTTCATTCTGAACAAATACAGAAACTCAGATTCAGATAGGATGAAGGGAGACTTAAGTTTACTGGAAAGCCACTGTTTTAAGATTCCTTACTCTGCCACCATGTGGTGGTAATATCAAAAATGACACTGACAGAAGGCAGTACACACCACTATACCTACAGTGTTCGTACAGGCTTTTTAGGGGTAAAATTCAAGCATGTTTCAAGCACTTTCAAGTTACCTAAACCAAACATTTCCAGACTCTCGAAGCCTTTGTAATCACATTTAACATGTTAAAATAAATGCCAGGAGGAGACAAACAAATGTGACGACAGGATCGTTTCATTTCAAATATTAAAAAGGTTTTTGGTTTACATGAGTGGTTGTGCAGATGATGAAACACCAGATTATGTTGAAAACCAAGCACTTTTAAAGAGGTATATTCAAATTCAAACATACTCCAATCCTTTAAAACATAACAGTATAAGTTACGCATTTTCCAAACTTTCGAGTTTGTACGAACCCTATACCTAGATTTATGTTAATAATTATTCATTGTGTCATTATTTGCACGTATGTTTTAATGCTATGACAAGCCATGAAGAGGGCCTTTTAACATAATGTGAATACATCCACACAGTCTTGAGAAGTGGTCTAATCCGCCATCTGGTGGTAGCACCAAGAACAGCATTGACAGACAGCAACGCGTGCCACTACATTTACACTTCTGAAAAGAATTCCAGTGTGCTATTCATATCATTCATGATATTAATTACACCAGTGTTTCTCATGCTATGACATGTCAAAATGTCTGCCATGTCATGAAGAGTGTTTAAGCTTAGTCTGTATACATCCAGAGTGGTCTGATCCACAACAATTAAAGAAAACACCTGTATGGGTGTACCATGGCTGTGCAGGGGCCGTAATATTCTATTAAATATTTAAAGAACAAAAGCATAACAAAGGCTGTGTGTGTATTCAGTCTACTATGTTGAGGTCCCCCAATACTTTGTTTTGTCCCAAGCTTGGACATACTTACAGCCGCTCCAATCAGCAGATTAACCTTGGTGGGCTGAGGGAGGGGCTGCTCCTGAGCAGGAGAGGGATCAGGAGGAGTGGGCTCTTCATAGTTGCCCCAGGCTTCAGAGGGGGCGTTCCAGTCGGAGCTGGGGTCGACTGAACCGCCATCTGAGAAACACACCAGACCGTCAGAAAACAGAAGTGTACAGGAGTATCATAACTATAAAGTTACATTAAACAGAGCAGTTAAAGAAAACCATTATATTATCCTTACTGAGTCCAGACCACTCGTCGTCAACTCTGGCCGGACTGAGCCAGGGCAGGTCCCTCACAGGCTGAGGCTCTACAAAGACACAAGAACAATACTTCAACCTGCCATCCAATAGGGATGCTTTGGAAAACTATGCTATTTAAGGGTGTGAGACAGGTTAAGCCTCTACTTGTCATATCATCAGTTTGTTGTATACCTACCAGCACTCAGTCCAGTTAAAGACACCAGACTTCGCTCTGTTGTGGGCATCCCCCTCTCAATCACAGTCCACGACCCTGAAACATACACAGTTAACTTTAACATAACTAAGACTCAGTGGATGATTGTGTTGATGAGGACTGCTTAAGCTTTGTTTACTTTGATGATATGAGGTAATTCTAATTAAAAAAAAAAAAAAAAAAGAAAAAGCTATTTTACTTTGCTGATATTCAGTCGATTATCACATGACATGAAGAAAAGCATCAAATTCTCACATTTCAGAAGCTGGAACCAACAAACGCTTGATATTTTCACTTACACAATTACTAAAAATAATTATTGAATTACCAAAATATTTGCAGATTCATTTTCTATTGATCGACTAATCCATTAATGGCTGCAGCGCTAATAAAGCCTGACTTTTTCAAAAGCTAATTTGAATTATTTACAAAAAAAAAAACATAATTAGGCAACCTCTAAATAAGGATGCACCAATCAGCTATCTAAACTCTCTAAATCAGTCTGACACCAGTCTTCTTTATTTCTTTTTCCCATTTAAAGATCTGTGTACACCTTATTGTGTGGAACTGATTGGGGTCATTCTTAATGTGAAAGGCAACCTGAGGCTGCCATTACACCTCACTTCCTCACTTTAAGTAGATATTTGTTGAGAAAACCATCTCACCACTAGGTCCATTTAGTAGCTACTCTGAAGCTTTTGATTTGCCCAGTTGTCTTCAAATTGTGGATGAAGATCATGTGATATGATCAAAAGCTCAAGAACAGCTACTAAATGGAGCCTTGTGGTGAGACTGTTTTCTCAACTGCCGTTTCCAAGGTCAGGAACGAACCTCAGATAAAGTAGATACATTTTTATTATATTATTGTTTTACAATGTTTTATTACAACAATGACTAAGAAGCAGACTTTAATGTGGATCGGTCACACTGGCCAATACCTGATCCAATTATTATGGTTGATATGCGTATCAATACCCATCCCGCATACCAATCAGTGCTTCACTGACTCTGACCCTGCAGCCGATATAGAGATTATCAGGCATTAACTGCTTCCTGAAGTGCCATAAAGATAAAGCTTACATAAAGAACACATGCAGGGTTCAACAACCGAGCAGTTAAGTAGGAGAGATAAAACTTTTTTACCATCAATGTCCCCTCTACACACTGACACCGTTTCTCTACTGCTGGTCCAGGGGCCCGTCTTCGGAGCAACGGTGTGAGCAGGAACCTTTACAGCCACGTCAGTCACACCAGCGGCCACCGCTGCCGCCTCGCTGCTGTTAACTAATACCAGGAGAGAAACACTTGACACTCAGCCAGAATGAACACAGACCAGGTGGGCAACACATCTAATATAGGAGTTCCCAGTGAAGCATGTGAACTTTTGGTTCATTAAAGATTATGTGCAGATGACTTATCAGTGCTTGGTCTTTCTCAACTGGTTATCAGTCAAGTGGGTGAAGCATTTTCTGCTGAGAATTACCTTGAGATATAACAGCCTCAGCCTTCTCTGCCTTCACTTTTGTGGATTCTCCTGAAAAGATGGAATTAAAAAAAAAAAAAGGTCAATATGTGTCAAGTACACTATCCATGAGAGCCTATTAATGAACAAACACTTCAAGGAAAACTCACGAGACTCAATTTAATTCCCCTAAAGACTCTATTTATAGTCTGTCCTGTCAACAAGAGACCAACCAAATGCAACAACAGCCTATACAGAACAGACAGAAACAGCTCTCATTAGGTGCCATGTTAAGCTTGTTATTTAAGATGGCCTGGAGGCCTTGTGCATTGTGTGAATGTATACAAGTGATAAACTCCTTCCCTCTTCCTGATTTAAAAAATTACAACCTAAATGAAAATATACATGGTTTTAAGAGTTATGTCTTTTAAGAGCCAACCTTTTTTCTTCTTCTGGCTGGCAGGTGCGGGGCCTGCAGAGGCCCTGGGCTGCTCCGGGGGAGTGCTCGCGGGCGTGTCCCCTCCTCCAGGACTGGATGAGCCATCACTGGAACTCTTGTCCTTCTTGCGTTGCTCACGCTTCTCCTTGTTGCTGACCTTGGTCTCCCATGTGCCTGAAAAGTAACATTGAACGCAGTGTGAAGTTAGCTGCAAAATGCTGCAAGGGATGCAAATTATAGGATTAGTGAAGAAATATGGTATGGATTAGGCAGGATAAAGGAATGGACACAGAGACTTTTTAAAATACACGCTTAATATATTTTGTTGAGAAAACAAGTCTAAAGGCAGGTCCCATTCCACCAAAATAAGTCAGATTTTGTTTTAACCAAGGCTGCATTTAATTCATTAAAAAAAACAGCACAGAAGTGAGTCATTCCCTATGTGGTGCAATGGCCTGGTTACTGAAAATGGTGGCTTAATATGAAACAAAAATAAACGAAAACAGACAGTGACACCATACCCGAAATCACTTTGACAAAAAAAACACAAAACAAAAACATAATTATGATGCGATTCATAATATTTCACCTTCTTCTGGTTCTTTGCCATCTGCAGTCACCGTCTTGGTCTCCTTTACAGTCTGTTTGGCCTTCTTCTTGGACTTCTTTACCTGGAAGGAGAGAAATAGTAGGCATAAATTGGAAAAGAAAGTATATCTGACAAAAAAAATAAATCATCTGGGATTGTGGTAAGGGGCTGGCTACATTGGCGATGCTATGCTGCGCATATGATTTTACCTCCAAGAACAGCAACTGGGCAAAAGACCCCACATGCTGACTGAACCATGGACAGTCAATCAAATCAGCATGCTCAAGCCATGTCTATTTATAAGTGAAACTACATCCACTGTCCAAGACTACCTAAATCTGTTACATGGCCTTTTTGTAAGCACAATTCTCTTAGTGTATACACAATTACATCTTCTAACTCTAGCACCTTCAGGACTACAGATTGCATTATTCTGTGGTATCCAGAGGGTGGAATTCGATGAAAGGCTACACCTTGTGTTGCCCTATACCAGGAGCCATCCTCCAGGATTTTGCTGCATCTGCAAGTTAAAAACTGTAACCTAACACTGGCAGCTGGTCTGGTTACATCATTGCAGGGTGACAGTTTTCTCAACTGATTTTCATTGAAGAGGACCCGAATAAATGATGACATGACTTAAAGCAACGGCAGCTACGTGCAAGCATTTATACCAACATAACCTGTTCAGGTTGCATCGCCATGTTGGAGTATGTATGTGTGTGTGTGTGGCCATATGTCTTTGGCACAGCAAATTACCTCTAAAACCTTTTCAGCCTTGACTTCTGGTGGAGGCGGCTGGTGATGTGGCACTATCTCTTCCGACACAATGGCTTCTTCCTGTGGTTCAGCAACAGCTCTCCCATTTGACTGGGCTTTCTGGAAGGCAAATGTTAAGAAATAAAATGTAGAGGGCCATGACAATTTCCATCTATATTCCTTTCAAGCAATCAACATGTAATACCATCCAAGGCTAGCTCAGCCAGGTCAACACTAGCCTGAAGCTAGCTAGGGTTTTAGCCATGACATGAGACTCAACTGTCACTGTGGTGTTAGCTTGACAGTTAGCCTTGCTAACGGTACTGCTACCAAGCTAGTACATGGTGTAGACTGGTTTAATTTACGTGCCTTTTCTGCTTTCTTCTTCTTTTTCTTCGGTTCCTCTGATTTGACAGGTTTACTGACACCTCTCTTAACGTCTATCTCGTCGTCCACAGGGCTTACAGCGGGTCGTTTCTTGAAGAGAGTCCGGCAGGCTGAGGCCCACAGAGCGACCATGAGCACCAGCCCGGTACATGCCGCTAAGAGGATCACCCATGGCGGAATAAGCTCAGGCTTCAGCCCCAAATCCACGCCGAGCTCGGAGCGCAGCACCTCCAGGCCTCTGGACAACAGTTCATTCAGACGATTTGTAAGCAGCTTGACCTGCTGAGAGGCCGCGTCCTGCCACTGCTCCATTTGTATTGTTTCTCAAACAGACCGATTAGTCACGCTTTGCTTGCCTCTATTACCAGCGCTAGCCTGCAGTCCTAGCTAAAAATAACGGAACGACTTTGACATGATGGAAAACAATAATTTCATCTCTCTTCCGCCAGCAACATCGGCCTAGCCAGCCAGCTAGCTAAATCTTGTAAAGGCTGCGGTGACTAACTAAGTTAGCTAACTAGCCAGCAAGTTAGCTGATATCATCATAAGATAATATACCACCGTTAGCTGACCACCACAATGCATCCACTCACTGTGACCGCAAGTAAGCAGGTTCCCCTCATATGGCTCCGTTTTGACTGGAGGAGAAGCGTTGCCTTCACTGTCGCTTGTAAACTGGAATTTCCAGGCTGTAAATCGCAACTGTGTATTGTAGCAGTCTGTGATTAATGTCCAAAAAGCTAATTTAAACAAAATCATTGTTTTCGTAGCTATCGTTATTTTGAAGACAACATATTTAATGTGTTTAAAGTGGCAGACTGAAGAGGACTATGCTCAAGACATAGCTTTGCTTTATACTGTTATTTGACATTTGTTGTATCATATTTCTTGTCAGTTGTTGACAAGGTGCCTTAGCCCCATAAATGACACATCCCGGTTGTCATATAATCTGACTTTCCCCAGCCTAATTAACCAGGTACACGAAAGTCGTTTTTTTTCAGAAAATCATATGAAGGCAACACAAACGGGCCGTGACAGCTCCAATGAAATGGGCGGGGCTATGATTTCTCCCATGCTGATTGGCCAAAACCCTCGGTTCAAAAAAAATCTTCCAGCCCTACTTAAAAACCAAAATGTTTTTGGTGTATTTTGTCAAATGCTGTGTCAAACAGTATTCCATTTACTCTGCAATTGCACAATTCCAGTAATACAAAGATTATTTTGTAAAACTAATAAGACTTTTCTTTTAAATTCTGTTTTATTTATATAATGCAAATACATAACAAATCAACAAATCTAGTGCAAAACAGCACATAAATACAATTATTAAAATACTACTAATAATACTAAATAAACTATGAAGGGCTGGGGTAGAGTACAGATTACATAACTCTATCCGGTGTGTAGCAGGGCAAAACTTTGTCGCAGGTAAGCAGCCTCCTCTCATACTAATGTAACACAATGAGAAAAAAAAAAAAAAAAAATCACGACCGACAGCTTATTTGCATCCAAGTTTATTTTGAAATTCCCTACTCCCCCTGTACAAGAAAAAGAGGACTTTCCACAAAGGCAGCAGTGAACTGTCAGTGATAGTACTTTTCTAGGGAAGGAAAAAAACTGATAATCACAGTGTGTCTTTTCTTCTTTTAAATACTTCTACTGCTGTCATCTTTGGCTGGGTTTCGGCAGACAGCTTTCTGTCAAACCACATTCCTGGGAAGCAAAGGTTTAAGCCAATAGAACAGGGCTGTGGGCTTTACATTTTACAGTGCCAATGCAGGAATGTTCTGGACTGTATACCTCTTCTTCATTAACACAAAGGAAAAAAAACAATAAAAATTGAAATAAAAATAACAAGCTGTTTGTGTTCACAACACAAACAAATATTACCGCCTGGGGAGATAGCGACAGTATGTCGAATTTCATAAAATTGTATAGACAAAAAATAAATCTACAAAAATGGAGCTAGGTAAATATTACACAACAGTAAACATGTTTTTCTTTTTTTCCTTTTTTTAAACTCTTTTCAGTTGAACCTCTACACAAAACCAAAATTCTTGGTCTTAATGGCTAGCAGGAGTTTCTGTTTGAGTATCTGTTTTGAAGAATAGAGTGGCACGTAGAGACGTGAGATGCAGGTATTGGCTGTGGGGAGGTGCTGGTCGTCTGGAGGCCGGATGGTGATGGAGGGCATCGGCTGGAAGCCCTCCTCGCTGGCTGGCAGAGAAGGGCTGGAGGTCCAGAAGTACACCTGAGGACAAGGAAAACCATTAGTCACATTTGCCATATCCATCCAGGGACCACTGTATTTTATGATGTTGAAGCAGGAAAAAAAAGGGCAACAAGAGAAAGATGCTTTGAACAAATGATATTATCAAATATGTTTACTAGTGCTGGTCATGCATATCAATTAATGTCTTACAATGACATTACAGACTAAAGGCTCGTCTCCGCGGGATGCAACTGTGCTACTTAAGTTGTCCTTCAATTCAAACAGAAATGTGTCATTTAAAACAATGCTGTGGCTCTGTAGAAGCCCATGCTCCTGCTCCGTCACACGCACGTCACCACATATTAAAAGGGATTTTTGGAGTATATTTTACTTGCACATACATAAAAATAAGGTTGCAGCCCATAGAAAGAGTTTCAATTCATTTATATCCCTATTCTACACAATCAATGTATGCTGTAGGTGATACAGAGGGCAAAGGTGATGCACAGAATAAGCAGAAGAAAGAATGAGAGAAATGAAACAGAGAAGTGAAACTTCACTGTCCAACACCTAACTGCTCCTGTATTACACTTAGTTTTACCATTTTGAATGTGCAGCTACAACAGGTGGAAGCATTCTAGACTGTAGTGGGGGTCTTGTGTAAGGCGGTTGTGCAATAACATGTTGCCAGTGTAACATGCTCAGACTTAAAAGGGTAAAAGTCTTATAGCCCCGCTAGTGGCCCCCCAAAGCCACCAAACCAGATTAAAGTGGTTTGAACTGACCAACTAACTTGGCTAACACTTCTGCAAGTGGGGCTAAAACACATGCAAAGCAAACTAAAGTAAAAAAACATTTTAATTGTTCCACAAAAAAGGTTTTGAGAAGTGTGCTTTAGGAAGGGATTAAAAGACTGATGTGGCTAGCCGAAACTCTTTGTTCAGGGGACCTGACGGAGAATGTTCTACAAATTTTAATCGTTAATCTTAGCCTCAAGTAATGCACCTCATATTATTATTGACACTGCTAACAACTGAATTACTGAGAGCCCCAGTGAGTCTCTTTGTTTTGCAGGATAATTATGATGAGAACAGACTTACCAGATCTTGCCTCTCAGTCATGCTCATCTTCTCGACTATGGACCAAAACCAGCGTTTAAACTGCAGTAGTTTGTCTGCATTTTCCCCTGTTGGATGAAGTACAAGTCTTTGCTTACTATATTACAGCAAAAATGCACAACAGTAAATATTTCAGTTCTGAGTTAATGCCGACACAGAGCAGAGAAGATCCAGACAGAGCAGCATACCAGATTCATCATTGAAGGAGGTGAAGCTAATGAGCATCTGGACATTGACTTCTCCGCAGCCATTGACCAGCAGCCTGAAGTCCTCAGCTGTCAGGTCCTCCAGGGCGTTCTTAGGAAGTACATCCAGCAAGCCCTTCCTCATTGCCTATGAAAGACACAGACAGGCGCAATGATTGGTGTGAATACACATTTTGGTGACTGACATCACTTTTGTCTGTGTTCCAAAAAACACACACAATCTGAGAAAAGTAGAGAAACGTATTCACAGCCTATAGAGTGCTGCAGGAATGAGTCCTAAAACCCGGAAATGAGTCAGCATTATTCCATTTCCGGTTCCCTCGTATCAAAGTCAATGGGTTTCTTGAATGGGTTTTTGGTTAGATGCCTGAAATAAGGTCTGTGGTTAACACAAGCTTAAGAGATTATCACGTTTTGTTCTACGACATAAAATACGTTAGTAAATACCCCACTCATGAATTTTGAAGCTCTTACGCGTCTTAAAAAGGCGGTTGCTAACAAGTGGCTAAATGAGACTACAGAGGTTGTCGGGGACATTAAACAGAAACTCATCTATTCACTCGTCCTCCTTTACAGCCTCATTGTGTTTATGCTCGCGCTCTTGCAAACTATTCTAATTCAGACTTTCCGAAGGGCTTTTGTAGAAGAGGTAAGCGTGCAAAGTCAAATTACAAGTTGGAAGCTTAGTGGAGGTGACGCTGAAGTCATCCGACCGTGGTGTAGTTCGTTTATAGCCTAACGTTAGCTTTTTACTTCTGGCGACTGCATTTACGCTTCAAAAAAAATCATAAAAGTGGTGTTCATTTGTGAAGATTATCTTGATGAACAAAACGTGCAAGTATCATAAACTTTTGTTTGCCACAGAGTTTATTTTCTGCAATAATCCAAAATCCAATGGAAAAATCCCATTGGCTTTTTGTCGAGGGAACCAGGGCGATGCTAACTTCCAGGTTGGCCTACAAAATCATCCCTGCAGCGCTCTATTAAGAGGGAGTGACATTTGGGAGTGTTTTACTTACATGGAGAGGCTGCTCAGCCACCACCAGCATTCTGTGCTCTGCATACTTCCTCACATACTCGTACACGTTGAGGGGAGTTACTGGCATGTTGACTCCACCAGACAGAAGCTCCACCTGAGACAGGAAGAATAAGGCATCAACAAACACTTTATTTATGGCATAAACATATTTCAAGGGACATATTTATCATACATCTTTCCACTATGGTGTTGAGTATTCAGTTCCTGCTTTCAAAAGCAGTACCTCAGGCTGCTTATCTAAAACAGAAAAACAGGCCAATCACAGTAACGGATTTTCCTCATAGATTACTGATATTTATAGGACAGAAGGACAGTTTTTTTTTTGGTGCATTATACGTCTTCTGTGATGTTCAGTGAGTCTGAATTTGTAGAGTGAAACTGTCAGAAACTGTTACTGTGTTCTGACTGGCATTAGCACTGCGTCTAAAAATTAAGTCTTATAATTTTGTTGGCAAATTTCCAGTAAAACACCTTGTTGCATGTACCATGTAGCCTTGTGCTAGATCACAGTGTAAAATTCTACTTTTTAAAATGATGGCTCCTAGGTTCTCACCAGTGCCTCTAGCAACATGCTCAGGTCATTGCACCCCTTGCATTCTTTTTAATACCGAGATATTTTCAGTCTGAACAGCACGGGCTAAGCATTCATTTGTTAGCATTTAGTGTTTCTATCTACATTTGGTCACACAATGACACAGTGCAGGCCTTTACCTGTCCAGCCCCTTCCTCTTTGCAGAGGTCAATGGCGAAGGCCAGGTCCATGGCAGCAAATACTGCTTCTGCTTCACCAGCCTGAGAATGGCGGATCAGCTGCCGCAGGCTCTCATACATGACCGGGTCAAAGAACGCAAAGTCATGCCAGTTCACCTGCAGTGGCAAAGATTATAAGTAGATTTAGCAACTTCATTCTGAAAAGCACCAACATCATGTTGCAGGGTTGTACTGTACTTGTAAAAATACATAATAAAAAAAAACAGATTTTCTCTCACCTTCCTCCCAAGCAACACTTTGATGACATGTCTGTTCAACGTGATTGGACAGAGCTCATTCTGAAGCAGACATAACCCCAATATTCTGTAGAGAAAACATAACATTTAACCGACTGTTTCCTACTTTGTTAAAGATGTGACTCATTTTCCCTAACTTTGTCCTCTTCTGAAGATTTTCAGTAAAATCAAGTTTTTATTAAACCAAATTAGCTGAAAATAATTCCTCTTCATGTTTGACCAAACAAGATGACAATTCATTACCTGCCAATGTTACGGAAGCAGTTCAGCCTGGCTTCTGTATTCTTGCCGGGCCGAGGGGAGTAGAAGCCTCGTTTACCGGGCTGGTAGAAGAGAGGAGCGTTGTCGTCCCCGTCATCTGGGTCGTCCAGCTCCATGTCGACCACACTGCGGGTTGAACCATGACGCTTACGGTTCTCCTGCTGCTACAACCACACATAAGGGAGGAGGGGAGCACTGTTAAGTGTGGCAAGATTGACTGTTTAGAAGGTAATGCATTACAGAAGAATTCATGTCATTTTATGAACAGAAATTAAATGAATAGCTCTATATGTTGGGACAGTATAGTGGAGTGCAGTGGAAACAGAGATGTTGAGTTTACTTGTGCTTTCTCTGGGGCCTCCAAAAGACCCAGGTCCAATATGCTGTCAGCACCATTTTCCCTGGAGGAGACGGAGACAGAGTTTATAGTTAGTTTATAAAACTTCATGATGCAAGAAAATTCTGCAACAATTTAATTTTGATATCATTGTACAGCATTTTAGGCTACATCCACACTAATACGTTTTCTTTTTAAAAACGCACAACTTTTGCTACATTTACACCTAGGGTCCACACTAGCCCAGCATTTTATAACCCCTAAAACGGAGACTTTTGAAAACGCTGCTGACCCCGTTTTAGTTTGAAAACTCTGGGATTGTATTTTAGTGAGGACGGGTGGAAACAGACGTTTTAAAACAATGACGCAGACACCCATGTTTGCTTCCTGATTGGGTCTTATCAGTCACGATGTGTCCAACCATACCAGCGGTTAATTCAACATGGATAACGAAATACAACACTTATTTTCAGTAAGAGTTCCACCTCGTCGTCGGTCCAAGCATAGAAATCTTTGCTCTTACTTTTCTCCATTGTTGTTCTTTGTTCGTAGTATTTTCTAAGCAACCAACCGCAGAGTAGACAATCTGCTTCCTGTTTACACCAGCATGCACATGCCCAGTGCACATGAATGGTCATGTGATGTAGTATGGACAGAGATTATTTCTGAAATGGTGATAAAACGCTTGTGTGCACGGAGATTTGTTTTTAAAACAGCGTTTTAAAACGGAAACATACCAGTGTGGATGTAGCCTTAGTGTCACAGGCATTGAGAGCAGGACAATACGTGTTTCACTATGGTGAACAGAGCAGATAATGGACACTGTGTTTTAGCATATATAGGCTTATGTTACCTTCCATGTGCAATGAGAAGTTCCATGGCCTCCTCCACCCTGGCTCTGAGAGAATCCTCACTAGCCAGCAGCAGCAGCAGCTGGGCAGGGGACAGCTCCAGCAACATGCCTGTGATTTTACTGGCAAATGCCTGAGGAGACAAACACACAGCTGGTCTAAGTATGGTGAAGGAAACCATCAATTGTTCCAGTTACAGACTGGTAATCATATTATACAGTAGAGCAGTCAAAGTATGTTTCCACTCATTTGAAAATTGATGTGGCTTGGTGACAGCAAAGGAAAGGTCATGTGCTCTTTAAAAATCAATGGATTTCTTCATCTTGTTGTTGAATGTGCAAGGCCAATTTCATGCAAATCTGTTAGTAGTCAAGATATGCTGACCTGTTCTTAAATTGATAAAAAGTCTGTTTTGGTAACTCAGAGCTTTGAAGGATGCAGCTGATTTCTTACCGGTTGCATTGCATGAACACGTGGGTAAAGCCTTTCACCCAGGGCTTGTCTGTGTGCAGGCAGGGGGTCAGGCTCATCACTGGGGTTTCCCTCTGACGAAGGCCTGAAAGGCCTAGTGTCTATGGACAGCTGCCTCCTTGAGTCTCTGTAGTACACAAACACACAGGTTTGTCTCAGTCTCACATAGCACAAACTCTTGTGTTTATAGTAAAAGGGGGATATGTGTATTAAGTTGGCGTTTACCTGTCTCGGTCTCTCCGAGATCCCGCTCGAAGCCCTCCACTTCTCCTCTCCCTTTCCCGGTCTCTGTTTCTCAAGCGCTGCATTAGATCTACAGACACAAACACACATTGAACAGAACAAGTTCACCTTTGAGTGTAAATCTTTTATGTAAAAAATATATTTTTTTACTCGTGTGATAACTGCTTTAAGCATCACAAAAGTACCATTGAATGTAACAATGAAATCACGTGTATTGTCATTAATACGGTATAGTTTCTATGTATTGTCATACTTGAATTGTAATCGTGATGACACGTACTGCTGGCCTGCATGCCCTTGCTGACACTCTGAACACAGTCCAGATTGGGCAGCTTATCGTTGGAGAGGAGGGCCAGGGCGATGGCCGTGTAGAAGCTGCGCGCCACGCCGCTGCCCTCGCCCGGCTCGTCTTTGAAGGTGACCTTCACCCGGTGCACAGCCATGGGTGTGGTTGTGCAGCGCCTGCCAAAGTGCGTATTTAGCTGACGCATGGTCTGCTGTATTAGCTGGTCTCGATCCCGGTCCACCTCCAGGGCCAGGTCACGGGACTGCAGGTTCCGCAGCTTCTCCATCTCCCGACGGAACTTGGATTCCTTTACCTCAAAGCCACCCAGCTCTGTGAGGATCTGGGATAAACAGCAGAAAGACAAAATCATTATGAGCCTGCTCTCTAACATCTAGGCCACCATCACCGCTAAAATGTTTTTGATATTAGCATTGAATCAAATAATTACAGTCATTAGTCTGCAGCTCTATATAACCGAGTTAGCAGACCAACCCAAGGCAAACACACCGGTAAATATTGGATGTACATTTCCCCATTGAAGCTCATTGCAATATCTATTAAATCTATTTTCAAGTAAAAAGGTCTGTTTGGGAATTGGGAAAGCATTTATACGAGTATAAAAAGAGGACAACTGCTACTTTTACGAAGTTTAAATGAATATTCAGATAGAAATGTACCGATCCAGGCTCTGCTCCAACATCCTCCATGAAGACACGGCCAAAGAGCTCCAGTGACAGACGCCAGCGGCCAAGTAGCATGTCATGTGAGATCATCATCCCCATGAAACTACAGTGAGGTCTGGACAGACAAAGGAGAAAGGGACACAACATTTGATGCTGTTATTGTATTTTTAAAATAGTATATTAAAAAAAAAATTAAGATTTCATCAGGGTAAGGCTATGATCTGCATCATATAGTCCCTAATTCTGACTCTGTTAGCTGTTGTCTTTTCTGCACAGTATTAGAATTTGTATAAAATGTGGCAATTTACTGAGACCAGTTCCATGCTAAGCCCAGGCAGCAAAAATTTGTATTGCACTGATTTTTTCTTAGATCTAAGGCGTCTCATATCACCTTAGCTAAGCCAACATCACAAAGCACAGATTAGTGTTTGATACCTGAATGATGGCAGAGGAGGTCCGTCACTCTCAGTGAGGCCAATCTCAGCAAGTAGGCTGCTCTTCAGTTGGGCCGCGAGGTCGTGGGGTGAAGGGCCTGGTTTTGAAGCCTCCAGCTCCTGCTCTGCCAGTGACTGGTTCCCAGTGCTCCGCTGGCCGGCTTCCATACTCATCACATTCTTCAGGTTGGCTGAGTAAGACATCTTAGTGGGCAGGATCTGTTTTAGTGGGGTTCAGAGTAGTTATTTAGTAATGTGAATGGATGTCTTGAGATGACAGTGTGATGGTGAAAGAATGGAAATATGGCAATGTGACACAGAACACAGGCTATGTTCCAATATCCACACTTGAATTTCAGTGTGAGCAAAAAGGCCATCCAAAATATCCATTATTTCTTGCTGTTCATTATTTCCAATGCTCTCAAATACCATTGTAAATAATGAGGAAATAATGAAGCCTGGATAGTTTTTACAGATTTCCATTTAAAAGTGTTGTTACTTCAACATTTCAATGGTGTTTGTTATGCATGGATATTAGAACACAGCTGCCAGCGTGTTTGTGCAGTGAAGAGGGGTGGTATACCTGAGAGGGGGAGGGTAGAGAGGAGCCCATGTTTACCTCCAGGCAGTTCCTGTCCATGCTTGCCTCAGCCAGGCCTTTGGTTGCCATGTAGGAGGAAGAGTACAAGCCCTGAGAGGGACGGCCGAACAGATCCTCCTTCCTGGCATTAGGCTGTTAGAGAAGAAGCAAAATTAAGTTGAAGCCAAAGATGCTGTTTGGTCATTATATAATATTGTGAGTCTAGCTAATGGCCGTATGCTCTGTCTAATGTGTTGGGGTAGTGTTCTGCTAGCTCTGTGATCTATCAATTTAAGTACTCCTTATACCACAGCGAAAGACACAGGCTCTCCACAACAAACCCTATCCAGTATTTCCTTCTGGCAACAAAGGGAAACTGGTCACCGCAAGGCTAAAAGAAAGATTGCTAGGAACATGGAACAGATTTACTAATAGATATGTTTCCATCGTTATAAAGTCGAGCTGTTAATACAGAGTATGCTCTGCCCTCTTTTGGACCTTTTAGAATAAAAAACGATTTTCTGCCAGATTGCTTGTCATTTGATGTGCAGTTTGTGGGGGGCCACGACACCCAATCAATTGCCTAAAGGACAACAACGATCTGGCTGTCGAACGATCAGTTGAATTCTGGCATTTCAGACATTTTGGTCGGCTGTCTTGCAGCTTGAGCAGCTCCACGGTCCGATTTCACACATGGATGCTGTCAGAAATCTGTTATAAACTGTAGTGAGCTTGTTTTAATGTTACTGGAGTAGTATTTTACATGCTGTGGCTAAAACTGTCTTACAGAGACTGTGCTTAAAACTGAACTTGGCTGCAGAAAAAACAGACTGTCTTACTTTCTGTTCACAGCAGAATTGCACAAACGCTGCCTTTCTCTCTTTTTGTCAACATTGGTAAAGGCGCGGCCATTTTGTTTGAATAAACTTTGTTGGAACTGTCACTGGACAAAACCAACCGAGAGTTTCATGTTTACGTTCAGTGGGCGCATCCACGTCATGCCAGCCAACTGATACGTACATTGTAAGCATAAAAGTTGTGTGTTGCTGTGCAGGAAGGCTAATTAAAAACATGTTCTGCGAGTTAACCAACATACAAGATTAATAGAAACGCACACTGTCTGCCCAGTTTAAATTACAAGAAGAGAAGATGACTGACTGGGTAATCTGAGCAGTTTACCAATTCTATAGAATTTTTATGTTTATTTTTATTTATTTTTATCTATTTCTCTTGCCAGTTAGGGCCATTGAAACATGCACGTCACCAGCATAGTTGCCATCATTGTCACTGGACAGCATGCTGTTAAATGTAAGGAGGTTGGGGACCGTGTATCTTTAATCCTTCCATCTTCACTGTCTCAGGAGAAGCCTGAGAATCACACAAAGAGACTGAGCAGCAGTTCTAACCTGCAGCAGGTGGGGCTGGTCTGCGAGTGGAATGGCCTCAGCCAGGGGAACATCGAAGGGGTTGGGTGGGATGCAGCCCAGGAAGGTCATTGAGTCAGACCGACGGAAGAAGGGGTGGTTCTGACCCGTTTCGGCTGGAACTGGGTCCTCATCCTTGTCCTGCAGAGTTGAACCTGAGGTGAAGCAGAAATAAATCAACTGTCAGCACACACATTAAAATGACGAAGTAGTTCTTTGATATTTATTACACACAGACTACTATCAAATATTAGTTATCTGGCTTACTTTGATTGGTGTCCTCGTCGTTCTCGTGTTCAGAATCCTCATTGTCCAAACCCAGTTCCAAAATCTCTCGATTCCTACAAATAAACATGTGTGTGGATTATAAATACTGTTAAAAATAGTTACATGTAGTCAAGAAGTCTTTCACTTAAAGCCATGGTTAATCAAAGGCCCTAACAACCATTCATCCTGCTGACAACGGACAAAATAATGTGAAAACAGGGTTTTGTTCTGGTGGTTATCATATACAATTCTGTGCAGATAATTCAGTTGTCTAGTGATGCAGATTTCAACCCAAAACCACAAATTTAAGAAATGGCATCTACAAAAACTGTGGGATTTAACCTCTTTTTAGTTGTAACCAAACACAATAATGCTGCTGCCAAATTAAACTCTCAGTTTTTGAATATAATGAGAGCATTTTCCTTTTTTTCTTCATTTACCTCTTTCTGTCCATCTGTGGGGTGTCCAAAGTGGTCTGCTGGTTCATGGCCTTAACCCAGTAGATAAGAGCCTGGAAAACGTAGGCCACATGTTTGAGTGAGCACACGTCCAGCACAGGAAGCACATCAGAGTGCTCATCATTGTGGGAGCGCATCAGTGATAAGGCGTAGTTCAGGAAGTCGCCGCGCGCCGACATCATGCCCTGGCGAGCTGTCAGCAGGGTAGCTGCTCTCCTGAAACACATACAAAACAAGTGAGCACATCGCAATCCTTACTGATGCAGGAATGCACAAATACGGAGTTACCAGTTCAATACAAAGTGAGCAGACTCTTTTGTGCATGCACAGTTGGAATGAACTTTTTAAGACTGAAGAGTTTAATGGCTATTGCCTTCCTAATTTTCTTCTGTGGTTCTCTTAGCCAAGACAGATAAATAAGATAAGATAAGATAAAAGTCTTCTCCCAAGACTAATTATCATTTAACAGTTATCCACTGATCAGACTAATAAACGTGAATAAGAAGAATTACAAAAACTGGGGATTTATGAATTTATGGTTTTTTACCTGCGTCCTTCCAGGGTGCGGAGGCTGGCCTCCTCTCGAGCCGTCATGCGTTCCCTGCGAGCTGAGTGCTGAGAGGCGTGGAGCGGGTGGCTGGGGTGACCCGGGTCTCCAGCAGATGACAGGGCTGAGCCGTATCGCAGCTGAGCTTCAGTGGAATCCATGATGGACACCATCCAATTCCAGGTAGGAATCAGCTTTTCTTCAACATAGTTCTGGTTCAACACGGAAAACATGATATTGATTAGAGAGTCACTGTTGTCCACTGCCAAATAGGACTGATACAATGCAATTCAAGTACATATTTAACAGGGATGGGAGTTGGCAGGGATCTCCTGAAACAATATTTTGTTTCTGAAGGTGAAGCTGTAGGTATTCCAATGCTATACTGTTGCAATTAAATATTCCAATTATTTTGTGATTTTCTTATTGTTATTGGTCTTTTCAAATAGCCTGGGAGCCAGACGCATCTGCCAGAGCAAATAAAACATGAGCTCGCAGATTCCCCCTCCCATTCAGACAGATTTCCAGCCGTCCTGGCCCGAGTCAACTGTTTATCTAATATGGGGTGGGTTTGATACGATGACTGTACAGAGGAGCGCCGTTGAGGCATTTTCCTAAACAACCAAGATGGCTGCCACTGATGTAGAATGTCAGTATTAAACGAACTGGGTGGTATATTTTCTCTAAAAGAAGAACAAACAACTGCACTTTGTTGCTCTGATTGGTTGTGGGTCTATCCAATTGCGTCCAGAGGCATTTTGGTCTGCGCCTGTTGATAACGCCCCTTGGAAATCGAAAATGAACTGGTTCGCATTTGCGAATTGGTCAGGCGATGTCAGGCTGCTTTTTAAAACAATTTAAATGCGTTTCTTCAAAGTGTATGCCCAGATAAATCAATCAGTTCAGCCTGTGTCCTCTATGAATGTGTAGCCAAGTGTAGTTTTATATAGCACATGTTAAAGTTTCAAATGTATCTGGGAGGGAAAAAAGGCTTGAACTCAGATGCTGGAGTAGGTAAATATAGGTAAATAGGATGGCCGCTGCGGAGATAATAACATAACATTCTTTCTACACAATCTTTTATTCACTTAAATGATGGACATGGTAAATGTCAATGTCCTAGTACCAATGTATCATGTTTTTTTTTCTAAAGATATGCAATGTTTGTTTAGTGATAATTAAAAAAAAAAAAAAAAAAAAAAAAACAGACGCACATGATGGCAGTGTATCTTACCTGCAAGTTGACTGCATCCTGGTAGGTGAGCTTTACAGCAGCAGGGTACTGTGAGTAGACTAGATGGTTGTACTTGGGAATCAGACTCATGAGGTCTGAGATCTGCCTGATGACGATGCTGTAGGCCCGGGCCAGGCTACTGGCAGATGTCAGATAGCTGCTGGAGTTGCTGGCCTCCAGAGCCGCTGCCGCTGCCGCAGCACTGGAGCTGATAGCACTGGAGCGACGCAGGTTGGTAGGGTCAATATATATTAGGCCTGTGGAGCTTGCTGTAAAAAGACAAAGATCATAAAAAGGTACAATTAATATACAGCATTTTTCATCTAGAATCACAAACATGAGACATTTTACAATAAAATCCCACAAACAGACAAAGCTCCACTGACCAGCTGGTGTTGAGGAGCTGGAAGGAGCACTTCCTGTGGCCCTCTGGCTGGGGGTGTTTCTAACAGCCCACTGCATGGAGCGAGGAGCCTGGGCCGCACTGTTGGCGTGGGAGGCGCTAGTTGTCCTTTCCAGCGGCTCATCCAACAGGAACGTCTCCTGGTCAACATCGTCGCTCTGACTGCTGCTGCTGTCGGAGTCACTGGAGTCATTGGACTGGGAGTCATCCTCTGAAAAGAAGGCAGGCACACTGCTGGCACCTTCAGAGGGGAAGATAAGGGATGAAGAAAAAAGATAAAAGGAAACGGGTTTAGTGGCTTGTGTATTCATCGCACCTCCCTTTCTTTTGTCTTTCACATCAGATTTATCCAGGCAGGAGTGCGGGTTAGTGAATCACACCACTACAAGGCCAAACAACACTAATATGATGGTGAAAACACTGAGGCTTCAAGTCCAAACAATAGCTGCACTCTCTGTTGATCAACTTGTGCTAAATAACACATGACTTAATTGCATTTTTTAAGATTAGTGGAAATTTCATTTCATTTCAAAGAACAGCAATGTCTCAATTGTACTAAATATTCTGAGTGGAAATGAAACAACAACATCATTAGTAAGAAATAGACATTTGAGATGACCAAGGAGAAAAAACACCACACCATTTGGAAAAGCTACAAGTTGTTGAAAAGCTACAAGTTAGTTTGTTATTTGGGTGAAAGAACAGCAAAGACTATACGTGTGATGAGGGACAGTATTAGTTAAAAATGACACAATAACAGTGAAATGTGAGAAAGGGACGAACTGAAGGAACTCTCAGTAGGAAAACTGTGTATGCACTTTGCAAATTCACTCTTGCCCTGACATCTGTATATGCATTGAAGTAAAGAGGAGCTCATACCAAAAATAGGAAATGCCAAGGACACCCTACTGCCTGCAAATGAAATACATTGGGTATTCAGCCAGGGACCATTTTGTCTGCTGTATCATTAGCTCTCCAAACATAAATCCCCACAATCCAAAATGCTGACTGTAATGCACTAATGATTTTGTGAGGACTGAATTAGTCTGTAATTCAAGGGAAAAAATACACCACAGTGCAGCAAGACAGAAATGCAATTTCTATTTAGTTAGAGCCTTATATAAATTTTGGAAAGAATTCTGTTTAAGGAGGTCAATAAGACAGGTGACCGCATTTCCACAAAAAAACTCAAAAAGGAACAGTACTTGGAAATTGAGGAGAATGTTTTATAAAGTAAAGGGATTTAAAAGAAAATCTAAAATGAAATCTAAAGTGAAAGATTAAAAACAGCTGTTGACCAACCTGCTTCCGAGCCGGCGGTGGCTGCTGTGACGACACTCCTGCGGCCGCTAGCATTGTCCTGATTGCTGTGGTTACTCTCGCTGTCGCTCTCCGTTTCAGCTGCTGCCAGCAGATCCAGCTCCATGTCACTTCCTAAAAGCAGCAGCAAAGACAAAACAGACGCTTCGCTCACTGTTGGCTGGGGTTTCAGATTCAAGTCATTATTCACAAAATATTCTGAACAACTGCAGTGTCATTAACTCCCTTGCGTTCCTAGAAAAATAGGTTGTCTCTCACCATCCTCATCGTGCTCGTCATGCTGCCCTTCCGCCTCAGCATTTTCCTCTCCCTGTTCCTCTTGGTCGTCATGATGGTCTTCCTCGCCGGCTACTCCCTCTACGACTTCAACCTAAGAGACAAACACAACAGATTGTAAGAGAGAGAATTTTGAGGCAAGACAGAGCTATTCCGAAATGAATACAGTAATAGGAGTAAACCAACTGAAAAATAGAAATTATAGTGTGAAATCTTGCAGTGTAAATAACAGTGTGGACTCTAGGTGGCATCATACATTCTTTGAAACTAGTCACCAATATGCAGATTTACTGGCATGCACAGTTCATTATGGCCTTAATGATCTTATAATGAGGCTCCCCTACCTCTTCCACATCTGCCGATACAATGTCATCCTGCTCCTCGTCTCTTCCTCTGACAGGCTGAGACTGACTGCTGCGCCGAGGCTGGGGGTTCCTGATGATATAAGAGGCAGCTGTCTGGTTGGAGCTGGAGAAAATGAAGCACAACACCAGAAGTCATTCTATGTAGTGAATGAGAAAAATCAACCTTCTTCTTTTCCTTATGGTTTCTTCTCTCCAAGTAAAAATTTAGTGAATGACTCACTACGTTTACATGCACACTAATTTTCCACTATTATTTCGAATTTGATACGGGTCATGTAAACAGCATATTCCGTTTGGATATTCCAAATAAGGCCTGTAGCATTAGTAGCATTTTCTAATTAAGACATGTAGGATATGCCATTATTATTCGGGTTTTAGGAACATTCTTTGGACATGCATACAGTGCATTCGGAATATGCGTGAGGCTGTGTTCGCATGGTCGAACAAGTCCGCCACTGGTTGAAAACTTTGAAAAATCCTATTTTGACACAAAGAAGCAAAATGGCTCCAGCCATTCCACTTTTCCATATGGTGACGTGATAAACGACATGTCAGTACATCGACCTCTGTCAAACACAGCCAGAGTATGCACAGCTGCATGTAAACGGGGATATTAGTGGAATATTCATTTTCATTAGCTAAGTAAATAGCTTAGTAGGAATACTTTGTGCATGTAAACAGTCAATAATTTGAAAAATGTCAAGTCATATCTTAGCTTTGGTACATTAACATGGGGCTCTTACACAACTCATTGATATAATATAAGCACATTTTTCAACACAGTGAAAATAAATTGCCAAAAATAGGAAAATAAAGACACTGAAACCAACTGACCTGCTGGACTGGTCAGGTGAGGGTCTTGGGGGCAGCGGTTCGACCGAGAAGAGCTCCTCGCTGCCCTGAACAGCATCAATACTGGTGCTGGCCAAAGTGAAAGGAGCAGTGGGTCTTGCTATGCCCATTCGCACTGGAACAATCAGCGACTCGGCTACATTACACAGTTCCTCCACAGCGTAGGGCAGCAGAGCTTGGAAAACCCGCCGACATTTCCCAATGGGTTGGGGGATGAAGTTGCTATGTGAAGGACATTGAGAAAAGACAGAATCAGCATTTGTATGAATTCAAAATACCATATCAAATTGGTGTCAAATTTACTTAAAAACCAGAATGCTGTGTGTTCTTACTTTTTCTTCTTGGAGGATGCCATCTCCACGCTGAGGATGACAAACACCCGGGCAACAGAGCGTAGGAACCTCCTGGTGACATTGACTGCCTCCTCTCTGCGGCCAGGAGTGTACTTGTTCTGCAGCTCCTTTACTAGTGTTCCCAGTAAGGTGTCTATGAACTAATACAGAACAAAAAATGGAAGAAAATGCATTACCACTGGTAATGTTTAGGTGGTGTCATTTGGTGTTTCCCTAAGCGAGAATTACTCAGAAAAAATTAGATTTTGTTTAACTGTGTGTACAATCAGATTTGGTGTGTAATAAATAGAGAAGACAGACTGACTGGACTTACAGTGATGTCAGGAGCACACTTGACAATGAGGCAGTGGGTGAAACAGTCAAGGCGAATGGTGCCACTCTGCTGATTCAAGTAGACCTGCTCTTCAGGCAGGAGGTGGGCAATTCTGCTGCTGGCACTAAGTCTAGGACATACAAAAAATACAGAGGTCAAAATATTGGCTGTTACAGAGTACTGAATCCAGTATACTGGATTGGTGCATGACTAGTAAAAAGCAGCAAAAACGATCCACAAGGAGGTCAATGGACAATCCCATGTAACTGGGATATTATTTCTGGAGTCACATTGCTGTTGAGTTGTTTGTATGCCATTTTTCAGGTCTTTCACCACAAACTAAGCACATACTTTCAAGCTCTAACCAAACTTTAATGCTGTTTTGCTGTGATACTCACGGGTCTTTATTCTCCTGAGAACCAAACATGATCATAGACTTGAGGGCGTTCCAGTCCTGCAGGACCCTCTCCAAAGCCAGCTGAGCAAAGCGGGGAGGTTCTAGGTCATGGTCTGGCATATCAGAGTCTGAAACGAGAATAATGCTTTCAGAGACCAGATGCCTTGAAGGAATAATGTTTTAAAAAGCTGCTGCCTAGACCACAGATAGTACTGAAAGAAGTTAGCAGAAAAATAATCTCATATGAATGTTTGTAAATTGTGTAAATCATTAAGTCTGGACTGATGGTTAGGTGGGTAATATGTGAGAACGACCCTGAACCTACCTTCTGCATTAGCAGCCTTGCGGTTCCTGTCTTCTCTGATGCGTGGTGGTCTGTACTGACAGTGCTCCACACTCTGCCTAGCAACAGTCTGCACCAGGAACAGTAATATATGTTCTCCCCTGCAGATGGAAACAAAAATCAGTCAGTCACTTGCACAATATGAAGCATCTTCCATGTATAGTATGCCAAAATAATAAAGTCAAGCTGATTTAGCCTGAAATTCCCACAGTTACTTGTCAATTATAAAGCACAAAAGAAAGACTCTACTCTATGTGAGGTGGAGATGGTTAAGGCTAGTACAGAGAACACAGGGGTCTCACCTGCTGTTTGGTGTCGTGACCAGGTTGGTGGTTGTGAGTAACCTGTACAGCAGATCCAGGCGAGCAGCCTTCTGGCCGGCGATCAGCGTTTTGCACTTACATTTCTCCCAACAGTCACAGTATGCTGTAGGGGAGGTCCTCTTCAACCTGGGAAAGAATAGAAGCAAATATATGATCATACATACAACCGAGTGTTTAATATGGGTGATGAAGAGTGAAATAAGGCCAAACTCAAAACTAGGACTTACTTGCAGTCATGTCCTTTGTGACACACCCTTGCACACTCAGTGCAGCAGCAGAGGGACTCGAGCAAACCACAGGTCCGACACTCAAAGATATCCTAAAAACATCATCGTCATTGTGGTGAAAAATGCGCCAACTTATAACTGAACATTATGTATTAAAGAGCTTAAGGAGCACTACCTGAAGCTACAGAAGTTAGCCTGGCATGTATGTTCGTGCTCACTATTTTGGTGCCTGCTGGCAATATTTTACGCTGCTTTAGTAAGTAGCAGAAAGCCACATCTCTTTTTTTAGGCTTATCGAGTTCTCAGTTTCATAACTGTCTTTAAACATTAAAATTATTTAAGAAATTGCCATTAATAGACACTCATGAATGTGGCCTCAGAGTGGTCACAACACATCACTTTTTCTGGTGATGAGTTCTTTTCCCCTAAATTTCATCCTCTTCGGCTGACCTGGTTAATGTGCTCAGCTCCAGTCCATGTGAAACTGCAGGTGTCGTTGCAGCAGAGAACATAGAGGGGCGAATCATCTGGGTTGGTCCCAGAGGGGCAAATCATTTCCATGAACACAGAATCTGCATCCTCCTTCTCTGCAATGCCCGGGTCCCCCACTGTGCTCAAGACATTTGAGGAACAAAAAGTAAAACTTGAATTTGAGGAATGCCGGCTACAACATGTAGTTAGATGTTGTAAGCAGGGCAGAAAAGTAGGTCAGGATTCACATAACTCATGGATAACCTCCAATTTTCCAGCTGTTACCTAACCACTTAAAATGACATCAGATTCACAAAAAGTATGCTGTTTTCTCACAGCTTTCTTTCCCTCTCTCCCTCATTCGCTTTGTGTCAGGACCACATTACAACACATGCATATATGTACATTATGTATATACAGTATGTATATGTACATAATACTAGGCAGGCAGAGCTGGCATTTAAGTATAGGTTTGTAATCATAACAGTCTCCCTTCAAATGATAAACGAGTTTACAACAGAAAGCAGACAGATGACTTATTAACTTACCCTTGGCCATTTTCTGAGCAGCCTCCAACACAGTGATGGCTGCCGGGTAGGCTCTCCCACTGACTGCCAGCATGAATGGGGTCATTCCACGGGCGTCCCTGTCAAACAACAATATACATGAACACTTAAGAGGGACGGATAGGCAAATCAACAAAGAATAGCAGATTAACCAGAACAATGTACAAGAAAATACATTTGTTTTGTGTACAGTCAGCATTTATATATTCAAGTATGACCATATAGAAATAAAGAATCGTACTTGGCAGAGAGTAGCTCCCGTAGGTGAGGCCGCAGAACAACACTGTCACACATCAGCTTTAGGATAAGGTGGGCGTTTGCCTTCCTGTCTTTAGATTCAACCACAGATGACTCAGTGGACGGCCCTGCTCATATGGAGATGACAATCCATTAGATGACAGACACCAAAGATTTTGAACAGAGAGTTTGAATACACAAGACATACAGTATACAGCTGATGGACTAATTTACACTGGTACCGCAGAGATTATGTAGACCAGAAAGTACCAGAATGTCATATTTACCCATAGACTTATTTAGAATTATTGCCCCTTTATTCACAACTTTTTCTCTGCTTCTCTACGAAATGATTATCTTAGCATTTATCTAATAACACCATTTTAGGAATTGTCAGTCATAATTTTAAGATGCGATACCAGACCAATGCAATTTTAACGTCAACTGGACTTCCTGTTATCACTAGAAGTCTTGATTAGCAGTGAAAAACATTCGCCGTGTTTCAAACCCATACTACATACTGATTCTAAGCTGGTTTTTGGTGTGTAGTGTGTCCACACTAGTGATAAAATAAAGTATATTCAAAGCAGACAGAATACATACTAAAATACGGTTGATTTGTGAGTGTGCTGTTGATGCACACTAGTAAATTGAAGTAAATTGTGGGTGATGGTGAAACTGCTCCAAAAAGTATTAAATCTTGTTTTTGAAAAAAAGCTTTGTGAAGTTTAATTGGCATTGACATGCCAAAGTGGCAGTTTGATTGACAACTGACATCATACATAATGTATAATTTCCTGTTAGTATAAAATGAAAGTATGTGGATATTTATTGTACATTATGCATAGAGTTAGTACGTAGTATGGATTTGGGACACAGCTATTGTCTCCTCCTCATTCCTCCTCTATGGTGAAGACATTATGTACCTGGTATGGTGGAGGTGCTGGGTCCCTGGCTGGTCCCAGTGGAGGCAGTGGTGAGTGAACCCACAGCTGGTGCTAGAATGAAGTCAATGTCACCATCTGTTGATAAAATAAAAACACAGTTCTGCGATATTACTAAGATTGTAGATTTCACTTAAGTTAAGAGACACATCACCGCAAAGTCTTATTTGAGGCAAAGATTTATTCACTAAGGCGGGAAAGGAGAGTTAAATTTATGATCACTGATACAGTTGTGTATGGCATCGTTCAGGCTAACAACTATGGCAAAACAACTCAAGAGATTACACTGGTGTGGGTGGGCTTTGGTCTCATTTAAATGAATGTTTTTTGTTGCAGTGACATTGTCGGTGTGAAAGGGCTCTAAGCAGACAAAGATCATCCTAATTATACAGTCTTGTAACGATGCACTGACCAGGGTCCATTGGTGGGGGATCAGGGACCCAACTTGGTGGGGCAATGGGTGGTGACACAGGGTCTTGGTGGTCGCTGGATGACGGGCCGGACTCATGACGGCCGAGACCTGCTGCTCTTAGAGACCTCCGCATCATCTCCCTCAGACGAAGCCTGGTGAAAACAAACAAAAAAATAAAACATGGCACTGAAATTAAGATCAACAATATTGCTTGTGTTTTGATATTACTGGAGAACCTCTTTACTGAAACTGGATGCAAAAATAGTCTTTTCTTATAGGGAGCCTTGTGTACTCCAAATGACACTTTGAGTTCTCGGTCCAAACCTTTTCCTAATATTTTTTCTGTGTAGCGCAGAAACAGTATAACTGGTTATTTACCCTCTGCTACTGGAGGAGCCAGTCCTATTCCCAGAACTGTTGCTTGAAACCACAGAGATGGCATTGGCAATTGCCTCCACAGCAGACAGACGCTCAGCAAATGTGTTTCTCTCCGACCTTTCAGCTTCTAAAATGAAACAGCACGGTCACTTAGCACGGAGAAGAGAGTCTTGGGGAAGCAGGCAATTAAACAGGTGAGCAGATGCAAAACTAAAATTGTGTGTTGTTCTTCCACATTTTACATTTTCTAATAAAGATAGCAAAGTCTAAAACTGTGAGACATTGGGAAGAAAAATGCAACTGTAACCAGAAAATTAAGATAAACCACTTCTCTATTTATTATGTCGACATAAGCCCTAGCTTTCAGACAGATCCTGACACAGATTGTCTAAAACACCAGCTTACCTTCCTCTTCTTTGGTCTCCTTGTTACTAACAGGGAAGCAGACAGAGACGGCGGCATGGAGGATGTTGCGGTTGCCGTCGCAACGATGATCCAGAAGTGCTCCGAGGGCCTGGCTGCCCTGATCCAACAAGAAAGCCTGCTCAAGGTTCACCAGGTACTGCCGACATGCCTCATAGTCACAACGCAGGACATGCTGCATCAGCGTCTGTTTCTGAAAGACACAAAGAGGATGAGTGAGTACTGATTATTATGACTCATTTGGATATCTTTGATGTTTCACTGTGACTTAGACAGCGTTGCTCTTTGCTCTTTCAGGCAGATTTATGGGTAGAAACATGCAATGAAAAACACCACACTAAAACTGTCGGGGTGTTATTTTTTTTGCGAGGTAACAGTGTAACTGAGAACAAAGTTTCAAGGGCACAGAATAACACTAAACACATCTACTTGTTAATTGTTTTGTCTTTTTTTACATTGTATTTAGGTCATGTTTACCTCAACAGCCATTATAATAATAGCAGCTTTCTTTTTAATTGTGGAGTTAGAAGGGAGATTGGCCAGAGAGTGCACCCCCATTCCCAGGCTGTTTATAGGTGGCAGGTCCAACCAATCAGGATCTCTAATTCCACCCATGCAGTCTTTGGCCATAGGGTAGATTGTGCCATTTCCATCTCGGAGGATGATAGGGGATTCCTGGAAGCAAAAATGATTTCAACATTTAAGATTTTGTATATATATATATTCATGTGCAAAACATGTCGCCTATATGGGAGATTATCTCACCTGTCCTGCTGTAAAGATAGCCACATTGCGCTCACTCTGCCCCAGGAAGGCCAGGTTACTGGTGGGGAAGTTATTCTCCTGTTCAGCTTTGCCTGTGGCCAGGTCAAAGATACAGTACCTTACCCAGTTACCAGTTTTCAGCACTGCGTGGACTCCTGGAAGATGGAGAGATATTTAAGGGTTAGAACTACAAATCTACAAATAAACTACAGACATTAAACAAATATACTGATATACACTGTATATATCAGTATACACTGAAATATAGAAAGACAAAGACTCACCTTTGGAGTCAACATTCACAGCCAGAATCTCCGCCTTTTCTGGGATACAGAGCTTTTTAGGTGTGCGCTGAAAACAATCAGGAACTTTAGGAGTCCCACCAGTTTTGACCACCTGTCAGGAACAGATTGAAGGAGACAAACGGTAAATAAATATGAATGTCAGGAGGAGAGATGCTCACACCTGGACAGATATGTTAACTCTGAACTCCAAAGATGAAGATGAGCAATATTGGATCAATTTATGTCCATACCTGCAGCTCATCTATTCTGAGGAGCCTGCAGTCCTGCAACAATGATGAAGGGTCTGAGTCAGTGGGAGCAGCAGAGCTCTGGTTGCTCATGCTGCTTGATGTCCCTGGAAACTTCACAGCAACATACGCGCCATCCACTTTAAGCACCTGGGACATATGAAGGTAAGAAGTTGTGAAACAGATGTCATGACATAGAAACACAGACTCAAACTGTATTGTCATGCTGCCCAATCAACACTTTAGCAGTTAAACCCAGTGTATCATAGTGCACTACGCTTTATAACAAATGACACAATCTGTACTCATCATTGTTCTCTGTATCACACGGTTGGATGGACTTCCTTACAGTCAAGAAGAAAAAGCCATCTCATGTTATTCATTTATAAAGATCTACTGTCGAAGCTTCCAAACTACCTCACATCTCTTATCTCATCTAAATCTAGTAACTACAGTACACGATCCAGTAACTATTAACCTTAGATGTCCCTCATGTACGCACTAATGTTGGCAGAACTGGTTTCAGGTATTATGCACCTTTTAAATGGAATGATCTGCAAACTGTACTCAAACTAGAGTCTTACAGTCCCCTTGGTGATTTTAAAGCTGTATTATCTGATGTTTTGTTATGATTCTTGTAACTGTTTTGATTAATTCCTTATTTATTGTATAGTTGTGTTGTTTCTGTTTGTGTTCTTGTGTGTTTCTTGTTCTCAGGTCTCTCTTGAAAAAGAGATCTTAATCTCAATGAGACTGCCTGATTAAATAAAGATTAAATGAAAAAATAAAATTAAAAAACACCTGCATTACATATTATTCCAAGATATTACTACATTTGCAAACTTTGATCTTCTATGTATTGCCGTATTACAGATGCACCCACCTTTCCCACAGGGACATTTTTAACGTCCTCCACAAACACCACCTCCCTGAGAGGCCACTGCTCCTCGTTCACCTTCTCTTCCTCTTTGGGAGCTGGGGTAGAACGCCTTCGCTCTGCAAGTAGTAGGGCATGCTAACTTTTAGTCCTTTGATCACAGAATATTCAAATAACACAGCTTGTTATTGTTTACATCAAGGAATGGCAAATGGCATCATATTCCTGATTAAGACCACAGACTGTATATAAAGATGGATGACGCGTCTCCACTTCCTCCTACTCTACAAAAATGAAGCCAAAATATCCTGTATACGGGAGCTGACATCTTGCGCTGGTGACGTCATTTGGAGCCAGAGTCTGCGCAGTAGTGATCTGCGGTGGAGCTGGGGTGTCAAGTTCCCGCCTATACACCCACCTGAACCAATCGTGAGCACACTCACAGTTGTCAATCACGACATGACACCATGTTTTTATTGCATCAAATAACTAATTAAAACCAAAGTTATCAGAAAAACGAACACTTGAACAAACATCAGAGCCATAAGAACTACCTAAAATGACAGAAACCATCTTTGGGAAAAATTTATTTGACGTGCACTTTGACTTTTCAGTTTGGCCCATGTCCCATCCACTAACATGGAGGAGGTGGGGCTTATGACCTATACTGCAGCCAGCCAACCAGGGGGCGATCGAGATGTTTTGGTTTCACTTTTGGGGAGCTGTCATGTCGTCCATCTTTATATACAGTGTATGATTAAGACAGTAAAAATATACTGCTGACCAGGGGATAAAAACTTTTGTGTGGACTGGGGAAAATTAATTATCAACACAGCTAGCCGTATGGTTCATCTGATAAGAGGTAAAAAGGCAACCAAATATACCACAATCTATACTGTGAGCTGGCCATACTTCCTTCACAGGAAAACAGGCAGGGGAAAAAACTTGCTGATAAAAGCTTGTGCACCATCTGTTTCAAAGTCAAAGGACTAATGAGAGCAGAGTGGGGAAGAAATGGGTTCTGTGCCTGTGAGATAGCGAGGGAAGTCAAGGCTTGTTGAGTGTTGCTGAAAGAGCTAGAGGTTAAGAGGGAGACAGCAAAGAGAGAAGCTGACATACTGTAGGGCAGTGAGGCACTGCTAGCAATGGAAGAGGTATCACTGCAGGTAGACGCTGGGGAGGGAGGAGGACCCATCTCAGTCTTCACCAGCTCTGGCTTGCTTTCCGTCCTATGGGGTAAGACCAAGATAGTGAGATGAATTTTACTTTTTGATTATGATATCTAGCATAGCTACATTCTCTAGCCAGATGGACTGAAGTCTATGTCCTTTAATTGTGGTTACAGGTGTATTAACATAAAATTATGCAAAAATGGACAACTTCTTTCTACATAAAATGAAACTGACTTGATTTCCTGGGTCTTAGTGGTCTTCTCCATGTTTTTGAGGCTCTCTGGTGAGCGCAGCTGGAACCTGCAACTGTCGTTCATGTTCCACACAGACTCCAACAAGACACCCACTTTGGGGATCCCAGCACTGACAGAAAAGGCCACCGCACCGGCATGGTAGAGGGGGTTATTCCTCAAGCACACCTAAGGAAGGAAGCAGTAAATTAAAATTAAACTAACTGCAAGGCTTATATTGAGCTCATACAGGACAGCCCTATGAAAAACATTAAGATGGAAAACTCCGAACACAAGAGGAGCTTAGATCTTAAAAATGTTTTAAGCAGACATAAGTTAAAACAATGTAAATTCAAATTTCTGTCTTACCTGTGTTCCCACGGTGATGTTGGGTATCGAGGAGATGCCAGCGCTGGACTTTGGCTTTTTGTTCTTGGCTCTGGCCTTTTCAAGCATCTTCTTCCGTTGACTAAAAGGCACAACGCCCCTGCAGACAGATGCAAGCAGCTAAGTGTCAAAACGTCACTGACATTGATACCTTTCCCTGACATATAGCATTCGCACTTTGTATTGACCAAGACATCACTTTGTAATCCTTGCTAAATGTCAGGTCTTAAGGAGGATTCACATTGCTTGCTACAGGTCCCCATTGTGTATTTTTGGCTGCAGGAAAAGACAGTTACTACAGCCGACTCTTCTTTGACGTAAAGGCTGCTTGGTGTAAAATGTGCATTTCAATGTCAAGGGGACTCTTATAATTCAGAAAAGGCTCTAAATCATGTTAAGATTGGCGTCTGTTCTCTGGCTAGGCACAATTTAATAATCAAAACTGTACTATATGAACAGGGAGAATAGCCTGTGTTGAGATAAGCCATAGCTTTTTTTTTTTAAACAACTCTTGCTATGTTTTAATAATCTGTAAATTCTATATAAATCTGGACAAAAGAAATCTATAGGCCTCCCTTATAGCACCTAATAAATGTAATGAGAGATAATTATCAATAACACAGTGAAAGAGAAATGCGTAATAACCTATTGTTTTGCATATGACTTTGATGACCCCGTTACACTTAGCAGGATAACAATGTTATGGTGGCATTCAGAAGCCAATGTTATTGTTAAAAACAAAGAATTATAATCCCATTCAATGTAGTTTCATGGAAAAACACTTTTTCTCCTCACCACCAGTAGAGGCTATTCTCCAGCTGTGCGCACGTGTAGAGCGCGCAGCAGTGCAGTGACACCATACGTTCCCCCTGCAGCTCAGGGAAAGCCTGAGCACTGTGCTCCAGCTTAGAGGCCACTGTGCTCAGGGTGTCGTCCACCCAGGTTGCCACCTATACCACACAAACAGATAATGAGCAATTCATTAAATAAATATGTATGTTAGGGTGGCTGATTTGTAACTGTAGAAACATTTATTTACTCAATCACAATCTCATGATTGTCATCGTCAAATATTGTTACCATGAACATAGCACAGCACATAATCTACCTTGTTGGTCTCTGTAGCTACAGTGGCTCTGATGCTATTGGCAGACAATAGGGTGATCTTCTCATTGGCCAGGCCCAGGAAGGATACACGTGGGTGATGAATGGAAGGATTCTGATGGGACAAATGACAGAAAAGTTGGGGATGTTAGCTCTCCGACATAATAAATCACCAGTGCTTTCTAGCTATTAAGCATGCTACAGTACAGATGAACACCGTATTTCAGTGAAAAATACATATTTAGAACAGTTTTGTAATATGTAATAATAATAATTTCATTCACATAGGTTGAATTCTCCACCTGTGCATTCCTGTAGGGTTCAGATTCGCTCCACTTCCACTGATAAAGTTCTCCTTTGGAGCTGACAGCCACCAGCTCTGAGAACATGGCTCCGATGCTCACAAACTTCACACCATCCTGGAAAGAAAATTAGAGATCTCAATAAATGTCAGGTAAAGCAAAATTTAACTCTAAATGTCCGATGAATTGAATTTGCTGCGAGTGGACTCAAATCAAGTTGTAGAGACATCTCAAGATGATCAAATGCAGGAAAAAGAATAAATCGAAGCTCCTCTTGCAATGCCACAGCGAAGGTTTGTATTTCTGTTTTTTTAAAATAGACATTACCTTGTCAGGCCACCACTGGAGCTCCTCTCCCAAAGAGACAGGGCTCTGGACCGGGATGCTCTTCTTGTCCAAACTGGGCTCGCCCTCACGGCTGGTGGAGCCTCGCTCTGTGTCAAACGAGGCCCCATCCAGCCACCGGCGCTCGCGTAACCTCAATACAGACTCGCGCTCACGCAACAGCTCTGAGTCGCGCTCTAAGGGAAGAAGGAGAACTGGTATGCAATAAGGTCACACCAGTGGGATAGAAGTAAGCCACTCTCTGGGAAAGACCCGTCAACATAGTTTTAAGAATAGAGAGAGAAAGATAGATTCTTTAGAATCACTATATTGCAAATCAAAATCGCAGTACTGAAGATTGAGAGGGAGTCTAAATCATACTGGTGGGTGAGTCAGTTTGTGCGCCCATATGTTAAAATGCGAGGTAGAAGAGGAAGTGGATAGACAGAAAGAAAGCATGTACATGGGCTATAAGTGGGCTAGGTAGGTTTTTAGAATAGACTGCCTTAAAGGACAGGTGGGCCTAGCGGGCCTTTCTCAGAGAGCTCACAGTATGTACTACAGCCATGCAGCAAACAACACCAAACATTTATAGCCTGTAACACCAAACACCCAGATTACAAATTAAGCTAAACAGACTGAAGAGAAAGTTTCCCCAGCAAACATATTCATTTGTGTAAAACCTATACCTCAGCTAAGTATACATTTAGCAAAGAGGAAAATATTTTCTCCTCCAATAACAATGTTTAGTTATTGTTTTTTTTACATTAGCTTTACAGTTGTCATTTTTGTCCAAAACTTGCTTTGCTTGTTAGACAACTTTTTTTTCTTACAATCCATCTCAAGAAAAACACTGCCTTGCTTTTCCAACTTGTCCACTGTGCTGTCTTGTCTTTAATAAGCTATTAAAGCTCCATCCCCACAAACAAAAGCCATCACCAGTGTTGCCACCAAAGCCTCTCTAATACCCTGCCTCCCCTCGACTAGTCAGAGGTGAGTTGTTGAGTTACCTCTGGAGGATCCCAGGCGAGACAGTGAGGAGCGTCTAAAAGAGGGGTAGCCAAAGTAGCTGATGTCCTCGGAGAACATGGCATCAGCATCAATAATCACACTGGGGTGAGCTGAGTGAATGTCGGCATCCAACAGGGACATCAGGTCCTCTGCGTGTGACAAAGGCACAAAAGAATGCAAGGTTTAAGAAAAACAAAAAAAAAAACACATTTATTCTTTTTATGAATTTGGCCTAGACCATTACGATGATCATAATTAAATCATTTAAATACTGTATTACTCTTCAACACGAGCCTATTTGTATTATGTGTTGAACTGCTGCTAAGCCTGCACTTCAATATCAAATGATTTCTTGTTGAAAAAACACACAATAACATCGCTTTATATAAGCCATTCTGTCCCCATTTGCTGTTTTCTTTTTTTTTCTTTTTTTTTTAAACAAACCTCCAGGGAGGTAGGACTCGCTGGCCGTGTCGTCTCCATCATCTCCATCTTCATCATCCCGGCTCAGCAGGTTGTTGACGGCGAGGTTGACATCCAGGTTGGTCCTCTGGAGTTCCCTAATGATCACACTCCTGGACTTCCCCTGAAGGACTACCTGGGCCTGGGGGAAAAGCACAAAACAATTAGTTTCAGTAAGGAAAAGGGAGGAAAGAAAATGCCACAAAAATGGTTTAACAAAGAAAAATATCTATACATGCTGAGACGCGTGTACCTGAGTAATAAGTTCTTCAGGGATGACAGAAGCTGGTATGACTGGCTGAGGCTGGCTACCTAGAAGGCCAGAGCCACGATCCCTTCCTGTACGGATCACCCTTGTCTGTCGACGGGAATCGCGAGCTGCCGTTGACGACCTGCCCGACGTGCCTCCACCTCCGCCACCGCCTCCGCCCCCTCCTCCTCCACTGCTGCCACCGCCGGCTCCACCTCCCCCTGCTCCTCCTCCGCTCCCACCTCCTCCACTGCCTCCGTTTACGCCAGAGCTCCAGCGACTCCTGTTACATACAGTGCAAGGCCATGGTCAGATACAACTGCCAAAAGCACCATCTGACTAACAGAGCAGACTCAAAACACGCACACATCTGGGTACGAAGGGATTCGGCCTTTGTGACAGCGGGGACAGGGCAGTTTGCATCAGCAGCATTTACAGAAAGGAAGAAATTAACTGGTGGCATTTTCCTCATTTAATCAGGTATTTTAAGAAAAAGTTTTGATATAGTATATAGTAATGAATGTATTATGTACATATTTTGGTTCGATTGTTTTATTTCAGTTCAACATTTAACTGTAAGGGTGCAAGTTTAGAGGATTATTCTGCAGCTCTTTTAATATCAGAACCTACAACAACTATATTTTGAAGAGGGAAATGATTCTCCAGGGGTTACCAATAACAAAAGTACTAAGAAAGTGACTGCATACTGAGTCCATGAGCATGGCCATGCTTTGTGGTGTATGCCATTTGGTGGACACATTAATCCATTACATTTTACAGCACCCTAAAGTTCTCCCTTCAGAATGAAGAATGCACCCCTAAGCCGCTGCAGCGTCAGTGCTATGCTCTAAACACTGAGCTTTCACAGGACTGTTTGTCTCTGTCAGCCCTGCCAGAACTTACCCAAGGGTGTTGCCTGCCAGTCTGCCAAGTGTGTCAGAGCCAGACAGGAACCAGGGCGGATCACTAGTCCTGCCTGGCCTGGAGCTCCTTCCTGTCCCTGAACCACTGCTCAACTTTGAACTGGAAACAAAAGATGGGAGATCAGTTACAAACCTACAGAAGTCCCACACAGGACCAAAAGACTTTTCTTTTATTACCCGGGTTAACAGAAACTAAATTTACCCCGAGTATTTCTTAAATTACACCCCTTGGTTCAGGATCATTTTTCTTTTTAATATTATACTGAGGGGGTATTTTGGAGACTAGCATGGCAACACCCTTGGGAATCTGAATTGGCTGCAACTCATTCCTCCTTCAAGACTTTCCTTTTTTAAAAGTTCTTGGGGTTTTGGGGCTGCGACTGCTTTCTCCTATTTCAACATTTCTTATAATGGGATGCCTTCTAAGTTTAACCAAAAGTAGTTTACTGCAGTATTCTTAACCAATGTGTTTTAAGTAGGCAGTTAGCAAGGGAACTAAATTATGACCATTTTGCCTGTGTTTCATATAGCAGAGACTACAGTGACACTGAATTTAGATACTTTACAACAAAATAATACAATCACATTTAGTACCATCATGTAACGGAGAAACAGAGAAAATACAGAGAAACAGCACATTCAAACCAGCAGTCAGCAAGCTGAGACAATCTGTGTAACTTTTGTTACAATTCAAAATCACAGAGGATATTGGGCCCTGTTCAGTAAGCTTGCTAAAGACAGCCTGCCATACTCTTTTCCATAGCCTTCACAGCAGCCCACAATGGTGCTGACTGAAAAGCTGTTAAAATTTGAAACCATCTCATCTTCTTTTGCAAGCCTGTGGCAGAAAAAACATGTGTTCTGCAGAGAAGTTTGGAGCGGAGTGCTCCTCTGCCTTTTACAGCCTGATTCACAAGCACATTTAGCAGCTAGAGGGGCCTTGAAAACTCTGGAATCACTGTTGGATGTTGTTCTGCTGGCGGGATATCGACAACTATCACTGAGACATTCACCAAAGATGTCATAGCCAACACAAAATAGAGCAGCTAGTATTTTTATTAAGTAGCATACGCTTGCACAGCCATCAAGGCAACTGGTTTTCATAAAGTTACGCAAACAATTTTGAGACTTTCTTGCTGTCGGTTGTTTGGTGTCAAGATTAGAATAAAGGTAGAAGTATTTTTATATTGGCAAAACAAATAGGTCCCTGGAATGCATGGGACAACATGCACAACACCAAAGCATCAACCAGTCCAACAGCTGACTGTTGGAGGACTTTTTGGGAATAGACCTGGGGATGTATTCAGATATAAGTTTCACTCCTGATAGATGGAAATCTTTGCAGCAAAGAGCCAAAGCAACCACCATCAGTAAGCCTGGCATGTTCAGTGCGTCTTGTGCTAGACATCTCCACAAGCAATCTGTTTTCCAACTCAGTGCCAAAGCTAAAACAGTTTCCGGGACAGATCCCATCATAAAGGAGTCTCTCACCCATCACTGCCATCCGGTTTGCTGAGCTCCAGGCGATCAGGCTGAACAGCAAAGCTGATTCGACACACGCGTCCATCCTAAAAGAGATGCATTCATGGGTTTTAGTGTCACACATTTAACAAATGGAAACTCCTGAAGAAGGAAAGATCATATGGTAATATGGCATGTTCAATTTATCATATTAGGAATTGAAAACTATATCAAGTCAAACATAAAATCACTTCTTATGTTACCAACATCATAAAGCAAAACACTCAACCTTTTCACACCTGAGTCTATATGGTGATCTGTGTCTACATGCACACCAGGTAATTTATCTCACAGGTGCTGTATACTGGAAGATATAATTCATGTTGTAACCACATTAAACCCTGAGCCATTAGATTACACATTAAGATTAACACACTACTGTGTGTGGTGTTTGTTTAGAACCAAGCAGAGCATTGATGCTACGCTAGTCATGTTCTACAAAACATTTATGAACAGTTTATGATAGAGCCAAGCTTTAAACTGTGTCTGAACCATGAGATTCTCAGCTTCCCAAGGCAATTTAAATGGTGCATTTACGACAATCAGTGCTGATTTACAGTGTGCGCAATCATGTGTTACAGGAACAGAAGCTTGCTGGCTCACTTAAGTGGAAATATATCAACAGATTAACACTTTGATATTTACTCTCAGAGGTGATATTGACCAAAATGTATATATTGTCACAGTGTCTACTGAAAAAATGCCCAGGACAATATCCAATAAATGGCTGTAACTCACTGAGGAAAAGGTGTATTTGTACCAAACTTCAGAAATACAACTTTTCACATTGAAAAAATAAAAATTCCCAGGTGGACTATGGAGTTATTCAACAAAACACAAGTTTTTTTTCACTGGGCGTTGTTTTAATGTCAAATATGGTGTGCTCACACAAAGGTAATGCATGACGGTGACTTTACACCGCACCAGAAAGAAAGAGTAGGTTCCCCTGAATCATATGATGTATACCACTTGATACTGACTGAAAGAATAAGCTCAGAATTGGCAAAAATATAAAACTATGTCCAGGTGTTTCTTTGTCTATGTAGGTTTAAAAGGGTTTGTGCATAATTGCAGTGCAAGGAATGAAGCCACAACAGTTGAGTCCACACTCATCCTGTAGACACTTCCACGTGCATGCACCAGTTTGCTGACATTTCTGTCGAAGCTCAAATAAACAAACTGAGGTCAATTACTACATGCCTCTTCAGTGTGTCTGTAGCCCTGTTCAAACTGGATTAGCCTAATTGGGGCAGTGTCCTCCTGTATATAAACAACATATCCAATCTATTAAATCCAGTCTATGTCCACAATTTCTACACAAGCAGAACGTAAAACCGAAGCAAATTCCCTAGTGTTTTATATCAAGGTCAGAGGTCGTCTGATAACAGTGACCCAGTTTGAATTGAAATCTTCCTATTATACTGAACTGTTTTTGGTGGGCAGCAAACAATAACCATACACTCTGGATCCCTAAGTGTTTGATTAATGCTAATGATGTAATGTCTTATAGCATTACCTCAAGGAGAAATCCGGCATGGTTTGGACCGACGACACACTGTTTTAGGGTGGCCTGCTCCAACAGACTAAGGTGTGGATGACTGAAGTGGAAAAGAAAATATGAGACAAATGAGACAATATGCAGGAAAATAAACAAGATCCTGTTTACAACAGTTGATCAAATTAAGCAAAGCAGCTCACAGTTACAATGTTGACACAAACATACCTGTTATAGCTGTATTTGTTGAGTTTCTCGGAGACTTCACGGAGCCTGACAAGAAGATAGACTATATTAATGCAAGTTAATGTATGCAATTCAAAAATGGCAGTGCTGAGAGATAAACTTTAAAACATGAACCACTGATTACACATCAATCATGTTGATTTCACCACATTAACTGTCAACATTTGAGCCTAACAGACAATTTAGGTGCATTACATATGGCTTCAACTGGTGTGTACATCTTTTCCATTAATATGATAAAGTATAATAATCCCAGGACATTTAGTGTATAATCAAATTTTGTTGAACACAATTGTCAAACAAATATGAGGCAAACTGGGAGCATAGCATCTGTCCCACATTAACATCAGCAAATCTACACAGGGCATTAATGATGCCATTGGTGACTAGATGACAATGGTATACAAGCTTGGATTGTTTTGAGCTCAACATCAGTTGTGACATATGGTTGTGTGCTTGCTGCTGATGCTGAACATGAAAACATCTGTGTCATAAGCTCACAGGATATCAGAGCACAGGTCACAGCCCTGAGTGAGAGAGTGAGTGAGACTTGAATCTGATGATGTCAGTGTACAAACAAACTCAATAAAGTAGAAACGATACAAAAGTATTTTGTTCTGGCCATCAGTTATAACAATTTCAATTTTCGGAGTAATCTCTTGTCAGTTTGGTGTGTCAAATCGCTCCAAAGAAGCTATCCTTTATTGATCCCCGTAGGGAAATTCCTACTCTGCATTTAACCCATCCGAAGTGTTGCAGTGGGCAGCCACTGTGCAGTGCCCTGGGACCAACTCCAGTTCTAAGCCAGCCTTGGTCAAGGGCACACTGTTCTGTAATGTACATTGGAAGAAACCCATGCAAACACAGGGAGAGAATGCTAACTCCACACAGAAATGCCCTGCGACAGTGCTAACCACTGAGTGAAAGACAAGAGTTAGAGTTGTTGCATATTTTAATCACTTTGTCATTGAATTATGGATCAAGTAGCTGCACTTATTCAAACATAATCCATAATTATAGCATGAATACTATACACTGTATTTCCGGAGTTATACAAAGATCAGAATAACATAATATTATGCTCAGTTACTGGATGCTTCTCACTTCAATGCTCCTTGCCTTTTTATCAATTAACCTATTGTTTTGGGGTTTTTTTCCCAAGAAGGCTGTCTCATTTTTGTACTGATGAACCATTCCAGAGAGTTTCATGCCCATCTATGCCATGAAAGTATTGCATCTGCCAGTAACCCCAACATTGTCCATGTAGAAAATGAAAGGACTTTTACTGATCAAACCCCTGCCACCCAAAATATTTCTTCCCACCTCGCTACTATAGTGCAAAGCAAGTGTCAAGCCTGCCACTCCAACATAACAATGTCTGATTTAGTAATGAACAATGTACTGAAAACAATACATTCAAGGATTACTGTGAACTTTTAACATAGTCGGCTCTATCAATTTTCAAAGCGGTCAACCTAATTTAATTGCCTGGCTGTTGCAGTTCACTGGAAATATGTTGAGTAAACAATGAAGAAGGTAATTGGACATTTATTTCCTGAAGAAAAACCTAATACATCTAATGAGCCATTTAAAACTGTTTCACTACATCTAATTACAGATGGACAATCCCCTTTATGACAAACTGTTGGTTTACCATGTCATGTAACCCGTTTACACCTTACACCTTGAGGGATAGCAGTTATCTGATCATGCTTAGCCACATAAGTGGTCTGAAATGTATTGTATCCTGATATTCGTCTAGAGGCTTGTCAAGAAACATACATCAACTGTCAACTCCTCCCACCTCTTTGGCCCATGCTGTCATCTTGAATATAACGGTTTATTCCACACTTGGTCATTACACAGATATATATAAGTTGTGATGAATGACCTAACTCAAACTCAAAAAAAAGGATGTCAACAAATGCCAATTGGTATTTTGGTTTGGAAGGCAATCACAAAATTATCAGACAGCAGAAAACTCATCCTCAGTGGTTAAGTGTAAAGGAATGAGACACAAATGGCACAAATAAAGCTCGAAATCTCCTCACAATACAGATGCACATTAAAAGCCCATGCATCAGTCCAAACACTACAGGAAGTTATGAGAAAATGACTCGCAAAACATCCAGGTCAGTCATTCACTAACCTACCAGTCAAACAAATGGCACAGCTCTAGCACAGCCACAAAGTCTACTCGCCTAAATTAGCCATTTAAAACTGTTTCACTAAAGCACATCAAAAACATATTAAACATCCATCTCACTGCAGGGGAATGCTATTTGCCATTACACTGTGCTTAACTAATGTGTCTAAGCAGACCTCAGCTAGGTCAAACAAACCACTGGCATTTGGTTGAGGAAATCTGACTGGATGTTCATGCCAGGCAAGCGCTTCTAATGACCAAGCCTTTTTATTTCAGATAGAAGCACTTATCTGCTTTGACAACTGCAAGTTCCTTCATGGGGAAGAGAGAGGAGGGGGCCTCCCGACAGCACATGGTGACTGTAGCATGCAATGGCATGCATGCCTGGGGATGAAACAGCCATGACCTCTTTAAGGAACCGATGGTCCATACCACTACCAAGATGTTTGAGTGGCATTGTCAATAAGATTCGTAACCAATAGAGTAAACTGAGCTTTCCTGTCAGTCAGACCAAAAGCTGGTCCCCCAGAGTTCAATAGTACACCAACCTGACAAAAGCATTCAAATACTCTGAGCCTATATCCACTTCTTAATCTCAAGGTCATTCTAAAAACACTTCTCAACCTCATCTTTGTCTTTAAGTAGAACAGCTCATTAATCAGTTCAATCTCAATGGATGATATAAATAGGTTTATCATAAATCACATGTTCTGCCAAAATACAGGTCGCACACAAAATGCTGGACCTTTCTTACAACTACTACTGGCTAATGATCTTTTCAGTTTCGAACTTTCAGAAAGAAAACTCATTAAACGCAGTGTGATGCATGCCAGCTGCATGTCACTGCTAACAATATTGTGTGTAATTGGAATTAACTGTGCGTGTATGCTGTGGCCACTTGGTACTTGGGTAACAGTGAAAATAAATAAAATGTTGTATTATCATGTGAACACTGAGGAATCCAGCATCGATCATGCACACTTTATAAGCCCTGGCTTGTCCCTTTACTAAAGTAGATAACAGGATTAATGTGAATGCAATGTTGCTAACTTAACTGTACCTCACTGTATATTTTAGATATTTATCTCAGTGCGCAATGTTAAAAACAGACAGATTAGGTAATTATTTCCGGCGATGTTTGCAAGCAAATTGTGCCATTATACTTTCAAAAACACCCAGACACAAAAGACATTGAAACACAAATATTTGGCTTTGTCAAGAGCGTGGTAGCGAATTCGCTTGCTAGCATTAGCAGCTAGCTATCAGTTAGCTGACGTTAGCTACTTCATTGATCATGATAATCAACGAGACGCCCACAAAACAAACACTGACACAAGTCAAATGAGTGCATATGTAATTTATACACGAAATCGCGTATATTTTCAACAACGTTGTGTTTTACGACCTTTATTTCCCTCTCTTTTCCCCATCCCCCAACCCGCATTGTCTATCTCAACTTTGACTGTGAGCCAATCCTTCCAGAGAACCAAGGAAACAGCCTGTTAGCGTTAGCTAGTCGTACGATAGCAAGTTAGCGGGCTAGCATCTAGCACTGGACCGACTGTTTAGGTAGCAGCAGGCTAACGGGGATTGTTCAAGATGCCGGGCCTTGTTTCAACCCTGGGGGGTCATTTAAATAATTTAAACCCGAATGCACACGCATGACAATGTCAACATCGTTCGTAAATACAACCTCGAATACTATTTACCACACCCCACACATAAATATTGATTTAAATTATTCTTTTCCACGGGCCGCAGCAAAATACCTGTCATTGAGCTGATCCTCGGTCCCGGGCAACGGGTGAACCACGAAGTGTATAGATGTCATGGGGTCAATCCAAAATCACACACAGACGTGTGAAAGATGTGGAAATTGTTATTCTTTCGAATACAGTATATATGTGGATTCATAGGAATCGTTTAATGGCGAAAAACCTCGAGTTTAGATCCCAGCCTCCTCACCCACATGCCGCCATCTTAACTCTACCAAGCTTCTTCTCTGTGTGTTGATTAGTGCACATGCAACCGCTCCGCTGGTTGGACCCCGAGCACAAACAGGAAATGTGTTAAATTGGACGGGATTGGCCTCAAGAAGAAAGGCAAGACTACTGTAATCAAAAATACTACACTTTCTCACTCCAAAGTCTTTGTTCTCACCCAGTTCAGCCAATGCATCTTTGTTTATTTGCATTTTCAAGCACCTGCAGTAATTTTCAACAAAGGCGAAAGAAAGGGTTAAGTATTGCTATGTACCTCCTTGCAAGCTAAAACAATACCATACAAAAGCTAGGACAATAGGATATCAAAATATAAGGCTGACTGATCATTAAGGGGTCTCAAGGCTTAAGAGAAAAACTAGATAAATCATGCTTTTTGTGCAGTTACAAACCAGTGCAGTAAATAATTCCATATGCCATTTTACCACTCAAGACTTGAAATAAAATGCACCAGTTTAACCATTACTCTAGTACTATTCTGTGCTTCTTCATGAGGGAATTTTGTTTCTTCGTAATTTAAATCACCAAGGAGGTTACATTTGTATGATATTTCAAAGTACAATTTTATTGGCTTTTCCAACTACAATCCGGTTCCTCCATTTCAAAGCCTAATAAGTAAGTAACATTAAGCCCTAAATACAGACCTAAATTCTGTTGTTGGATAAACAATCACATCATACTAAAAGTCTATCTTATGTAGGCCTATCTATATTATGTCAGTGGATGGATGTCATGATATTATTGGTTGAAAATGGTCGGTTCAAGCTTACGTAAGCACACGTCATACTTTGTTTTACAGGAAGAAAACATGATTGGATTTTGATATAAGAATACAAATAAACCGATTTATTGTATTTTAAGTTGGTGCATAATATGACCAGGGAAGTGATCTAAAAGGGTCAAAAAGGCATTTTTCATTTCATTTTGACTTTAAAGGAAGAACGTAGTTATACTTGGCATATGGTCAGCATCACTCAGGGAATAGAAGAATTCATGCGGGACCCCCACTTTAATGCTGCTATTCTTACACTAGAATTATATTTAAAACTGAACCAACTCAGATCTGAGCTCTATAAAAGGAAGAGGACTGGGAGTCTGTTCATGTCGGGCTTCCTCCCATGCCATGAAAAGCTTTGTTAGTGTGTAATCCCCACATCATCAAACCCTATGAAGTCTGGGAAATTATTTAAGCAGCAGTGGTGCAAGCATGCTCCCGTGGTTCAGAAATAAGACAAAGACAGGAGACAGAGAAATGTAGGCTCCAGGTGTACCTTGTGTAAAACTGACAAAAGAGAAGTCTACTTTGAGCAGTGCTTGATTTTTGGCCTGTGCCCTGGATATAAGAGGGGGAACTGGCCTAGTTATGGCAGACATTAGGGGGGAAGGGGGGGTGGGCAGAGGAAATCATCATCACACAGCATGGATCAAAGGATGACATGCGATTGCTCAAATAAACTGATAATCCGGAATGAGTTTTGTATTTCCTGCGCTAAATACAATATACAGGTCATTTTTAGTACAATAAACCTTTACAAAAATACCTTTACCATGGTCAGTTTGTTAAGCAAATAAAAAACAGTCTAAAGATAGACTGACCATTTTAATGCAAATCAAAATCAAAAGGGTATGTAACTAATCTTTGGTTTTATCTTTCTAATCTACAGCCTAAGATAATAAAAGCTTTTGTCTTTTTACACCAGCAGGTGGCAGGGTTTACCTTTCATAATGAGATTAGAATTTGTCCCAGAAAGCCATACTAAACCACAATATATTTGTCCCTTTCCTACCAGAGCGACGTGTGCATACGGACATATGGTATAGAGATACATACTGTAGGTAGGTAGCTCCATACTTCTATAACTGTCCAGGATTGCCATTTGTCAAATATTTCTGTATTAAAATAAGATATTTAAGGAATGTCCTCAACAACTGGAACCGAAACTCAGAGATTTGAAGGAAACGTCAAGACAATCTAAAATGAATCATGACACAGAAGGAACATTTTCACTGCCCCAGGTCAGGTTCCTCATTTTATCTGCCATCTGCAGCACAAGTTCCCACAACCAAAACCAAAATGACGGATTTTGTTGTTATACTGTTCTTTTATCTAGTCTGGTCTGCAGTTCACATCGTCAGGACTTTAACTGAACAGATATTTAGTAAACTATCAGGTGTACATCTAGAACAGAAGACAAATGTCACATAAACTGCAAGTCACTGATGGATTTTTATTAAACATTTCATTCAATTGTATGTTTTAATTATTTACTTACAGTAAAGTATTCTTCAGTGTTGTATGCATTGTAATTGTTGTGAGGTGAGCAGTGTTCTTAGCATATCTAATGACATCAATAATAGGTTAAAATGGTGTTAATGTTATTGATAATATGTTAAAATAATAGGAAATACTGCAGATAGCATTATTTGGAATGAAACTGTATATTTTCATTTGATCATTTGGCCTTACTTTCTGCTACAAATGCCACATGTCATGTAACCAGCAGAGACACAAGTTTAGGCCTTTTTGTGTGTTTACTGACTTCAACACAGAGGTTAATGGAGCCAGTTCCATTGCCCTGCAAAAAAAAACTGTAATCTTTTTCAAGAGGGAAGTCAAACAAAACCCCAGAAATCTCCGGAGCTATTTTTAGGTATTGGGTACAGGGTTATCAAATGACCTCTGGTGTTGTTAAATATGGGTACAAAGAGTGAGAGCCAGGACACTGCACTGTCATCAGAGCAAGGTTAGTGGGTTTGCAGCTTTAGAAAATGAGTACATTCATGCGGAAAATAAATAGACCTTCAACATGGATAAAAGACACAAACATTCTACTTAATAAGGTAAAGTGTTTGAGCTGTTGTGAAGTTTAATTCAATGTGTTACATCGCCCAAGAGAGACCCAAAGCTAAACCATCACTACTGATAACTTATTGAACCATTTTCCACATTCATTTACAGATCAGTGGACCAGCACCAGCTCCTGTCAGTCAGGCCCCGACCAGAAGTTAGTCCCAGCGAGGTAACACAATCTCTGGCTGGAGTGTAAGACTTTAAAATAACCCCTCTTAGTGCTGGCTGGGACATATCTGTACAGGTCCGGGGCAGGGCTGACCATGAGGGGGTAACTCTGCCTGTTAACACCAGGTCAGTCCAGGCCTCTCGGGCACAAACCCTCTGCTCCAAACACCCAACCACAGATGCTGCACAGCTTAAAGGGCATTATGCTGGCCTGCATGCACATGAGGAATAAAGAGAAGTAATGAGCTGTTCCACTGTCTTCTAAGAGGCTTTTGATTTTTGGAGAGCGTCTAACATCAATTTCTGTAACAGCGATTCCTTGATGGCCTAGTCTCACTTGCCATTCAACACCGCTTGAAAATGGTCTGACATTGTATAGAAAGCTACAACATCGAGGGCAATGCTGCCACTACATTCTTACAAAATCCATTTGTCCATTGCACAATACCATGAGGATGTATATTGTAAAGTTCTGCTCAAAAGAGCCTGGCCATTGTAACTAGTTAACACTGGCCAAGAATCTGGGTCTCCATTGCATCATGCTTTTGAAACTAGGGAAACCTGATTGGCTTGATTGAAGACCAGTAACATGGCACAGGATATGTAAATTGTGTTCTTTTGTGCCATGACATCTCACTCTGCAATTTTAGGAGCTGGATAATCATGTCGAGATAGATAAAAGACTGATCCATGCTAGACCACAACCATGACAGAGGTCATTTCATATATTTGTTTTGCATAACACATTACTTATAAAAGACAGTTCTGCAATATGAAGTGCTGTATGTTTTAGTTTAAAGCTGCACAAATGTACAATGACAATAGAACTTTGTGTAATGTCAAAGTTGCTAGTAATGACGAACCCACAGAGAATAATCACCCGACTCTGAAGATGCTGGGTGGCAGAGCCTTTTAGTCTATTTTGGATCATTGTTTTGGTTTAGATTTGTCAGGTCGCCAGAAACATAACTCCACATGCTTATGATGTGTCTGCCAGAAGTGTAAATAGGTAATTCTTTGCAAACACTTGCCATAGCACCTTCATAAGAGGTGAAAAGATGCCAATATTGTGTTTTTAGCTTGGTCTGCTGCCCCCAAGTGGCCAGAGAGAATGAATTAATGCAGCTTTAAGTCTGAGTTTTTTGGTGAAGTTTGGTCTTCAGTAGAGCCAAAGCCATTTGACATTTTCATGATTCCCATCGTTAAATTACATCAGTTAGTCAAGTCAAGTCAATTTTTATTTATATAGCCCAATATCAAAAATCACAAATTTGCCTCAAGGGACTTTACTATCTGTACAGTATATGACACCCTCTGTCCTTAGACCCTCAATTCGAGTAAGGAAAAACTCCCCAAAAAAACCTTTTAACAAGGAAAAAATGGAAGAAACCTCTGGAAGAACAACAGAGGAGGGATCCCTCTCCCAGAACAGACAGACATGCAATAGATGTGTAGATTATATAGATAGATTTATAGATTTATAAAGCACCTTTCATACAAACATGGGGCCCAAAGTGCTTCACAGAGCAAGGATAAAACAACAAAGACACAAAAAAGTAAAATGGACAACAATAAATAGAATTTTGCAAGACAAATACTGTAGATAAAAGTCAATAAAATAAGCAAACACAAGGGATAGAACTAGTATGAAAACCAATGATTAAGACTTAAAAACTAAGGCAACAAATGATGAGGCACCTTAAGTAAAAGCCAGGCTAAAAAGATATGTCTTAAGAGTCCCTCAGATCCTCAGACCAACATAGTAAATTACTTAATTAATACAGTATGGACAATCAGGATGATAAAATTATAGATGAATTGCAAACATAATGAATATGGATCCGGGAGGACGTCAGCCATCCTATTGTAAAACACTGGATTGGGCTATCTTCAGTACAGAAACATTAAAAGTGCAACAATTTCCCAAAAAGATTGATTTTGTGTTGTTTCATTTATTGTAAATTCTGTTGTTGGAGTGAAAAAATAATTAAAGCACAATTTTTCATTTCAAAAGATAAGCTCTCTGCACAATGCACAGTACTACACGCTATAAATATTAATTAGGTACATATTGAATAGTGGATAAATTGCCTATGTATTGTGATAAGAGGCATTTCCTCAAGAAAGCAGAACACAACAATGCTGAACAATGCTTTCAGTTTAAACGTAGGTTGCTGGAAGCTGGAATCAGGGTGTCAAGATGTTCAAGATGTTAAATTAAACATTTAAGGAGATGAACTGTAAAAAAACAAAACAAAAACAGAATCATTTCTTTAGCAGCTCATTCCTGGATGTGCTTTTGAGGAACATCGGTGCCAGACTCAGTCAAAGTGCCTTGTGTCTGCATGTGTATTTCTTCATTGTGTGTCTACAGCCAGCCTTTTGTTCTGGTTCTCTGTGCTGTGCAGGAAGGTCTAGACAGTTGACACTTCCTAATCCGCAGGGCTGCCTGTGAGGCCATCTCTCCTGTTGGCTGACCTCTTTCTCCCACAAAGGACAAGAAGAAGCCTGCTAATTGAAAGAGCCGTCAAATGAAAAAGAAAAAAAAAGTTTACATAGGTAAGGAAGTGAGGTCACTTCCACTTCCACTTCAAGAATTTTGTCACTTGGAGCTGGTTGATGTCTCTTCCAATTTACCAAATGAGAAATGGATTTTCAGAAGAAATATTAAAAATAAATCCCTCTCACATAAACTGATTCACGTATTCATTTCATTAGAAGTATTCATTAGGGTTTAAATAAGTTAACTTAAAATATATATTGCTTTTGCTATTATGTCACATTTGTTTCCCATTTTTGTCTTACAGTAGTGTTTTTACATACTTAGTCGTTGTTTTGCATTAACTTCTGTGAAATAAATTAAGTTTATTGCTAAGCTATTACTTACATACATTCTCAGAGGAGTTTCTTATGACCTGATATCAAAGCAGCTGTGATCCATCATCCAATAAAAAACTTTTAGCTGCATCTTCCAGACCTTCAGCAAACATCTAATATAATTTACATCAAAACTTCCAAACCACTCCATAATATTTCTGGAGCCAAATTCTGGCAATGACTAGTGACAACACATTTCTATTTGGTCAAGTTACACACCAAACATTTAGAGAAAGCTTGTCCTGCCTGCACTCCAGATTTTATTTCAGTAATTTAGATACATTTCTGGGAAAATTGTAACATTTTCAAACTTTAACATAATACCAAAAATATTACATAAAGGCTGGTGGAGGAACCTCCACCTTGCTAACTGATGATCACAGAGCATCTGTTTTTCAATTTCCTCACTCCAAAATGTGATTAGTCATAGAAGGTGTGTGTCTGCTCTGGCTGAAGGAGAAGGTGAAGTGACTCATCCAAGGCGATGTTGTGTGTGTGTGTGTGTGTATTGGGGAGTGGGTGACGGGGACTGCAGATAGGAATGTTTTTTCACACGCCCATGCTGTTGTGTACCACGCTCCCTCCACGGTGCCGTCAGCCCCCGATCACGCACCAACTCTCTCTCCCATTGGCCGGCGCCTAACACACCTTTGCCTCCTATTGGGCGAGACGCTGAGCCAGGCTCTTTTCCCCACCGTGTTTGAAACGATGAATGGGAACGAGGCTGAGGAGAAAACGTACAATTTTGGTTTGAAGCGCTCACACGAGATGCAAGGACGAGTACTCAGGAGATAAACTGGCTTCCTGAACACTTTACAGACTCACAAAAGATGTAAGTAGATCTTTTTTTTTTACAACATCACATATTCCATCTTATGTGGCATTTCTTCTGAAAACGAGACGTGCTTGCTGTTTATATAAAAACATATCTATAATTGCTTTTGTTTGTTTTATTACTAACGCTGGTTGTCAAGCCTTATTATGACCAGCTTATACATAGGTCATAGTTCATTAACCTGCCACCAGCTTCACCACTGAGGGTTATTCAGGAGTGTGATGATGTCTGCAATCTGTGTATGTGAGCCCGGCAGGTCAGGGAGGGGTTGGTGAGTGTTGTGTGACTGTTTGTGTAAGCAGCACAGTTAGTGCTTTTGTCCCCAACTAGGAAGTAGGTGAAAGGGCCCCCAGTGCTGAAGAGCAGCAGCTGACCATGCTCACTTCACATGCTCCTTGACATATTCTGCATATGTTGATGAATGGCAAAATCAATCAGCTTTTAAACATTGATTGAACATGCTGGGACAGGGAGTGGACTGTGTATGTCTGCTGCTTACATTATGTGTGGTTAATTGTATGGAAATCCTTAAAATCCAGCATAGTTACAGCTGGTCTATTAAAGAAAAGCTCACAGAATCAAATGAAAGAACAGTCCACAGTGTTGCAACTCATTTTTGTTCTTTTATCAGAGTTGCAGCATGGAAGGTGAGGAGCTCTACTCAGACATCCAGGGTGAATTCCAGCCTGCTCCTTTGGGTGCAGGTGACATGGAAGCTGTGGAGGCTCTGATGTCCATGACTGAGCACTGGAAGACCAGGAGTTTCCGGCTCAGACACTTCAGACCCTTGACTCCGTCCTCAGACTACTCGGAGGATGACTCTGTCCCCCTTGGGCCTACTGTGCAACAGGACTCTCCTATGGTAAGTGATCCATATGGGCTGAGGGTTGTCATATTAAGGTTTAGAACAGCGAAACCTGGCCTAGAGTATGGCATTAGGGACAAGATTATTTTGTAGGGTTTTCTATGCTCTGCTACTTGCATCTACTTGAATTTAACACCTCCTTTCCTTTCAGTGTATGACACCGCCATACAGTCCACCCAACTTTGAGGCCACCCATCCGCCCTCAGCAGCAACCTTACATCAACCTGCAGCAGCTGGAAGTCCAAGCTGGCAGCCAGCGGAAGAGACTCATCTACGCACGCACGCTGCTGCTTCTCAGCAACAGTTCCAGTGCACCAGTGTAATCCGCCACACTTCAGATGGCCAGCGCTGCTCCTGCTACGTCCATCCTGTCTCCAGGGAAGACCTGTTCACTCAAGTTCATACAAAAGACTATAAGACAGATTTGAGCTCTGAAGATGGGCTGAATGGTAGAGATCCAGAGGGGAATATTGGAATACAGTCTGACTCTACTGGAGCCACGCCACAGAAACCTTTCACTGTGACTTTGCCAAATGTGGTTGAAGCCAGCCAGATGCAGATGAGTCTTTTAGGCCCAGATGATAAATCAAACTCAGCAGGTAGTCCTGGGGCCTCTCCTGTGCCCATCTTCTGCCAGATTCTTCCTGTCTCTTGTCCTTCCACCACTGTTGTGCAAAAACCTGTCACGGCCTCTGAGAGTCCGAAGCAACACCTGCAACCTATCCCATCAGCACTCACCACTGTGCGCACACCACTACAACAACAGGCACCACCGCAAACCCAAGGAGCTTCTCCTGCCCAGGTGTTCCTCCTAGGGGGTCAGGTGGCAAAAGGTCCTGTAATGCTTTTGGTCCCTCATCCGGCTGTTCCTAGGTTCTATGTCCAGCCAGCACTGGTGACCCCTGGTGGCACCAGGTTACCAGCCATCGCCCCCGCACCTGGTCATGCCTTATTGGAACAAAGACAAAGCCCACCGCAGCCAGAAGTGTCCCGTGTACGCAGTCATGTTTGTCCCTGTGAGGACTGCAACAAGACCTACTTCAAGAGCTCTCACCTCAAGGCCCACATGAGGACACATACAGGTAAGAGATGAAGAATTTGAATATAGGATTTGACACCTAAAAAAAGTATGTATTTTAATTATAGAGCACTTTTCTAGATACTCCAAAGACATTTTACAAAGCAACCAAAAGCCAGCATCATGTGCAAAAAGGTGGCACAAGTGTGATCTTATTATAGCCATGAAAACAAATGAGCTTCCTCCATCCATTGTATCTATTTTTGGACTAAATTCCAAAAACGCCTCAGTTTCCACTTCACTGTCTGTGTTCCAACAGGTGAGAAGCCCTTCAAATGCAAGTGGGAGGGCTGTGAGAGGCGATTCGCTCGCTCCGATGAGCTGTCTCGCCACCGACGGACCCACACGGGAGAGAAAAGATTTGCCTGTCCCGTGTGCCTCAGCCGCTTCATGCGTAGCGACCACCTGGCCAAGCACGCCCGGCGACACCTGGCAGTGAGGAAGACGCCCTCCTGGACGTTAGGGGTCACCCAGTCTGCTGACCTCACCGCTTCCACAGCGCTCTTTCTTCAACAAACTCTCTGTGAGGCATCCCGATGAGACGCCAAAATAGAAACTGTGAAATTTTATGTGGGGCTTTGCGTGGCTGAGCCTCAAACAATACACAGAGGAGTGTGTGCCGGATTTTTACACGTCATCTCCTAACAGTTGCACAACACTGCGGAACTGAAAGCTAAATTAAGTTGCATGTAAAGTGTTTGCTGCTTTGCTGTTCCTTAATGATTCTAGTTGAATATGAACGAAGTGACTGTTTACACTCGACTTCAAACCACTCTATCGCCTTAAACTCAGCAATTACTGAAAATATCGACTGTAGATGCTATTCTGAAAGTAATTTTGACACTTGATAACAAATGAAGGCTAAATGTTTACCTTTCAGTGATATTTGACCAAAGAATGTTGAATATATTTGTTCTTTTGTGCCATATGAGAATCTATTTGTTATAAAACTATTTTGCACAGCACTGTTTTCTTGCAGGGAAAATAGAATTCTATATTAAACTCATGTATATCTCTTGGCCTTTTTGTTTTTAGATGTGTCCAGATCTCTTTTAGTGTCATTCTGCCTATTTTACATGCAATGACAAAGACTTAGAATAACTCAAGTTGTTCAAACTCAAGGTGTTCAAACCCTACATGGTTTTGAGATTTATCTTCTCAACCCAAATCCCATTGAACCATTTCTGAAAGAGGTTATCAAGTATTTAGGTACGTCTGTGCAATAGCAGCAGGGCTTCACTAAGAAAAATATGAATGGTCTGTTAATGATAATAAACCACAGACACAATAATTCACAGTCCAGTCAATGAGGTGTTTATTACAGTTAATGTTGAAGAGCACAGATATAAGTTTTTAACAGGCAAATGCCCAATAATTCATCATGCCTTAGACACAGATTGGGAGACAATTTCACAGATACACACTTTTGCAAGTACACCTGCACAGTCAGGAAGAAATAATGTTCTTTCAACACAGTCAGAAATGTTGAAAAAATATTTTTAAACAAATCTAATAGAAATATTGGTAGAAATAGCAAAAAAGTAAGGGTTCTAGCATTATAAATGACTCCATTTCACATCAGCTGATTCATTATTCATCAACACTTCCTTTGTTCCTTCTGTGGCACATGCTGTCTAATAAACCTGCTTTGCTATGTCGTGGCATAGCAGTAACCTGCCGGTCCTTCGCTGGTCTGCAAGAAAGCTACTCAGAAAAACACAGAAACATCAGTTTACAAGTGAACACTGAGCCATTAGCCTCCTGACCACACCAGAGCAGACTGCACTAATTGTTTTAGTGGATTTCATGGAGACACTGCACATTGATCACACTGGTTTTACTGCATCAGACAGATGAGTAAATGCACCTCCATATGCAAGCCTCCGTTTCAAAAACACTGAGAAGGACAACCGATTTTAAATGTAATAATGAAATCACACATCACACAAAATAAACTATACAACTAATTAAAATCATAAATACACATCTTGTAGCAAAGCAGCCTACAACATCTCAGAACTGTTTCTGTTTAAATACACTGCTTCACTCAGGGATACATATCTTACTTTACAAGACTGGCAACAGCAATGGAGATATAGATAATACATTTGTCAAATAGAATAATTTAAAATCATTATATGTCTACTGTATGAGTGTAAACTGTAGTGCCGTGGGATGCCCAAAGCAAAGGGAAGAATGCATCCATCTTTTTGGAGTCATCCATTTTGTTGCATACTAATTAACGTCTACTTGGGTTTCCTGGGTCTAATCTCTTACTATACATTACATTGGGGTTGGTGAGAGGAGTTCAGCCTGGTCCCAGCTATTTCAAGCACTATCTGCACAGTCAGTTCAGTTAATCCTGGTGGAATGTAGGCCAGAGGAAGCTAGCAGCAGAGACCAGTGAAGGGAGGTTGAAAGTCTTCCTGGTCTGATGATTGCTAAGCTGGGACAGACAGCGCAGCCTCTGTTTGGCAGGAATTGAGGAAATAAGGGACCAATGAGAAGTTCTTCAGTGTAGCCTCGTGGGTGACACCAGTGTCCTGCATCTCAAACCTGGCAGAGGAAAATGGACACGAGTGAGATCTGCACATTTTTGCACAGAAAACATTCTCAAGGTTTCTTTTGATCTGTGTTCCTTACCAGTCTCTGGAGGAGATGACATAGTATACAGGGGGTGGTGGCGAGTCAGTGGCGCTGCAGAGTGGCTGACCCAGACCGTAGGCCCCTGCTTGGGTGAACACGAGCCAGTCTCCGATGTTGAGCTCAGGCAATAGACAGTGCTCCACTACCTGGTCCAGGTCATCCCCAGAGGGACCCCACAGGCTGCTGCTGAACACTGGAGCATCCAGGCATGTGTTCTGCTAACACACAGAGCAGATACCAGTTATTTAGTAATCCAAACAGACGCGCAGCTTGTTAACAGGCAAGGCAGGCAACTGCTTGGGGCCCCAGGCTGTTAGGGGGACCCCGAGGGCTGACTAACCTTACTCCACAGCAGTGTCTCAAAACGTGGAAACTGCAGTGACTGCAACCACCTCCCCCTTAAACAACCAGCGGACGATTTGCAATGACTTCTCAGCAGTAAACCTCCTTAAAAGGGGCCCTATGTCATTCCCGTCAAACCTTTTTTTTTTTCTTCTTCACTTTGCAGGTTTTTATTGTTCTTTATATTTTTAAAAATTCTTCTAAAATTTGAATTAAAAAAAAGTTTAGATTTCGTACATTATTCATTTGTGTCAGATTATACATATGATTTTTGGTTTTCGCATCTTAAAATTCAGGATCACACGTCTCCGTAACATTATACAAGACCATTTAGTCAAATGTGATCATTCTTAATGCAGGTAGTATTGTGCACACAAGGGAATGGGGAGGTTTCATTATGAGCTGAACAACTCACTATATAAATCCCATCAATTGAAAATGTTTTGATTCCATTCTTCATCTTTTAACTCAAGCACTTGCACAAGTCCCGACTCCCAACCTTTACCCTTGTTTGTCAGTTATTCCATCATCAGTAAATTCCTCAGGTTAAAGTGTAATTGCCTATAACATTATGTTTCTTCCCCATTGATTACATATGTAACCTATTATCGCTCAGTCAGAGCAGGACAAGGTGGCATCAAAGGTGATTATTTGGTTGGTATACCACCTACTCATTATGGAGGACCGAAGCTGCCAAAATCAGAAATAAATGAATACATGACTCACATAAATTAATGTGCCATTAAATGCACCAAAAAAAATATTAAAAATAAATGTAGGCATTAATTTATAAAATGTGACAAACTGATAAAACTTCTGTTTTAATTTGCTACTGTATTTATTTACCTTTGCATAAATTGCCCTATTTATTTACTTTCCCATTTAATTTTCCATTTTATGCATTAATTTATTCATTTTTAAATTAATTTATTTACTTATGTATTTTTTTCTGTATTATTTTACATTTGCATATGAATTCCCCTATTTATTTACTTTCCCATTTAATTTATTAATTTATAAATGTATTTATGTATTTATTTCTGTAATATTTTGCATTTTCTTTTTACGTGTCTTTGTTTTTTTACATTTCTGCTTCATTATGCAAATGAGGGGGCTGTCATTCAAAGTGTGTCATGGGGTGCCTTCAGTGTTGCCAGGTCTGCGGTTTTCCCGCAGAATTGGGCTACTTATGACTCCAGAGTCATTTATTCATTTATTTTTGATTTTGGCAGTTTCAGTCTTCCACAACTCATTAGGATGATGTTTGACTGTCAAATGTGTATTTAATCAAAGGAAAAATGTGTATAAATATTGAGGAGCTTAGAAGAACAAACGTTTTGCTGCGGTTACATCTTGACCCACAGAGAATCTTTGAGACTCACCTTGTGAACAGATGGAGCAGCGATCAGTGTCTCAGAGAGTTTGCTGGCGAATGATCCATACACTCCCTCGTTCATGTAGTACTGGAACTCTGGCTCATCGTTGGGAGACGGGTCATCTGTTAAAAGAGATGGTAGACAAAATCTATTAAGAGTGTGTAAAGGATTCATTTTTAAACTTGCTGTTAATAATTTATTTAATATTACGGTTTGTGAATCACACATTTGTGTAGTTCTCTTTAACTTTATATAATGCATCTTTCATGTAACAGTTGCATTTACATTACATTTACATTTTTACAGCTCATTCCAAATGGTAGTCCTCCTCATGGTCCTACAGTACGCTGTATAAAACTGTTGAGGCAATCAAAGTGCCCCACTGTAAAGTCAGCCTTAGAGTTTGGTTACCTCTGGAAAGTAACATTTTCAAACACACAGTCATATTCCTCTTGTCTGTAAATAAGCCATAACATCATGAGTATCATGCCACTGACCATGTGCCAGATCGCGTGCCACCACCTCCTTGGAGATGACGTTCACAGCCAGAGTGAAAGCAGAGGACACAAAGAAGCTGCCAGGCTCAGCAATGATGGAAACTCCAGTAGAAGGAGGGAAGTATAGGTCCACCATAGACATGACTGCACTATTGATCTGCAACAGAGATGACAATAGTATAAAAAGGGGGAACCAAAATGGGTAGGCCTTTAAAAATCACATTTAAGACATTACTTACTCTAATCACATTGTCAGCCTTTGAAGAGTGGTTTAAATCAGACCTCTCACTAACGGACTAGTGTGTCCTACTACTGGGCGGTACGATGTAAAATGTATGTCACGGTTTGAATATGCTCATAATTTCAGGGAGAAACATGATTTAAATGCAGTACAAGTTACATTGTGGTGATGCTTGCAGTGTACAGTTAAACTCCATTCTAAACCAGGACAAAGGCAGGGTATAGCCAAATCCATATTGTGACACATTTCTCTAGCAGTGTTGCTTATACAGGGATGTGAATTATCAATTCTGCTTATCTGTCCGATTCTTCATCGATTCCCTTATTGATTCATGATCAATTTTATGTGTGGGAAAAAAAAGTAGGCCTACACAGGTTTTCAGTGTCAACGCAAGTAGAAAAAAAGGCATGCATGTGACAGGTGTGTGACGGCCCTCTGGCCTGTTTGGTTGTGCCTTGTTTGCTCCTCTCTTTCAGGTTGGTGTAATTGATAGGCGGGGCTGTCCACTTGGCCTGACTGGGAGCACCTGGGCCCAATACTCCCAGTCATTATAAAAGCTGCCACCTTGGGCCTCTTGGGGAGACTCTCTCCATGCGCTTTGTTTGGTTCCTTTATCATTTCTTCCACCAACACACCATACTTTCCACACATTCACTCCACTGGATTTACTGCCATCCACATCTCCTCTCTTTTGCAATTTAATGTGTTTTTGTAAATAAATTAGTTTATTTAAGTGTATTTCTGAAGTCTCTCCCTTATTTGCCATGGCCCTTTGCGCCGCTCATGACAGGTGTGCAAAAGCTCCACTGTTTAACTGCTGTTTGAGCTAGCTGTACCAACAGTCTGTCATCACCTAAAATGGATGAAATGAGAGAATATTTGTATAGCATTCTTTTTCATTTAGGTTTTCCTAGTAAAAGAAAAAAAATCTGCTTTCTTCCTTTCTGCCATGACTCCTTCTTGTTCCAAGTTTCCAGCAGCGTAGACACATGACTTTGACGTCATTGTTTTGCAATGCGCAACTGTCAGAAAAACATGGCGGCATCGATGAAAGGAATCGATAAGCTCGGCGGCATACTATTCCGATGGATCAGACAATTTGGAACCGATTCCCATCCCTAGTTATACTGCCTGTGTCCTTAATTATATCATGTAAAAAGCAGATAAGATACTGACCAGTTCCAGCTGGGTCTCAGAGCCACTGAAGCCGCCACCAATATCCAGGATTTTCATGTTGAAGCCAATTTCCTCCTGAGGCAGACAAAGGCTTGTAAATGTGTAACCAAAACACAAGTGATTACCAGAGCACTAAGTGTGCAAAACATTATGGGATAAGGAAGCAATGCAAATGCTTTAACAGAACTGAACAGTGCAACTAGCAGCAATATTTAACATTACTTACTCCCATATCAAAGACACAACGGGCATCAGATATGGCATGAATGTACACCTGGTCATCCTCACAGGAGCTGGAAATGTGAGACCTGTGTGGGGGGGGTGAGGAAAAAGAGGTGGTTAATGGTCAAACTTTGACACCTTCACACTAAGTTAAAATTTGTTCAAGAGAGCTGAGGTAAAGAGAACTGCTGTGGTCCTTGTACACAATCTGCTTCATAATTAGCCACAGTGCATTTCTATAGGCCTCACCTGACCCCAACCACCTGCACACCCAGCTCCTTAGCCCTCTCCAGCAGATGCCTGCAGTCTTTGAGAGAGCAGCCAAATGCCAGGCTCATCTCATTGTCCTGGCTAGATGCTTCAGTTGAAACCTGTAGCAGCAGCCTGAATGAAATAAAGGATCTTGGTTACTGGTTTGCAGAGAAAAAAAAAGAAACCAGATAAGTTAAATAAAAGTGGTACACGACTAGAATACATCAAGAAGCTAGCACATTAAATCACAAAATGTCTGCAGCTGAGACCAAATTATTTTATACAGCTTGATTTGACATAAAGCCTTTCATTATTGACAATCCTAATATGCCTATGATGGGAAACAACATACTGTATTTCAAGTGAAATCCTGTAAGGTGGATAGTATCTTATGCCTCGTAAATATTGGTACAATTGCACAAAGCCAATTCCTTGACAATGCTGAAATAACAGCTCTCACGTCACATGATCCCTGGCACTAGGACTAATACTTATCAAACACTTACTTGGCTTTGGGGTGACAGCGAGAAATCTTGCGTAGCTCTGCTTCATTATCGCACACCAGGAGGTCAATGCTGTTCTTAGCAGCGTATTTGATCTGGGAGACTTGCTTGCAAACACCGCTGTAGATTATATCTTCAGAGGGAATACCATGGCTGTGCATGAGCTCAAGCTCAGACTGAAATAAAAAAAGAGACAAAGACAGAACAGTATTCCATTTATATACTGTATGCAGGGTTCGTACAGCATTTTAAGAGTAAAAATCAAGCACCTTTCAAGCACTTTCAAGGTACCTAAACCAATAATTTCCATACTCTGGAAGCCTTTATCATCACATCTAAAGTATTACTATAAATGCCAGGAGACAACAAACAAATATGAAGACGGGATCGTTTAATTTCAAATATTAAAAGATTTTTGGTTTACATGAGTGATTGTGTAGATGATGAAACACCAGAGTATGTTGAAAATCAAGCATTTTTCAAGGAGTATATTCAAATTCAAGCATATTCCTAACCTGGAAAATATAACGGTTAAAATTAAGCATTTTCCAAACTTTCAAGACTTTGCACAAACCCTGTTTCATCATACCATGTCCAGCCTGCATGGTTTACTATAGACAAAATGTATGATCAACAATATATAAAAAGGGAGGCACTGGGTTACACTGACCACTTGGTGGTGCCTCTGTGTCTATGCTACAGCTTGTGGACCAAGAGTTGTGCAATTTGAACACAAATAAATGTACTAGTACTTGCTCTGACTGGACCGTATGTAATACCCAGTAAAATAATAGTAGTAAACTCCTTTAAAAACACTTGTTAACTAAGCAATTTTCTGCTCAATATGCAGGACTAAACAGTGCATACTGCAACTGTGATTATTTTCTGTGGAGAAACCTGAACCGACAACAGTGAACCAACACGTTTGTGAGAGAGTACCTTGTTGGTACAAATGAATCCAGTGCCGAGGGCAGCAAGAACTTCAATAACAGCTGGACTGCTGTTGCATCTGACAGCATAGTAGGGTCGAATTTGGGCCATGTGGGTTCGCCAGCGAACATGCTGCCTCATTATGACTCCCAGGTCTGCTATAAAGAAGGCATTCTTCTCAGACTGAGGAAGAAGGAAACATACATATGGATGAATCAGCAAAAAATACATACTGCAAGCTTTTGTAACCCTACCACATGAAATAAAGAATGCAATATAATACAATAACAGGTGTTAGAGACAATTCTAAGACAGTAAGAAATTCAGTGCTAAATGTACATGTTGTTGCAGTGGGCTCCTTACCAGAGTTTGTTCATAAATGTGATTGTCAATCACGTCACAGAGGGCCATGGCTCCCTCCAGTAGGCCAACAGAATACTCTGGTTCATCAGTGATTCCTTTCATCCTCTCAACCGTTTTCCTCTAATCCGACAGGCATAAAGAATGTGGCTAGTCCGAAGTGGTCTTGCTCGCTACCTCTCGAGCCCCTGGGGTCCTAGACTTATGCAACAAACTGTACAAGAAAAAGACAAAAGTCAACATAAGACACAAAGTTCAAGAAGAAAAACAAAACAATTCAATCATATTTGGATAAGGCATATTCATCAATGTTGTCCAACTCTTTTCTAGTTTATTCAGTAGCCGGAACCTAAACCTTTCTGATGAGATCCCTGATCAAACAAATCACTTTCAGTAAGCGTCCAATCAGAGCACAGAGCAGGCTCCACGTTACAGGATAGCTTTGTGGAAGAGGCCTATTCTTCTGAAAAGCCGCTGTGAAAACACAGAGTCTGGGCCAGAGGGTTCATTTACTTTACCATCAATTACTCCCAACAATCACCATTAATCCCTGAGCTGGTGACCCGTAAAGGTTCTTTTTGATGGCATTAAACAAGGTACAATACTGGCGGCATTGGTGTCACAACTTTACTTTCAATAACGTGGCACAATACATCAGAAAAGCACAGTAGTCTGGACTGGACCAGATGTGACGTGACTGTGGCTTTGGGAGGTTAAACAGGGAGACCAACAATGTGCCTAGAAAGCATGCTGTATTGCTGACAACTGTGACAAGGCAGGGGCTACTGCTCCAAAAAAGTGTAGTTATTGACAGACATGTGCAAGGAAAGTAAAATCACAGGCTGGTCAAGATACTGACACAACTCTGGAGCAGCAAGTGGAACCAACTCCACGAGACTACAAAGTATGTCGTCCTTTCTACACAATACAAACACCTTTTGGCCAAAGTTTTCAGTGTTACTGTAAAAATGCCTGAAAGAAGGAAGTATGCTAATTACTCCCCCAAATCCTGTGAAGTGTGATCAGTTGAATGTGAAATATTGTGCATGAATAATGGGCAGACAAACACATGAACTGACAGAGGAAAACTGAATTGTTGCAATTCTACAAAAATGTGTAAGCTTTAATTATCAAGTCCCCCGCAGAAACACGGGATAAAAAAGGTTAGGAGATGACGCTCAAACCTATCATCTCTTTAAAAATCAACCAAGACTTAATGTAACTTAACTATGTCACTAATAACATTGCCCTTTTGAAAGAAATGTGAAGACTTCAATGGGGTCTACAGTACAGTGAGTGCATTATATTCACATTACACTGCAGAAAGAACTACATTAAAAATGCAGTCACTGTTAGTGGGATTAATATCTAAAACCAAATGATTCTCTCTTTTATTGCAACTAAATCAGAGCAAGAGAAATGTACTGCCGATAAAAGTGGTCCAGAACACAGCGTGCTGTTATTTGAATAGAAGTGCTGAAAATAGATCTGAAATGCAAGATATAAGATAAAAATAGACTGATTTATCTGGGACACACAGTTTGTACATACACCTTTTTATTGCTTCTGTTTTGGTGAAACAATTAGTCACAGTGCATTAATAATAAACAAAAATAAACAATACTAATGCAAAAGAAAACTTTTTTTTTGTGCATATGTTTCAATTATGAAAATATCCTCAGTTAAACAATCAAAGAGCATGCATTAATTCCTCAATTTACACCTAATTTACTCACATGGACGAGTCCTGGGATAAACTTGCCCACTATCAGCTAGGATCCCAAGGTGGCTCGGCGTTGAAGTCAAATGGCTCTCGGTATAGAGCTGCTCCTAGATCCTCTGGATAGTTGTTGTACACCTGCAAAGGGACAGATGAGGACAGGGCAGGGGACACAGGAATCAGTCACTGACAGAGAGCCCAGTCTACCTTAACAGTTATTCAGTATTTGTACAATCTAATCTGTAAAGTGGTAGAGGAAACATTGGTAAACTGCTGAGCAGGCACAATGTTGAGTGTTGAAAGGCAATGGGAAGTGCACACTGGTATAGAAGAAATGATGGGAAAATGATTGACATTATATGCGATACATATTTTCTGTATTTTATCCTTTGCTAGCATGGACCATGGTCCGTAATAAAGCAAACTGAACTGACGCAATCATGTCTCGCAGTTTTGAATGAATGAATTTACATTACTATGTTAAGTCACAACAAACAGTATTTTCACACTCTTGTCCGGCATGATAGGTCAAATACCGAGCTGTCTGCTACCAATTCAAAACCCCATTTAATATTTCTAACATACAGTAACGTTAAGTTACCTAGCTTGCTATTGTAACAGGTCTTTTTTGCATTATTTAGTAACGTTAGCCTAAGGTATTAGCGCTAGCTACCTAACAACATACAATGTAAACATTGTTTTACAAGACTCAATTACTCATTTTTTCAGTAATAATGCTACCACCTATTATGGTATATTTAATCTCTTAGCATAGCATTTGTGGCTTGTTGGCAAACAAACGATACGATAGCAGATTATGTTAACAACATGCTAATTAGCAAGCTAACAACGCGGGTAGCTAACGTTAACGTTACTTACGTCTGCTGAAAACCCAAAAGAGGGAACAGAACGCTTTTTCTTTTTAGGCGGAATTTTTAAAGAGTGGTGGGGTTACTAAAAGAGAAAAGGATAACTGCCATGGACGTGGTGGATTAGGTCGAGCTATTGTCGTTGGAGGTTTTGTCGATGATAGCTAGTACGGATCATTCGTTATGACCGAGCGGAAGGCATCAGTGGAGGTCGAGTGTGTTGTCGGTGAGACGGACCGACAGACAGCAGCGTCAAGACACCAAAATTAACAGTTAGATATCCGGTTAAAATATCAAAATAAAATCTACATTAACGAACGTATTGCAACGTTTGTTTGTTTTTTGAATAATGCAAAAGCATAAATGTGAAAATAATAATAATCTAATAAAGCTATCCTTCAGGAAATGTTCATTCATCTTTAATATGACACATTATTATTAATATCATAACAAATTATCGGTCTGCTTCCACTTAGCTAAATGTGGGGAGCTTGACAATTTTAGATGGGCGGAGTTTAGAGCTGTCAAAACCCAAGACAACGACCTCAGTTTTACAACACGATAATAGATGACATGTGGAGCATTTATTACCAGTACAAAGCCATAGATTACTACAATAATTTACCCCCAACCCTAACTTGCAATAATAATAGTAATAATAATTATAACAGCAACAACAACAACAATAATAATAATAATAATAATAATGATAAAATAAAAATAATATATATATATAGTCTAAAGATAAAATAAAAATAATATATATATATAGTCTAAAGATGAGTATGTTATATTCTTCTTTCCATACAATTTCCAAAATCATTCAGAAATATTCCAGAAACAGTGACGTAAAATGTATCTTCAGCAACAAAATCACACCTTGGTTGACTAAATCTATATCTATAATAACCTAGGCTATATATACTGTATATTAAACAGGCCAATGTCAAAATTTTCAAGAATTACCTGTGTTATGTCTTCATTGTGTGTCCCATGGCTCAGTAATAAGGACAAAATGCTGTCCAATAAAGTTTGTAGAATTTTCCTTTTGTTCTATAGCCAAATTCAACAGTTGCAAAGCATCAGTCCCATGAGTAATAAGTAGATGGATACATGTCTTTTGCCCCAAGTTCAAGCTCAAACTGGACTTTCCCGTCCCTTTGCCTTTGTTATTGTGACTTTGAGAAGTTGTGCCTGCTTCTGAAAATGCAGGGTCTGGGGCAGTTTTTTTCCAAGGAGATACATTTGCATGTCTCCCTCCTCAACACCGGAGGAGGAGGGTGCCAAGGAAAGCTCAGCTACTGTTAGCTAAACAGAAGGGAAGTGTTTTCTCTGGGGCTTTTTCCCCCCATATCAATACTGACATCATCTTGGTCTGAAGAGTCAAAGACCTGAGCATAAAACCCCTAATTCAAATCTCCATGGCTCTAATTTCAGTGTCATAGGTTTTTAAAGGTTTTAATGCATACTTGCAAACTATATCAATGGAGTTTCTTTGCAGTTTTTTAAAAATAAATATTGGAAAATATATCTATGAAAATGTGTATCAAGTTTGCCTTTGAGTTTGTCTTTGTTGTAATGATCCACTCACGTCTGTATCCTGGAGTCCATTTTCAGCAGTGTCTGTACAGTCTTTGGCCAATGTTTCCTTTTCAGTGTTTTCAAAGAATTGTTACAGAGTGACAGGGACATACAATACCGTACAGTCTTTTATTAACTAAAATATACACCAAAATGTGTATCCTTGAAATACACATAAGAACAATTATGTTCTCACTTCTAAATTCTGCACAGTGTTGGGTTTTATAGGAGTCAATAAACTTTTTTTCCAGTCAATCCAGAGGCCTTATTCTTCCATGGAGATCATATTTTAACCAAGAACAAAGCAAGATCACCTGAATCTTTACGATCCTTACTGACCCACATCATATAACAGTGCATGATGTGTTGTTTTTTTACCAACTAACCAGAACAGTTATGAATTCACATTACTGTGTTAGATGAGCTTTGAGCACCCCTCAGGGAAAAATAAACAATAGCAACATTTGTTTCACTAATAAAACTATTGCTTAGAGTCCATTGTAAAGGTCGCAGAGGCAAAGTTTTTTCCTCGGACTGCAACACAAAAGCTGTTCCGTGCTTTGTGTCTGTTTTCTCCAACACTAAATGCGACTATGTATATATAAGTCTAATCACACATAGCATCTAAAGTGGCTTCCAGTAATGCACAATGTTTGATTTCCATTGTCTGGATCATAATAGCCATCGCAGCCATTGGGTATGCGGCAGCGAGACATGTGTACCACCCACCGCGAGGGCAAATACTCCAGTGGCTGCATTGTGCAGCAGGAATTCTTATTTGCAAACATTGCAAACAGATGACATCAACACACAGATTTAGACGGACCCAGCATAGATTTAACCCTGACTGACCAAAAGTCTCCAGTCAGAGAGGAATAGACAACATATTCCAACAATGAAAAGATCAAATAAAATAGCAAATTCAACTAATTTGATTACCCTCTTTGTTGTTTAAGCATCAATTTAATATTATAAACCAAAATGGATATATAGAAACACAATCAATCAGATAAGACATCTTTAAACTACAACTTATTTGAATAACAATGACTTATTTACTCATTACATGGACGTGAGTGACTGGTTAAACCCACCATGAACTGGTCTTATGCAACAGACTCTGGTGTTGTAAGTGTTGTTAGGTCACTCAGCAGCTCTTTTTTTTTGCCAAAGAATGTTTCTAAGTAAAAGGAACTCCAAACAAACTTTTCCTCACACTGATCTGAATGTTAAGCAGGGAAATATAAAGCAACTGGCTGCAGGAATATAACAAATATGCAAACGCAATCTCGGTAAAAGACCTGATCCAAGCATGTTAGTGAATTTCTTTTCTGACATGTTGCCACAACTACATGGATATATGTGAAAATTCAACGCAGTCTTCTTTAACACACCCAAAAATTGAATTGTAAAATGGCTCCATTTTTGGATCCAAGATATGCCACCTAAAAGGAACTATGTTTATCTCTGGGCTTTCCCAGGACATGTCATTTTTAACAATAGTATCATAGTGGTGGAGAGATACAGCAAGATATACCATGATGGTCAAACAATAACACAATCTAAAAAATGATGCACATTTCACCCTTGTTTCCTTTCTGCCATGATAGATTGCAGAATAAGTAATTATAATAAGTTCATAACATAACTCTGTGTCAGTAGTTGAGATCATTACATGTGGTTTCTGTAAGAGTACACAGTTTCTGATAGAATCATGCCATCAGAAAGACCACATCAATTAAACTAAATATAGACACTTCATGTTATTGTTTGTATTGTGTTCTTATGATTTGTTAGATATTCTGCAAGTAAATCATGTTGGAGAATGCCCTTAGTGGGGTGCCTGCATGTGTGTGGACATGCACCATGTGTAATCCTACACACTGCAACATATGTATCCACACTTACATATACAAACGTGTGTGTGTATGTAAGCACGCTTGCATTTCTGAAAGCAGTAGGTCACTGTAGTCCTGGTGACCTAAGTACAGGTGGTTTAAGGATTAAACAAGTGGTGTGCACAGTGAGACAGTGTATACAAAGCAGCTTGAGAGACCTTAATTCCTGGAACGCAGAAGTGAACCGACAACAAACTTGTGTTGTGCTTCATTGTTTTAGCACTGGAAGAAAAACAGGGAGCATTTTCTAAAGAAATGGAGGAAGAGGAGAGGTGACAGCAGTAAGCCCTTTACAACAGTTTTAGGATTTGTTAGCTATTTCTATGCTTCTATTCCATTATAATACATTAACACTTCCAGGTCTTTGTCAGTAACCATAAACACAACTTTTAGACAAATCACATGTGCGTGAGGAGCTGTGATGGTTGTTTCCAGAGAGCTATGGGAGTCCATGCTAGGACACAGTGTTGAATGGTGTGCGTGAGAGGGGATGGCATTAAGCTTGTAAATAGTTATTTAACCAATTCTATGCTATTTGTCGCTAAAACAACACTTTTCTCTCTTATTGAACATGAAGAGATCACGCACCAGACTCTCAGCAGTAGTCTCCCCTCTGCAGACTGACTGATTATGGCATGTGTGTGTGTGTGTGTCCTGATAACATCCCGGCAGACTGGCCTCTAGCCAGCCATGGGCAAGCTCACCCTGCCGTTTGATGTCGAGCGTTGGCTCCAGGCAGACCAAGCATTGTGTCCCAAACAATGAACCCCAGACCCACTGAACTATAAACATGTCCCTTTGGGGGCGTTTTCCTCAGACTCTGTGCAGGAGACTCCCAATGTCAGGAAACCTGACCCGGCTTTTCCAAATTTAGTAACTCTAAAGCCTCAAATGCTGCTGACTTGGCATCCAAGATGAAGATCGCCTGTCTCCTCCTCTAATAAGGTTATAATGCACTTGGAATGTTGACTGACGCTCAAGTCTGGGGTGGAGTTCTTATCACATCTTTGGTTAAATTCCATATCAAGAATGAAAAAATGTTGCTCACTTAAATACGTTTTTGTAAAATTGACTGAGGCATGGAAATGTTAGCCCCATTCTACAAAATACAGTCCTTATTCATAACAGTTACTGAGCTACAGTATGTAGCTTGCATGACATTCATACAATCTTGACATGGTTGCTTTAAGTAGATTGTGGCCTAGTTATTGAGACCCTTCTTTATCTGGAGGACCTGGCCTCTATCTGTTTTCAAGCATCTGCCCTACTGAAGTGTCCTTGAACCTGAGCATCAAACTCACTCACAAGAATCATAAATCACAGTCATTATTTAAAGTTTCTTGCCCTGCAGTACCCACTGTCCACCAGCTGTGGTCGCTGCTGAGTTTCCTCAGTGAGCAGAGTGCGCGTGTGAGAGGCCTTCCGGTTCCTCTAGCGGATCAGCTGACTCTGCTGCTGCTGTCAGGAGACCTTACCAACTGTGTTGAATGGCAACTATGAAAATTAACAAGCCATAGAAACGCTATTGACAGCTATATTTTTCACTGTTAACGGCCACATTTTATATTCACAGGTGAGTGAAATTGTTAAACACTAGCAATAACCACCTGTGTTGTTGTTGTTGTTGTTGTTGTGAGCAAAGCTAACTGGCTAACGGTAGCTAATCCCTGCTGCCTGACCTTAACCATCTTTTTTGCCAGCTTCGGTTTGTATACAATACTGTTTAATTCTTATTTATGGCTGTGTAGCGTTATTTAGCAGTCAGGGAATGAACATATGTAACTAGTGTTGGCAAAACAGTAACGCCAGCCTGTAAGAAACACTGAATGAGCTCCTGTTGCTAGTGTAGCATCATTTCATTAGCTCGCTTAGTGGTAAACAGTGTCAGGACACTTCATGACAACATCACTAGCAGCTTTCTGGAGCTAAGATGTAGCTAAAGACAGGAGGTATGCAAACACAGAACTTTACCTGTGTTGTTGCCATATCAGTGCTATTGATAAAGAGACAGACTCAGTTTTTCTCAGTGGTTTATTAACTGTTGAGCTGGAGTATAACGCAGCACACGAGTCTAAATGCAGTTTTCCCTCTCAGTTTTCTTTAGCTGCACCAGTGCCGTAACCATGACAGAGTTTTGGTTGATCTCTGCACCGGGAGAGAAGACCTGCCAGCAAACATGGGACAAAATGATGGCAGCCACCACACGCACCAACAACCTCTCCGCCAACCACAAGTTCAACATCCCAGACCTCAAGGTTAGCATGGCTTTATGGGCTTCCCTGCTTGTTACAATCTCATGCTTTTTCTCCCATGCTGCAGTACAGAGCCTTTGCTTTGTAGGAATTAGTATGTATAGTATCTATGGACTCAAGTAGTTGAATGTGGACATAATGTTCTTTCTTGTGCGATTCATAATTATGTTTCATCTATTTTTAAAAAGTAATATGGTGGTTTTACATGTAAAAGTAGGCAATCACTAACCTTATAGATCCACTGTCAAGAGTAGGCTGATTGTGTGTATGGGAAGCAGCCTTTACACAGATCTGTCCCCTGCATGTTGAAGCGTTGGTTTGGGGAAGTTTTCATCCACGGTGCAGCTCAGCTCGTCTGGTTCGTTTCCTCTCTGTGCTGAAGGTGAAGTAACCCCGCTGACCTTGCTGCCACACGGGGTTGTAATGTTCTCCTGGAACTGTTAGCAATGCATGAGCGGCACTGGACAAAGAGGCGCCATCCTAAGCACATAGGGCCTCCTGGATGTCACTGTAGGCGCATTGAACCCCAGATGTCGCTGTTTAAACACAACCCTGCTGACCCCACTTAAAAACGACCCAAATCTCAGAACTGATGACTGACTGTGCTGATGTTTTACTTTTTGTGTTCAAAAACAGGTGGGGACACTAGATGTCTTGGTTGGGCTGTCGGATGAACTGGCCAAATTAGACTCCTTTGTTGAAAGGTATGAACATTGCTATTCTCTATCTCTGGGGAATTACTGTTTTAGTGATTAAACTGTTATTTTACAGGGCTCTGATAATCATGTGGAATACAGTCTGTGTTTTAAAGGGCATGGAAAAAAAATCTCCTCTAACCTGTACAGCACTCCTGACTCTCTGATGTAGCCGGTTTACCATTCCCTAATCCCTTCCCTTCCCTTGTAACAATGAGGAATTTCACAGGGGCCTGAGGCTAGCGGGCCTCGCAGTCTAAACTTGGCAATTTACAGTTGGGTGACACACCAGCAGCTCTTTCTTTAGTCATATATATACCCAATGACGAGCGTGTTTGAGTGTAATTTATAGTCTTTTGGAAATATTGACATCCAAAACTCACACAAAGCCATCACTGCCTGAGCGCTGCTTTGCTTCCTCTGTAGATATTCCCGAGACTGTGAGAAAGACCAGTCTTGCAACACGGTTTGACTACAGCCTCTCTTTAATCTAGTTCCTTTTTTGAAGTTTCTGTCCAGCACATCTGGAAAAAAAGGACAACTTAACTACTGAATTCCTCAAAATTGCACCCATTAATTGCATTTATTGTTTCTATTTAAATTTTGATTGGATTATTTAGTGTGGATTATTTTGTTAATATCCTTTGTCATCATATGAACAATAACAATGTTTTATAAATAGTCAAAATTAAACCTAAGTGGCAGATATATTTTCTTGTGAACTTTTTAGGCATGAGATGTGACTTGGCTCTCGGTCTTCTCTTGGCTTCACTACTGTAGACACAGTTCTGCTTTGATGTGCTGCTGAAAAGTGTGGTTTAAAAAAACCTTGAACTCTGCAAGTCTGCCATATTATAAATTGCCATGTCAGGAAATTACCTTAACAGGAATATGTGAAGGTTTTTGATGTGTGTGTATGTTTGTGTTAAATGTGGACGATGAGGGCGTGGTGGTCGTGTGTGAGCATGTGCGGGGTGAATGTGCGGTTTGCTCTGGCTCTGCGCCTGCAGTTTGTGTTGGCATGGCATGTTTTGATGTCTCCTGGCTGTTCACAGTGTGGTGAAGAAGGTCGCTCAGTACATGGCCGACGTGCTGGAAGACAGTCGAGACAAAGTACAGGAGAACCTGCTGGCCAACGGAGGTACAGTCATGGTTACAACACAGTGTGTCCCGATTATTTTAGTACCAAAAAAACCTCTTTCATAGAGACTATTTCTTTAGTAGAATGTAGCTCTAATCAATACTGTATGGCCAGATCTGTGGATTATCCAGCAGGTTTCTGGTTTCTAGAAAGCCATGTTGCTGTTGAATCCTTAAAATGTGCAATGCTTTGGACACAAACTAAATTTCATTCATTATATCTTGGGTGGGGGGAGGATATGTCAGAATCTGGGCAAATAAAATTACCCTGAAATGACCCTTTAAGCTGTATCGGAAATCACTGTAATAAAATTGTAGCTTTACCCAACTTTTGTCTTAATATAATCTGATATTAAGCAGATAATAGCCTGACAGGTCTTTTGTTGTCTTTTTTTCAGTTGATCTCGTCACCTACATCACACGATTTCAATGGGACATGGCAAAATACCCCATCAAACAGTCACTTAAAAACATCTCTGAAATCATCTCAAAGGTAGGTCTCTCAGTTAGATTGGAAAAATAGTGAATTCAGCATGTACGTTTGTAGCCTAATGGGAAGCAGTATCTAACAATATCTGCGTAGGATTTTATTTCCCACTGGGCCCATCCAGTAGAGGTGTGTCTTAAAGAGAAATCTGTATTCTGTTTCTCATTCATAAATAATTTCAACCACGTCTTTCACCTTTTACAGCAAGTAACCCAGATTGACAATGACTTGAAGACCAGAGCATCAGCTTATAACAACCTGAAGGGAAACCTGCAGAATTTAGAAAGGAAGAATGCGTAAGTAATCCACGTGTACAAATGTGCAAGTCTAACACTACATTTAGGCTGAAGTAATGTAGTTAGCCAGAGCAAATGCGAAGAACAGTTTAGAAAAGTCACAAAGACCAAAATGTATCTTCCCCAGCCTTTCCAGCTATCGTCAAAGTGCATTTTAGAAAAATATATGAACTTCTTTTAACTTCTCGTCGAGTGACTGGACATCTCTTTGGTTAGACCAGGCTACTCTAAAATATATCACTTCCCCTGCAACTAGACTGTCACACTAGAATGTATCAAACAGACCTGCTTGGTTAGATCTTATCCTTCTCCTGGCAACAGGGTCTGAAATTAAGTTCTTTCCTCACCTGCCACTGTGGCAGGTTGCTGAACATTTCTACTGGCCACTCAATTTTTTTGTCTGCCACTGAAATGTATGTAGAACGCTTTAGAATTGTAAACACTGAGTCAGTGGCCCCAAGTGGTCACAAAAGTGCATAATGTAAGACATTTGTTGTCACACCATATATTAGATCGGGGTGTCAAACTTAGGGCCTGCAGGCCAGAACCGGCCTGCCAAAGGGTCCAGTCCGGCCCACTGGATAACTTTGCAAAGTGTGAAAATAGCAGAGAATTCATTCCAATTTTTCAAGAAAATGCACTGATATTCCTACTGCGCTGTCTAATAAGAGCAGCAGGCACAAAGCCTTTCTGGCAGAAAGCCCTGAAGGCTAACTTCTCCTGCGTGTGAGTAGCAGGCCCTATGCTGGATATGCTATTATAGATCCCACGTGCTTACATACACGCTACATGGCACAACACTGTCAAGCGTAGGCTACTGTTAACGCAGGAGCTGCCGGTGGAAAATGTCTTTGGCAAAAAGGAGAAAAGTGGACACAGAGGAACACTCACATCTTTCAAACTAAACTGAGTTTGACACCCCTGTATTAAATAGTTCTACAAACTGTATGAGGCATGTCTGCACCAAAGAGAACACATCTGTGGCTTGCTTTAGTAACACTATGAAATAAGACAGTGTGAGAATTATTTTGTTGATTTTATTGGTTTAGGGAATTTAAAAAGAGATTTTCAGGTCATTTGGTGTTGCAGCGTGTCAGGATCATCAGTGTGGTGTTTAGTTTCACCTCGGTCCGTGCATCAGTCAAGCTTCATGGGTCACTGACCATCTTTCCATGACCTTGTCAGCACAGTCTGAAAAGTTACTGTGACTCTGAAATGCATTATCAACACTGGGCACCTTCCCTGTGTCGCGTCCATGTTATTGTAACACTGCCGTTTGCCACCAGGGGGAGCCTGCTGACCAGGAGCCTGGCTGACATTGTCAAGAAGGACGACTTTGTACTTGATTCAGAGTATCTCATCACTCTGCTGGTAGTTGTACCAAAGTGAGTATTACTACTCTGGTATGGCAGGTATTGCAAGCATGTCTGGGTGCAAGTGATTGAATTAGGAACAAGTGGCAGTATAATGCAGGAGAAAGATAAACAAGGTGCCATCCTAGCATCTCCTCATCCTTTGTTCTTTCAGGACGGCATACACCGACTGGCAGAAAACATATGAAACACTGGCTGAGATGGTGGTGCCTCGATCCTCAAAGTAAGGGATATCATCATGTCAAATAAAACGTTAGATGAAACACATCTTGTCAGAGAACCACAGATAACAAGTATTTGTTTCACATGATTTTGATTTTTTCAAATTTCTTATATTGAGCATTGATATGCTCAATCTAGAGTTTGATAATCTAGAGTTTGTTATCAGTATCATTCCAGCAGCATAACATGTACATTATCTTTTCTTCCAGTCTGCTATTTGAAGACAATGACAGTGGACTGTTCAGTGTCACTCTATTTATGAAAGCCATTGATGACTTCAAGCACAAAGCCAGAGAGAACAAGTAAGAGTTGTTCTACTGATCTAACACACACTATGATTGCACAGCACTGTATGAATCCCAGGCAAGAGGTGCACACAAGAGAAAATCAGCTTATTCCAAAAGAAGCCAGACTGCAAGGCAATTATAAATAGCTCCAACTAAATATAAGAACTAGACAGCGCTACAGTGATCGCAGGTTTATATCATAGGCTGGTTTTCACACGGCTTGGATTCTTCTCACATTTCCCATGTGTGAAAAATCTGAGCCAGGATCTTTATACAAACATGCTGTATTTCATGCTGAAATGAAGCTGATTTCTGCCCACTACATTCTTATTGTTAGGTTCACAGTGAGAGACTTCCAGTACAATGAAGAAGAGATGAAGGCCGACAAAGAGGAGATGACACGGCTCTCCACGGATAAGAAGAAGCAGTTTGTAAGTGATGGAACAGAAAACATTTTTTAAACTTGTTTTTAAGTTGGTTATTCTTTTTTTTTTTCGTGGCCAATACTCTTAATGTAAGTAGTCATTGTGTGGCTGATAAAACATGCTAACTGATGCAGTTCCACGCTGGGTAGTTTAAGGCCTCCTTCTGTGGTTTGGAAAGCCCATTATCTACTAAACAAATTATACATATGTTTCATTATTACCAAGCATACTTTATGTTTTCCAGGCCAGCCATTGGATTCATTTTTAGTACATTATGAAGATAAACATACAGTGACTTAAATCCTGCCTGAGATAGATAATCCATTACAGTGAGGATTTAGTCACTTTATTTTATAATGTTACTTTTATTTGTCAAAATTACCTTTTGACAAATAAAAGAATTGATAGTTTAAAGCCGAAAGATTATAATATTCCTAAGGTAGGTTTCTAGAAAATCACTCCAGATGGCACACAAAGAGCACTGTTTTCATTAGGAGGATGTCAATTTAGAAGTTTATTGAATTACAAAGGTGTTTTTTATCTGAGTGGATTCTTTTTTCCCCGCTGTGTGCAAGAAAAATGGAGTGATTACCTTGTATTTTAGAAAACAACCAATTAAAGAGCCTGAAGCAGTTGGACATGTTGGTGCTGTGCAGCCAGCAGCAGTCAGAAAACGCTGACCACACACAAATCCACTGCAGTAAAAAAAAACCAAAACGCTTCTTTCAGTGGTGTCACACAATGTGGACTTGTTGAGGACAGAAAGAGAAATGTAGCTCTTTCTTCTTCTTTAAGACCTGTCTGCCAAATTTGGTTTTTAATAAGAAACAGACATTTTATCTTGTTAGTTGCAAATGCATTCTTCTCCTGTTTGGGGCGAGATTGAAAGACTGCCACATCCAAAAAAAATAGCTGTAACCCTAATCTGCATCACTTCTCTGCAGGGCCCACTTGTCCGATGGCTGAAAGTGAACTTCAGTGAAGCCTTCATCGCGTGGACCCACATCAAAGCACTAAGGGTCTTTGTGGAATCTGTTTTAAGGTGCTGTGATCAGAAATACAGTCTTAATATCACCCACACATATAACTACATATAAGCCGAAATATCATTTGACATTTTCATTGGCAGCAGTTAAAAAGGTGTTAAAAATGAATTTTTGATGTAATGTGTCCCTCCAGATACGGGCTGCCGGTGAACTTTCAGGCCATGCTCCTGCAGCCAAACAAGAAGACCCTGAAGAAGCTGCGGGAGGTGCTCAATGATCTGTACAAACATCTGGACAGCAGTGCAGCAGCTATCATTGATGTGAGTACTTTGATAATATTGTGTAAAGGTTCTTACTGCTGTACTTACTACAAGGTCATAGCATCAAGAAAAACACTGCACATCTTGAAGCAACAAAGGCATGTGCTACTATAAAAGCTTTCCAATATGATTATCATGGCAGACATTAGGATATGAAATACTATCTCAGTAACAATAACTGAAATGATAAATACAATGCAACATATTATACTGTTTACAACATACTATAACATGCAATACCTCCATGACTTAAAATAATTATATTAGTAAGTATAAGTTGTAAGTAGTAAGTATCTCTTTTAGAAACTTCTTTATGCTAAATGCATTAGTATGTGTTTTGGCTTTTCCCAACATTTGAATACAATTCTTTGCAGTTATTTTAGTTGTAAATGTTCCATTTTAGTCAGTTGCAAAAGAACACATAAGCTACTCATTTCAACAACAGAACTTGCTGCGTGTCCTAAATCCATGCACACTAATTCTAAACAGGTGTCGAGTGTGTTCACACTGCATTTTTGAGCGTGCTGTCGATGGGCAATATTCCCCCACAAAGTAGTGCACAAAGGAAATGGAGGAGCTGCTCACAGCTAGAGAAACAAATCTGATTTCTCTTTGAAGTTTAATTGCCTTCTAAGTTTGATTGACATCCGGGGATGGATGTGTACACACATATATATATATATATATATATATATATATATATATATATAGTTTCTTATGTAGGTATAAAATTGTATTGATTAATATCCCAGCCTTTTAACAATATTGTGTAAACACATTTAAATGATAAGAAACTAGAAAGTTTAAATTTCAAAGTTGAAGTTAATGCGGGGAAACCTGGTACTTAGAGAGTTTTCTTTTACTAAACACTAAATGCTGTTGTGTTTTTCTCAGAGCTCATGTAGAGGATGCTTACACACACTAACAGCCTGTACTGTCTCTTTTTTCAGTCTGCGATGGACATCCCAGGCCTAAACCTGAGCCAGCAGGAGTATTATCCTTACGTCTACTACAAGATTGACTGCAACCTGTTTGATTTTAAAGTTTAACACTTCCCTCCATTTTGTCTTTATGTCGAGTGTTGATTAGGTTCTCCCTGACGCAACCCTCACGCTATCCTCGCTCTCTGTCTCCCAACTGTCGCCCTCGCCACTTCAGCTGCTCGAATGAGAGCTGCATGTTCATTCCTTGTGGTGAAAAAGGCTCATCAGCAAGCTTCTACCACTTTTACAACCAAGGGACAAAAAAATACTTTTAAATATTGTTTTTGTTTACAGTTTATTTTTCTTCTCAAGCCACACAGATAATTAGCTTTTTTTGACGTGAAACGAATAAAGAAATCATTCTGGAGAATGTCTTGTATATTTACTGTGTCATTCCACATGTGCTGGTGTGTACTGATAGCTGCATCTTCTGTATTGGTGTTCAGAGATTTGTGTTTACATATGGGCAATGTTATCACTGTACCCATGGCAAGCAGATCTGGAATGTGTTTCTGAGGTTGTGGGGGTCACCCTTGCAGACACTGTGCAACAAAGATGTTGTGTGTGTGTGTGCTGTTGTCCCATGTTGTGTATATTTGCTGTCAAAAGAGATATATATCAGAGTACTGTGTAAGCCATTGATTGAATAAATATGATTGGTGAAAAATCACATGAAATGTGTGTGAATTTGTGAATTGATTCACGAATAATAACCACCGTCATTTGTTCTCAGATTTTATTTTGATTGAACAGAATTCAGAATACTTTATGAATACAGAGTGGGCGTTACATGGTGATGTGCATGTGAGACACATAGGAAGTGCCTCTGTGTGGAGTAAAGAGAGGGATCCTCTGTGAAGCCTTGTGATGACTCGTGATCATACGCAGAGCCCGTGGGCGATTTCAAGGAAAGTTCCTCTTTAAGCAGAAACCATTTGGAATCCACATATCTGCAAGAAAAACCCTTCAACATGGAGGACAGCTGGAGATACCAACAGCCAGCAGGGGACACCAAACAGACACTTTAAAGTCCTTGCATGATATTTGAATGTGTTGGAAGTGTTTTGATGCATACGTTTGCCTCACAAAAGCTGCTACTGGAGATCCATAGCAATACCACACTATAAAAATACTCCATTACAAGTGACAGTTCTGCATTAAAAATTATACTTAAGTACTAGCAATAAAATGGACTTAAAGTATCAGAAGTCGAAGCACTCATTATGCAATGTTGCCCTGCCAGCGGCCCTTTTATGCTGTAGCTGCTCGAGGTAAAGCCACTTTTAACTGCTTCACATACTTTTGGGAAGTTTAATCTCCAACAATGCATCGTATTTTACAAACTAATCATATGTTTTGTGTGTAAAATCTGAATCTGAAAAGTAACTAGCAAATGTAGCTGTTAAATATACTGGGGAAAAGTGTAGTAGAAGTATAAAGTAGTTTTAAATGGAAATCCTCCAAATAAAATAAAAGTACCTCAAATTTATACTTAAGAACAGTACATGAGTTAATGTACTTAGTTACTTTCCACCACTATATAGATATGTGTGTCTGAACTGTATGTATGTTGCAAGTTCCGTGACTGGAAAAATGGCATAAAGTCATACAGAAGATCCACAAACTGTCCCAATAAAAAGTAATTTAACAAAGCAATGTTTTGATCCAACAAAGATCTTAGTAAGGCCTTGTCAAATAAACACCACAGAAGTCACATGTGAACATGTGCACACCCATCACTCCATCACTGCTTCTAATCCACTGGATCAGTCAGTGCGGGACTGGGTAACACTGTCTGATTCTCCTTAAGGCGACAAAGTATGCCAATACTTACAACAAAAATAGAACAATATAGAAACTATATAGGAAGGATGTAGAAAAATATTATACAAGAACATGTTGTATCTGATGTATCAGTAAAATACAATACATGTATAACGAATGAAATATTCAAACTACTACAAAGGCAAAAATGTAAATAGATAAAATAATAATAATATGTGGGAAAAAGAAGTACAAACAGGTGTTTTTAGTTAACCTGATTACACCTCTGCTCAGGTTGGAGATAAAAGTGTAAGTCCTCCTGCCTTAACAACTAAAGAGTGAGAGAGATGTCAATCAAGCCTACTTTGTCCTAATAAGAGGACTAATCAGGCAAATAAGTAAAAACACCTGTGTAGGGCCTTTTAATATCTGAACATTTACTGCAGAAAGAAAGTAATGTAAACACACAAAGACAAATAAATAATAAGAAAAAACATATTAAATGCATGCAAAAAATGCATCAGTGTTACCATGTAACACATGTTACAATGGACAAAGAAAAATGAAAACACTGTATAAAAACATGTGATTAATGATTTTTTTTAAAAAAGATTCCAAAATTTAGCAGTATCCTGTAATAGTCATTCCACTCATGGGTGGGTCAAAATTTACCTGCCTTTAAGTTCCCATCAGGTACAGTGCACACAGACACCCAGGAACCATCCAGTATAGGCCTACCTACTCCTGTGCTGGAATATTAGCCTACATACAAGCTTCCTGCGTGTCAATCAGTGTGTGATAATTTGATTAAACACTCATTTCTGTTGCAATATGCACCATGTGAGCACATTGTCAAATATAATAACCTGCCTCACTTGATATTGTACTCAAGGGGTGCAAGTTCCCTTACAGAATTTGTGATTCCTCGAACAACCGGCAAACAACTGACAGTGAATCTGAGGATTTTGGGCTCTTGGGGTTCTGGGGTCTGGGGAATTCAGCTTTGACTCCAATGAAACATATTTAAATGAACTGTATCTGAATTAACCACACTGAATTTGTAAGACAAAGAAGAACAGAAGAAAATATCACCTTGCATTTGACCAGTCTTTTAATCAATCCCTCTCTCAAAAGCCCGGAAATATACAGACACATTCGGTTTGTGTGTGTGTGTGTGCGAGAGAGAGAGAGAGAGAGAGAGAGAGATCATGTGATGAACGATGTGAGCCTGGCTTGCTGGGTTATGATGTGAGACACTCACACGGTGAAGGCTATAACAATCACACAAACCCCCCACACACCGTCTTGTGACCGCTGGTACCGAAGCCTGAACGAGACGTCGGGCGGGCGGGGAAAGTGCTGCTGGCTGCTGCTGCTGCTCCGGGAACCAGGAGGGAAGCATCAATGCCTCCAGGTTCCCTCTCACATATCGGCCTGGACCTGTTCTCGTCATCGGGCCTCCTGCGCTGAGATAATGAAAGGATGGCCGAGCAGCGAGGCGGGGACCACGGAGGGCTGACGGATGCTGCTGCATCAGCGACTCGCCGGGATGAGCAGCGGCATCACAACACGATGAATTCAACGGAGGAAGCAGGAGCAGAGTGTCTCTCTTTGGAGGAGATACTGAGGCTGTATAGCCAGCCCATCAATGAGGAGCAGGCTTGGGCGGTGTGTTACCAGTGCTGCAGGTCGCTGGCGAAGGGACACCGGAGCAGGAGAAGCTCCTCCACCGCTGCCGGAGCATCATCAGCGGCGGCTCCGAGGAGGATATCCGGACCGGGGGATGTTAGGATACAGAAAGACGGGTCTGTGAGTGTGGAACACCAGGACTGTGAAGGTAAAATATTATTTAAGAATGAGTGCGCCTAAAGCTACTCGGATCTAGGACAGGCCATCGCTTGCATTTCAAATAATGGGGCTGGGGTGTTGTGATTGTCCTTATGTAAAATACTTAAATTCCAGGAGGGCAATATCACAGGAACACTTGTGTATAATCCCCAATAGGAATATAATAGAAAAATCATGGTACCACAGAGCAATAATATCCCTATAAATAAAATGTGTAGGCTACACATAGGCTATTTTCGGCTGCACATGTGGAGGCTTTCTACATGTTTTTCCTGATCAGGTGCTATTTGCTCCTCAGGATTACTCTATAATCTGCAGCAGGACAACAGCTGGAGTTAAGGCTCCTTCACACATGACCTGATCACTGATAAACAAAGGAATGTCTCCCCTCTCACCAGAGACCCCCTGCTGCCCTCACCCTTGTGGCTCCTCATACTGTATAGTGTTTTCACTGATTTTCACAATTTCCTCCTCACTGAAGGCACGTGTGTGTGCATCATGTGGTTTCATCTCTCAATAAAAGCCTCTCAGCCTGTTTGCCACCTCATATCAGATCAGTGTGCTCATTCCGCTTCATCTGATTAAAGAATGTGATTAAGCTGAGATGGGCATGGGCACTGATCGGATCAAGGTGTGGGCCGATGGCTAGATATGTGTGAATAGAAAACAGACAAGTTTTCATTGAGCAATGGTTCATCCCTGCACATACTTTGTATCTTTATGGCCTCACTCTCCTGCTCCTAGCTATCAGTGACATGGGAACCCCTGTTAATTACAGCTATAATTAATGAGTTGCCATAAAGATGAAGGTGTTAGAGCCCTGCTGGTGACAGTGTTTCTATTACCAAGCTGAAAATATCCAAGTCAGTGAGAGGAGACAGTGGTGGCAGCAAAGTGTGCCAAATGAAAGATCACTGCAATATTCTGGAAATATCCCTTTAGGGGTTTACGCTGTGCCTGTGGGGCTGTGCAGAGCTTTTAGAGTGACTTTATTGTACTTTATAGTAATTTGTGTCTCATATGGGAACAAGTTTCTGTGGTATTTGTCTAGATCTTTTTAACAAGACATCAACCAGGATTCAAACCAAAACAAACCAGATCACACATCACTGCATGCCATGTGATGTGTGTGTTGCTACAGTTGATGGGTATGTCTGTGATCGACAACATGCACTTAAACCAAACACATTACAGCGTCTTGTCAGGCCGAGGCCTGGCGTGTTCATCGTCTGCTGTAATCACATTTGCTGATACACTGAACACAGAGTGCAGAGCAGACTGACTGAATGCATATCTATCTCTCTCTGTCTTCAATGGACTGCAGCTGAGGGCCTGAGGGATGTGCTCTTAACTCAGCTATAATGTACACACACAATACAGAACCCTGCTGAGTCAGTGTTATGGCTTTTGATTCAATAAATGCACCGCATGCTTCGACTAATCAACTTTTATGAGCAAATCTGAGAGAGGCACAGCTGCGGTGATGATGCTTGCTGTGGCCTGTAGGTCTATATGCTTGGAATGAATGGGCTATTTTTAGGAGCATGGAAGCAACCATTGGGGAGGGGAGTCCAGGCTTTTGTTCCTCAGTCACTCATGTAATGTCACATCATGAAAAATATAATAAGAATGTATTGAACTGTTGTAGTTGCAGCATGTTTTTTTTGGTGTTTGTGTTTGCAATATAGATGCCATGTCTTGTTTTTGTAAATATTGCTTCAGTAATCATGTTATGCTTCACAGATGAACATATCGTCAGCGTCTTACCGTTTCCTTCACATCATAAACCGAATGCACAAAATATTATACACACTCTTCAGTACACAGATGAGGTGAGATGCATTATCCTACACAGATTTCCCTCTTCGAATAAGGCACAAAGGGGGCAGATATAGATAAATTCTACCATACCAGTTAGAGAGGGATATAGTGAGACCGCTGAAATGTGAATTATACAGGTAGAGCTGCTTCTCCATACCAGTCAGAGGCCTCTAATATTCTGCTGTACCCACACAGCAGCCATCATGTTCCACATGTGTTCATTTGAATTGATTTTAAACTGGATGTTATTTGACACTATTGTCTATATAGAAGTGGATAGTGTAATCATATTTTTTTTCAACAATTTAACTGTCAGTGTTTAGGTCAGTTTGTTCAAGTTTGCACTCATGCTACTACTACTTGGAGTGGCAGAAGCTGGACGTTTCAACTGTTTATCCATTACATTTAGCTATATTTTAACCATTTATCCATTACTTTTAGCTTTTTTACTATTTATTTATTATTTATCTTTTAGCTGACGACTTCAAACATTTATCCTTTAGTTTTAACTATTTTAACCATATATCCACTACATTTAGCTAGCTATTTCAACTGTTTATACGTTACTTTTAGCTATTTCTGCTTGCTTGCTAATTACACACTCCCAGTCACACATAATGTCTGGTGTACAGCTGATTCGATATTTGGATATATTTTTTAATCAAGTCGTTATTTCTATTTTTTTTTTTCAAATTAGTTGAGCTACCTCACAGTCTTCCCATGAACCCCCTGACATCTGCAGAAGTACCCCTGGTTGGGAGTGACTGCTGTGCATGTCTTCAGGCAATTCTAAGTAATTTTGGGAGTGTTTTGCAAGGGTTTTGATCAGTGTAACCACACAAATGGTTTCAGTTTTCAGGGTAGTTTGCTGGTCTAACTGCCACTTATCTGTGCTCTTCAGCGCAGGCTCTCTCTCCCTGTTGCACAAGCTCAGTCAGACAAACTCATTCATGTAATGAGATAAATCTGTGGCAAAACTTTGAAGGATTTAGGGCTTCTGAAGCTCTCATCTGCTAAATTGACTTCAAGTTAAATCCAGTCAGGGTTAGTTTTAGATCCTGTAGTCACTCAAAACCACGTCCACCTAGTATTTCTTTTATTCAGCAGTTTATCTGGGGCACCTGCCACTTTGCATTATATCTGAACAGACCATGAAAGCAGGACACTTTTAAGAATATTTTTGTGTCATGTGTAGGCTTTGATAAATAGATTTAATTTCATGCTGGTACCCTCCCCAAGTATTATCTGTACACACTGTTAACTCTTCTTCACCATACAGCAGGATGACATTCAAACCTGCTGATGGAAGTTAAGGTCATGAGATGATGTCAGAGCTGCTGCGATGTTGCATTACTGCGTGTTACAATACAAAACAGCCGTTTGTTGAGAGGGTCATCTGTTAGCAGGCTGTTTGTTCATGAAGTAAAAGCTGGGCTTAATAGCCTGGAGAAACATTAAAGTGGGTCTGCTTTTTGAAGGGAGTACATTCATGCAACATGGCTTCTCGGGAGGAGTTTTGTCATCATCTGTCACATGCTACTTCAACTGCTAAAGTAATTAGAAATGAAACAGAGCTTTTATTAAAACTGGTCTAGTTTACATAATGATAACTAGAGCACAGAGCACTTTCCCTGAAATTAGTTTAATGAGGAGGAGAATATTTAATCACTGATAAGGAGTGCTACACCACATAACAAACTGTAGGATAGCAAAAGATGTGAGCATTTAAAGGATAAGGCCATGATGCTCTATATTATTCTTATTGTCAATTCAATTCCATGAAAATATGAATTGGTCCTAATAATAAGCACATTGTTGTCCAAAATATACATACATACTTTATTCAGTATTCATAGTCAATCCCACATTCACCGTCCTACTTCCTGGAAAGTGGCACACCAAATGTGTGTTAATCCTCAGCTGAAAATAGTCCCCAACAAATGCACAATTTACTCCTGTTGGAGTAACATTTGCTAAAAACTACAGTGCCCAGCTATTTTCAGAAATTACTGAGTCCTTTTTTAAAAATGAAACTATGTATCTGTGACCTGTTTTGAAAGATTTACATTTTGAGTTGGAATGACTTGGGACTGAGTGCCACAGACAGCGTACGATAGTTGGACAGTATTGTGAAGCCGACTAATGTATTGTTGGTTTTGGTCTTTTCATGCGATTTGTTGACTAGGAGTTTGTAAGACTAGCCTTATCCTTTAAAGCTGCACTATAAACCTGAGAGTTTAATCTTAGCATAAGAGGGGCATGTTCTGTTCCTGATTAGTTTATTTTGGGTAAAAACCATGAAGGAAAATCTTTGGGCTGCAGGTTGTTGAATCCAGATTTATTTTGATGAGGTTTCACTCCTTGCTGTTTGTATAGATCCACAATTCCCTGTGGCCTGAGATTTTCCATGAGTGACGATATACTTATCTCAGAGCTGCAGTCCCTATTTGTGATTTAGGCTCAATATGTTTTTTCCCTAATGCAGCTTTGAAGAGTAATGAATACATTTAAAAAATGACCGTCCACTGATTCCTTCTGCCAGTGATTGCAGTGTATCCTGAGACAATGTCATTTCACATGATATTTGCATAATATTTAGATACTGAACTGAAAGTAATGCATGGCCTTTGACGTTAATGGCTATTAGAGCGTCATCACATGTGCTTAACCTCTGTCAGTCGTGCATAACTGAACAGTGTTATGTATGTAGCCATGCATGTGTGTATGTAAGCTGCTTTATGTTTAGGCTTACATCTGCTGCTTATCACAATACTGCTTTCTTGTTTCCCTGCAGGTAAATACAGCCCTTGCACAACAACAGAGGTGAGTAACTCCACTGTAATTCTGTTGTAGTTATTGTATTTCATCATCACATGCTTACAGAGGTTTGAGCAATATTATGTGGACATATTTACTTGTGTAGTATCTGCTGTGGGTGAGGAAGGAAATATGAAGCAAATATGAAGTAAAAATGATAACTTGGGCACATTTTGTCTGGAATAACCAGGCCTTTGTATTTCAATTTTGCTTACTGTGCTTCGGCAATGTTTCCTTCATGTTGATGATGTGCAACCCAGTGTAAAAAGAAAAAGAAATACATGTTTAACATGAGTATTTTGATCACATTAATGGATCAGTTTGGGTGTAACTAGTTTTGAAATATTGTATGGAATGTTTTTGTTGATTACCTCAAAACCATCACAGAGTGCAGGCTGGAAAACCCCAGTGTTTCTGGAAAGGAACCAGTCAGTCAATTAACAAGGTATTTACGAAAGGAAATATATGCCGTACAGAGAGAGATAATGGCAGGCTTAACCACAATAACAGCATTATTTTCGTTTTTAAATATTTACCTTCCACAGTTGGTTACATTAGCTAGTTACAGTAAAAGAGGACAGCCAGTCACAACAACAGAGATAACATTACGATTAGAGTGGGCACTCTGCAGGATTATTTCAAGTGCAACCAGTGTCAGATAGCGCTGTGGTTGAAACTGTCATGAGTGTGTGATTAGTTAATCCCCATGCCTGCAATGCAGCTGCTGCAGGTCCCCTGCTTTTTAAACTAATACCTTTAAATAAATAAAACAAGTTCAAATGCATTTTTCCAAGCCAAGCCTTAGACTCAACATTACATAGAAAAAAACTTCAGAGCAGCAAAACAAACATCAGAAGTTGTTGATGGAGAGTTTCTGGGATGCAGCACTATCAACACCATCTATCATCGCATCTTTGCTAACATGTTGATGTCACGAACCAATGGCCAGAGGGTAATATGCTAAGAAATTAAGGGAAAGAACATTTTGGGAAATGTGTTTATCACTTTCTTGCCGAGAGTTAGATGAAAAGGTCGATACCACTCTCATGTCTGTACGCTAAGTGTAGAGCTGGAGCCAGGAGGCAATTAGCTTAGCTTAGCATAAAGACTGGAAACAGGGGGAAACAGCTTGCCTGGTTCTCTCCAAAGTTCAAAAATATGCCTACCAGGCCATCTAAAGCTCACTAATGAACACATTGTATTCCTACATGGAGTTATAGCACGTAAAAATCGTCTTTACTTTTCCATTTGTGTTGAGATTAAACAAACAAGATACACAGTGTTAGTGAGCTTTTGGAGTGCCTGTTAGGTGTATCTTTGAACTTTGAATTATCTTTGGAGAAAACCAGGCTAACTGTTACAACCTGCTTACAGTCTTTATGCTAAGCTAAGCTAATTAGCTCCTGCCTATGCATCATAGCGGTATCGATCTTCTCAGCTAACTCTTAAGCCCAGTTCAGACCAAAGATTTGCGACGAGACGAGTTGAAACATGCAACTACTTGCAATGTGCCGGTCTGCAACATTCTGAAACCTGCCAGTTCACACCAATGAGACGGTGTATCGTTTCCATAGCAACGACTCTTTGTACTTCTAACTGCCGACTTTCAGGCATTTTTTTGTAGCTCGATATAATTTGTAGTGTCTTAAAATATGAATGAGGATATGATAGTGAATTACTTGCTACAGTTGCATTTTTAGTTTTGATGAAATGGCAAAACCATAAAAAAACGAGAGGGTCGAGATGACCAGCTGACTTCGCTAGCTGATTGGCTGTTGAAACAGGTGAAACAAGCTGAGTCGCAGGCGACGCCATCAGCCGGCTTGAGTTGAGCTGAGACAGGCCAGTTCACACCACTGCAACTTTTCCCTGCAACGCTCTAAAACGGTTTCGTCTCATCGCGAATCTTTGCTCTGAACTGGCCTTTAGCAAGACTGCGAATATGCGTAAATGTACTATTCTCTTAACACAGGGCATATAGAAGGGCCACAGTACAAGATAAGGCTTTTACTGTGTCTAATACAACACAATGATACTGTCTTACCAGCATACCTATAAATAGTTTACGTTGGCCGCTAGTTATACATTTTCAAATTGTTATGACAAGACAAAGGTTGACAGTATGGAAGACCATTCCCTGGCATGTCTCCCAGCATCCCTTCTTTCAGTTTGTGTTTTCACCCAGTCATTTTCTCCACCAGCCCCAGAGCTCCCAGCTGGCTTCTCTGATTGACTGGTTGGAAATGTCACCCAGCAAGACTTCCTCTTTGATAACAACAGAGATGTTTCGGATCTAATTAAAGGCCTACGTAAAATTGTCTCTCCTCCACTCACTCTCTCTCTCTGTTCTATCATCAACTGCTGTTAATTGCTGTGATAATAGCTTGTGAGAGTAGGTTTTACAGTATGGAGGGATTAACCTTTCTGCTTCTGCAGTTAGCAGATGCTGTCAGAGTGTTTGAATTCAAAGCTGATAAATGGTTTTGGTCTGAAACGATTTTGTGTGTGTGTGATAGATGTTGCACATTGACTGAGGATCTCATCCCAGTTCATTAGAGACAGTGTGCAGTAGTTTTCAGGGAGTTCTGGAGTTGGATTGCTGTGTAATGGGGCTGCGATAACAGATAGACAGCGAATAACTCAAGCGCGCACACACACACACACACACACATACACACACACACAGTTCACTGTAGAAGCAGAGAATGTGAAACTGTATAGACAAATCCCAGTTAAGCAGCTTTGCACTAGAAATGAGTTCTCACAATACAGTGTGTTACAGACTGGCTGACAAAACTACTGGCAAGTTGTTGGAGCTGCTTGATGCTTGACAGCATTAAATCCTGCAGCAGAGGCATTCTGCTAGCATACAGCGCGGAATTAGCCCAAAGCTGGATGAACAGGAACACATGTGTAGTCAACGCTGACACACATTATCTGCACGTGGCTTCAAACAGTGTGAACTCTAGCAAATGATGCGGCTGTGAATGTCAGATGATGCTGATTTCCTCAGAGCCAATGAGCCGAGTTCCTGGCACAGCATGCTGCAACATGAAGTTCTTTGTACAGTAATCACCATAGCTAAATCAACTGGAAATAGATGATCTTTGTTAGCAATTTTGTATGCTATCACTCAAATGTGACAATTCCATCCTCTGTTTTATGCTAGCTTTTGTGAGAAATTTGTTGGTGATCCCGTAGCCATGCTAGCTAGACCCTCCTGGTCCCATGATGCAGTGTAACCTCAGAGATTTGTGGATTATGCTTCATCAAATTCCCCTCTGTCAAAGTTTAACTGGGCATGATCCGTGCCCTCTTAATGTCTGAGCTTTGAAGTCTGGGAAGGGATTAGAGTTTAACGTCACATTCAGTGTTTAATGTAAACAGAAAATTCAGTCAGGAGTTGTGAAAGTGTTTGGCAGGAATAGCATTTGCTTTTGTGCCTCCTGTAGGATTTGTGTGTGCATGAAAAAAGAGAAATAGCAAACATGAAAGGGAGGAGATGTAAAGGAAGAGAGATAAAAACAACATTTATGTTCTCTCTGTTCTGTAGTCTGTAGAAGTTATGTGGGTTCCACGTCCACCAGACAAACCAAAGCAACCATGCTCAGTCATATGACAGGCGTAAGAATCTGAGAAAGGAATCTCCTCGGCGTTTGTTTGCCTGAGAGGAAATAACCCATGCTTCTTTCTGTGTCAAGATGAATCCACACACAGTATGACGCCTGTCTCTTATCGTTATGGGGATATTTTTTACATAAACAGGTTCAACAAGTGGGCTGTCTGTGTTCATTATTCAGTCAGTTCATTGCTTTCAACTTCAACACTAATGTCGTCAATTATAAATGGACATATTGATTTGATTATAATCCCATTCTTTTGTGTGGTTCCTGCGGTTTAATAGAGTCTTATTCCAATCTGGAGGATGAGGATGGCCCTACCAGATATTTGGATAGATTTAATAGAATGCAGCATATTCTTCTTTATCTGAAACAGTATTACTTTAGTTCATTTCTTAGTTTTACAGTGTATGTGTATCAGACAGCCACGTTAGCCATCCGCATCTCCTTCACAGATACATGTCAGTGGGATGAAAGAAGAGATGGCAATGCAAATGATTTTTAGCCACACTAGCAACTCTAGGGATGCGAAATCGGTCACTCCACCTCTGGACCACCACTGGTCCAGACTGAAATATCTCAACAACTATTGGATGGATTGCCATGAAATACAGACATTATTGTCCCCCAAAGGATGAATTGTTGTAATTTTGGTTATGGGCATGGCTGACTTATTTATACACATACATACATTTTGTGCCCTGTATCTACTGGTGGCCAATGTGAAGCTTCAGAAGTTATGGTGATGATGAAGCTGGATGGATGAAAAGATCAAGAATCAATGTACTCATTTTTGACTTTTAGTTACAGTATGTCTTAGTTCATGGAGCTTGAGTTAATGTGAATAACTTATCTTTATGGGAGCATGTGTGCAATGGCATCAGATGGGCTGGCACTGAGCCGAGATTCCTGGCTCTTATTGTCAGAAAGGTGTGATATAAATAATACAGAATGGTTTGTTATAAAAGCTTAAAAGGACGGTAATCAGTAGAGAGGTCATTCATGCCATGTCAGCCATTTCTTTTTAAAAAGTAAAGTAAAATTGCACTTAGCTCACTTCCTGTTCAATTTCACTGCTATGACCTAATTCCTGTCAGCCCATTAATGAGTAAATATAAATGCTTTAAATCCCCACATTGTTTCTACAATCCTTTAATTCTGACCAGTTTGTGCTGATTCTGGTAATCCTCAGCTGGTTGGCTAATAGTGATAGATGGAAGGCTTTTGCATACGAGAGAGTAGATCGCATAGATTTCAGTTAGCATTTAATTAGCACAATTGGCTCTGGTGTTTGGTCTATGAGGATCACACGAAGCTACATAACATACTAATGAGATTCACAGTCTCTAACAGCTGGTGTCTTTGTCTGAGTCCACTAAAAATGGTCGAACCATAACATGCATTGCCAGATCCATAGAGCACTTTACTGCCAGCGTCCTTGCCACGTGTGATCCTCCCTGACCTTCCACAGTCACACGGTGTTGTCATGAGCTTGTTTTTCTCTCATCTTGTCATTCATACATGGATTTTTGCTTCTCTCATCCCTCTCAGTGAATTTGCAACATATTCCAAAGCTGGATTTCATCATGTGTATTAACTAGAGCTTCATGATGAGTTGATTAATTGATTAGTCAAGAGACAGAAAATGAATCAACAACGATTTGATAACAGATTAATCTTTTAAGTCTTAAGTCAAGAAAGAATTCCAAACTGGTTCAAGCTTCTCAAATGTGAGGATTTGACCATATTTTATGTTTAATATCACTTTTAATTGAATATCTTTCAAATGTCGATTGGCCAAAAAACGAACAAAAAAAGAAGCAATTTTAAGAAACAGTTCAACATTTTAGGAAATACGCTTACTTGCTTGCAGAGAGTTAGATGAGAAGATTGATACCACTCTGGTATCCGTCCGGTCAACATGAAGATGATGAAGATGGAGCCAGTCTTGTCATCACCGTGAGGTTGCCAGGCAACCAGCAGAGACTTCAGGAAGTTTCTGTTCCCACCCAAGAAATAGTCTGGCACATAACACTGGCACAAATCCACAGATTGTTGTTTTTATATTTCGGTTTTTGTATGAATTAAACAAACAAGATGTAACATCAGTGAGCTTTAGAGGTGCTGAAAGGCAGAATTTGTTACCTTTGAACAGAGGCAGGCTAGCTGTTTCTTTGTGCTAAGCTAAGCTAACTTGTTTTTAAATATACAGTTTCCTTATAACTGTATTTTACAAACAGTGAATGCATGGCAGCAGACACCTGGCCATACTAACCCAGAGGGTCCTATTACATCATTTGTAATGTACTGAATTAGAACAAAGATTAGATGTTACATGTACTCTTGTCAACATAAGGCTCTGTTGTCATATCATATCCTGCTGGTGTTCACTCCTCATACCTGAGGTCATGTACTACAGTTGCTTTTGAAAGCTGTAGTGAAATTCAACCTTGACTGGATCAGAAACTGACACCTGGACATAACATTCAGGTGTTCCTTCATGAACTACTTGTTGTGTAAAAACCTGGATCGTCCCTCAGGGATAATAGTAGACATGGGCCGTGAATGTGATATAGTGCTGCCTTTGTGTGTAACTGAAGAAGCAGGTTGATAACTAAGGAGAATTACAACTGCATTTGTGAGAGCACCATGAGGCATATTTATCCACTCCCTGTGTTTACTGACTTCATAAGGGACAACAGGAGTAGTGTGAGAAATTAAATAAAATAAGATTTCAACAAGATTTGGCTCTAAACCCAATCTGTCTTATCACGAAGCCACGCCCACGGTCCCTGAGACTAATGAAAAGTTCGGGTGAGGTTATGAGGTGTTTGCAGGACAACAGCGATTAAGTGGCTTCGGGAAACAATGTAAAAACATTTCCCTGTGCGTCACAATGGTTTTTATTTTGGCCCTTTGGCCAGCTTGCCTCCTCTCCTTGACAGGAATGCTGAAATTCAAGCCACGCTGTTTGATGTCGTTCTTGCCTGTGATGATGGCCACTGCTGCACTTCGCAGCACCGGCTAATCTCCTTTGGTTGATATCTTCATCCTGTTCCCTCTTCTTCATTTTTTTTTCTTCTCTCCACCCCTTCCTCCTTTCCATCCCATCTTCCTGCTCGGTCGCCTGGAAGCCTGGGAACCAGTCAGGGAGATTTCTAAGTGGAATGGAGACATGTTTGCTTTAGCCTGCTTTCATTTTCAGTTGGCTCACAGTCACGGGGAAAGTTCTTATTTCCTGCAATCAGTCATAGTTTACAGTTAATTATTTGTGAATGTGTAAGAAATTACTCCATCAGGCTCTTTTACACTTGAGTGACAGCACAGATTCTGTCTAACATTAACATTGTTATGATCAGTGGATAAATTGAAGTATGCACAATGTGAGACAATGTGAGACTGTGACAGGGGAAAACGCCAATAGCGTATCTCCTCTCCAGTCCATAGTTACACCAATGATGCATCCAATGTTTGTTCTAAACTTGTGCAGGGGAGGATCAAGAACACAAATCAATACATGCAGACACATGGCATACATACAGTACATGCCAATAGCAAGGGAGAGAAATACAAATGCAAATAAATACAAAATGAAAATAGAGAAATCCTCTAAGTGTGCAAGAAAACAGTTACTAGACAAAACTAATACTTCGAGTTGACCCTCCCATCACCACCCATTTTCCAGACATTCCTCACCTTTGGACATTCCCACAACATAAAAAGTTCCTGGCCTGCCATTAGAACAAAATGAGCAACTAGGGGACTGGAGTATTTTCATTTCAAAGAATCATCTCAGGGAGGAGTTGAATCTATGAATTCATTTATAATGGCTTATTGATTCTTAGATGAATGAATGCTATTTGACCATCCTAACTGCCAGCTGATATCTATCTTAAAGGGTGACATGTATTGCAACCTTTGAATTATTTAACGGAGGGGCTAATTGTTTATGTTCTAAAATACATTTGTAAAGACCTGAGGCTGCTCCTTTAGCTGTTTGCTTAAGGACTTTAGTTAGCTCCCCTAACCATTCATAAGCATGTAGTGCAGTGTGTCCTTGTGAATAAAACAAAAATGAGGAATTAGGAAGATCAAAATTACATTTAAGGTTTTGGAATGTAGGCATACCATCTTGTCCCACAATATCTTTTAAAGTCAGGACACCCTTTCTACTCCTATAAAATACTGGAGCATCTACTGTACATGCCATTTACTGTCAGTTTTAAATTCCTGGCATACAAAGTGCCAAACTGTAAGACTGTTGCTAATGATGGGCCCAAACTTACCTTTGGCTAATATCAAAGCGATGTTAGGTTGCAGCCTATAAGGGTGAACGTTTTTTTCTTCAACCAAGCACCTCACATTTCCTGATGCTGGGTTAAACCCAACAACTAGGGCACAGAGAATGAAACACCAATAATATCAAAATGTGGCACATGTTGGCCTCCCAATGCCTTTAATCTCTGTAAGGTTGAAGGTTTGATTTGTGTCTGCCTTGCCTGCCTGATAAGAAAAACCTCCACACCTTTCACCAGTCATTGAAAAAATTGAAAGCAAAAAAAATGTCAAACTGTTGTAGCCTTTGACTCAAATCTTGAAGATGTGTTTTTTTAGATTAGCCAAGTAAAGCTGCAGAAAAGAAACAGCAGCCTGAAAATCCACATATTAACACATTAAAGCATTAGCTGCTGGGCAGGGCAGAACAATCCATACCTGTCACATTTTCTATAACAGCATGTCTGCCGAAGAGGATTTCTCAGTTATAGCCTGAGGTTACAGCAGGTCCCTGGAGGAGTATGCTTGCATGTGCAGGTTTTTTGTTTAATGTGTGTGTGTGTGTGTGTGTGTGTGCCTGCCTTCATGGTGTCATATATCAGTGAGTGTGGATCCGGGTGGAGCTTAGACAAAGAGGTGGCTTTCAGCCGTTTCCCCCTGAGGAAACCCAGCTCTTAGGCACTGATGGGGGAGAGGAAGACAGATCTCTCATATGACTCCTCCTCCCTCCATGAATGTCCATTGATCTGCCCTTGATCTTCATGTCTGCACACACACACATATTCTTTATGATTCTGTTTCTCTTGATGTCTCACCTTTCTCTTCCCTCCTTGACCTCTCTGATCTGTTCAGTGACTCTCATCATCTCATTCACAGCTTCTTTTTCCTGTCTCCTGATACAGTTCTGTCTCTGATCCTTGTCTTTCGCCCTCCTTCCTGCACCCCCCCACATTCCCTCTTTCTCACAGTTTCTTTTCTCTCAGTGGTTTATGTGCTGTCTCGCTCACTCTCAGTCTTTTCTCAGTGCTCAGGGCTGCAGAATAATCCCCTGTGTGATTTCCCACTCTTGTCTTTTGTCTTGGCTTTGGCATTCCTGCCATGACTCTCCAAGCAGATTGAGTTCTATAACTAAGCATAGCATCTCCTGACCTACAAGCACTGGAATAGAAATACTATTATGTGTTTTCTATAAATCGTATGTATTTTACCCTATTGGCGAGCATTTTATCCTAAAAACAATATTGTCTTTTAGATTTAACTTGCAAACTTGACATAGTAATTTCTTCACAATAAACAATTAGTGATCCTTTTTTGTCAAAGTTATATTATTGTTGTGTTGTAATACAGTTAAAAGGATGGGTTGTATTACAGTAAAAAAAAAAAAAGGATTGGTGTATTGGTGTGTGTTCAAGTGCAGGTGGAAATCTCACACTTCTGAGACTTGCAAGGAGCTAATGTGAGACACCACCAAACCTCCTAAAGTCCATGTTTGCTTATTGTTTGTCTTCTGGGATGGATTTTTTTTGACCACATAGATGTGATAAAATGAAATGCTGTTGCTCAGCTGAGTCCTTCGTCCTGGATGTAAAAACAAAATCATGGTTTCATAAAGCAATTTTCAAAACGTTTGGCTCAATCTGCATTAATGTATTATTGCTTTTAAATAATTATTCCTGTGGTACAGCAAAATGACTGTAAAAAAAGTAGTACAATTTGAGCTCATACCAAGATGACCAGTTAAAGCTGCTCTAATCAATATTTTTTATATATTAAACAAATAGATATGTAAAAGCAACAATGTATTACAAGAACTGGATACTGGAACCAAAGATGGCGCCTATTCAGTCCAATAAGAATTGCTCGCCTGGTGCATACGCCGAAAAAAGTTTCTAGCTTCCGGGTTTACTTCCGGGGTATGTGGCCCACTGAATATGTGCAGTAGCGTTTCTCCCGTTGGCCCCGCCCGCGACTTTACATTGTGATGACGTCACAGATTCTTTAATCGCTTTTCTCGGCTCGAGGAAAGTTTTACAAATATAAAACCTCCATGGATCAAAAATGGATAACAGAAAGAGTCATAATTGACCCTGTTTGCAGTTTGAGGTGTCCTGTCAACAGTTTTACAGACATCTCTTTTACACTGGTGGCCTATGGGGAAAATGCAAGCCCCCAGGAAGAGCGCCAGGCTTTGAAGCCAATTTGACATAGTGGCCAAACCCTGTAATTACAACTTCCGGGTCCGTCACGTGATGCACACTGGCCCCAAGACACTTTTTCCCATAGACTTACATTGGGAGAGAGACATCTGTAAATCAGAAGATAATTTTTTTTGAGGTACAACAACTAGCCAGTATGAACACTTAAATAGCCCTTATTTAAATCATTATGTCCTAAAAGTTGTAAAATGCATAAATAGCCGAATCCAGAGTTATAGAGTGACTGCTGTTCATGTGAGTGAGCCTGAGACGGAGCGGCTGGGAGTTGGGGCTAAAGGAAGCGCTAGTGCGCTTGCTCAGAGACCCATGAGACCTAGCGGCTGGGAGGCGGGGTTAAAGGAAAAGCTAGTGCGCTTGCTCTATGGGCCAAGAATGCGGAAGCTATGTGGAAGATCCGGGTAATTTTATACCCGGGAAGTTGAACATTTTTGGCTTCATGCGCCACTGAGCAGCTTTCATAGGAATGAACGGGGCCCCGCCTCCAACGCTGTATCCAGTTCTCTTTATACATCCATGGGAAAATGCTTTTTGGGCTGCAGGGGAATTTTTTGCTGCAATACCGCGAATGGCCACTGGAAAAAATTGGAAGCAAGGCTGAGTAGCGGCACCCTATCCAGTTCTTATAATACATCCATGTGTAAAAGGTGTCGCTCGTTGTGACGAACCCACAGAGAATTCGCCTGACTCTGCAGTTCCCCTCAGCTCTACAGTTTTTTTGCATCTTTCAGTTCTTTGGTTTTACGACCTGAAACCTAACTGTTTTGGTTCACTCTCTCATCAGCATTGTTAACACAGCTGGCCACTGTTTTCAGCAGAAGGATAAACCCACTGTATGCTACGTCCATCACCAAATGACAAGAGACAAGTTAGATACAAGCTAAGCTACTAGCAAAGTTAGTTGGACACATTTAGCAGCTAGCCAGATATATTTCCCTCAGGAGTTGGTGGAGACCAGAAACAGAGCAACATATTGGACTTACATTCATCAGGTGGCCAGAAACATGACTCCAAATGAATGCTAATTTTGCTGTGTGTGTCTGCTGGATATGTAAATAAGAATCAGTTTGCTAATATGTCACATCACGCCACATCGACTTTATGAGCTGATATGTCAACGTTACAGCTTACCGCACTGCCCCAAAGTGGCCTAAACATCAGTTAATGCAGGTTTAAGGCTGCTTGTGCATAGAAAACAGTAACTAAAGTATCAAAAGATGCATATCAAAAGGTCCATAAATATATATATATATATATTAAGCCATACTGTGGCTTGTGCACTGTTCAGAGCGTGGTCAGCATAAAAATTCATATGCTTCAGGAATGATATGAGATGTTTTACCTTTTTGATACTTTTTCTGCCATTACATTTTGTCACTGAAATAAATTCAAGCACTGCTTTCTTTGAAGGACGAACATACCGACGTTTAATAGCCACCTTTCAAGCTTAAAGGCGTGAGTATTTAATGCTAAACATTTTGGGTGGAGTATCATTCAAGTTCTGACATCCTCAAAATCTAGGATGAATCTCAGACAGTGACCAAATGGCAGATGACCTCTTACATACCTTGGCTCTTGCCTCTGAATGTTCTGAATTTCTTCATCCTTTGAAAGACTGACTGTATCTGCATGAGGACATGTATGATGTGATGATAGTGTTTTCCTTCATGTGTCAGTTAATCACAAGATCTACTATCAGTAATCTGCTCCCAGCATCAGCCTGTCAAAGGCCAATGAGCCTGTATGTGTTTGCGTGTGTGTATGAATGGCGGAGCGAGCTCTCTCGTCAAAGGTTGAGTCATGAGGTCACCATATTACAGCTGTTCAGCTCTGGCTTGGCACACAAAAGAGGATCATATTACATAACAAAGACAGAAATCCATTTGTTTTTAGATGAACAAGAGAACAATGTACAAAACAAGACAAATGATGCATTCTTCACAAATTAATGTACTGTTTGCTTAATATTCGTACATCCATTTTTATCATCAGACACCAGTTATTAGCTGGATTATACTGGATTTTACTTACAATGTGTACAACCTATGTGCATTGTAAGTTCTTAAAACTGTTAGATCTACAGATGTAAGTAACATAATGTACATAGATAAAAGAACATGCAAGCATGCAGATAATTATCAACTTGTAAACTTTACAAATGGAGGTGACACCTGCAGAAATGAGTGTAAATATGCAAAAGTGACACAATATGTACAAGAATGAGTGCAGATCTTGTGAAGCAACGTTTTGGTTGTCTCCCATTCTCTCTCAGGTGATTGAGTCTCTGGGCATCATGATCTACAAGGCTCTGGATTATGGGCTGAAGGAGAATGAGGAGAGGGAGCTCAGCCCTCCTCTGGAGCAGCTCATCGACCTCATGACCAACATGGCCGAGGCTGAGAGGGAGGCCTGCCCTGACGAAGGCTATGAGGCCACAGAGGAAGAGGATGAGGCAGAGGATGACCCTGACAACATCTCCAGTGTTCACGGCTACAGAGATATCCTCAAGGTAGGTACAGTAGCTGAGAAGTGACTGTGGCTGTCTTTTCTGTGTTTGTTTGGCCATTGGTGGCTATTTATGCTTAAGCTAAGTAGCCAGTAATTTTGACTTATTGCAAACAAACCATTGTTGCTATTGCTAGAGGTGTAAAACACATCACTTCCTGTTTTCAGGCAGACTTTTCCTGGGAAAGACTAACTCTCTCGCTGCACTCATAAATATTTTTATATTAACAATGGATCAATTTTGCATGTGTAATGCAAAATGTGTGGGTCTTAATGATGAACCCTCAAAGAAGTATCCCCCTCTACAGAGCATTTTAGCATCTTTCAGCTCATTGTTTTGGTTTTATAGCCCACAACTTAACTGTTTTGGTTCAGTCTCACTATCCTCATAACCTGTTTAGAGTGAAAAAGCTCTCCTAAACTCACTGTACGCTACCTGCTTACCTACCTACCTGTTAGAGACTAGCTGGTGAGCATAGAGGAGCATTTAGCAGCTAAAGAGATATTTCCCTTGGTGGTAGGAGTTGGTGGAAACCAAAACAGAGCTCAAAGGAGGGTGGATATTGGACTAATTCGTTGGGTTGCCAGAAACATGACATGAACATGAACTTTATAAGAGGACCATAAAGTACGTCAAATGTATGTTTTAGCTTGTAATTCTGCTGCCATGCGGCCAAAAAAACTGATTAATGCAGCTTTAAGTTTTTAATTACTGAGCACAGGTTGTTGATTAAGTACTAGAGAGAAGCAAGACATTAAGAAAGGTTTCAGTCCACATTTGATAGAGTGCTACAAGGCCTACAGCTCTGAATGTGAGTCTGAATGTTTGGATTCCAGTAATGGAAGCAGTACACTATACATATAATTTACTTACTGTAAGTTGAAGTACCAATACAACAATTTAAATGAACTCCTTTACAAGTAGAAGTCCTGCATTCACATTTTTGCAAAAAGTTAAAGTACAGAAGTATTATCAGCAAAATATGCTTAAAGTATCAAAAGTAGAATTACAAATTACGCGGATTGGCTCCTTTCAGAGTGGTATATTATTATATCATTTGTATTATTGGATTATTATTAATGACACGTTAACTTGTAAGCATTTGTATGTTTTAGCAGGTTGAGGTGGAGCTAATTTGAACTATTTTATACACTGTTGGGTATTTATTATATAACAATGCATCTGTAATCTCATCATATGTTTTAGACAAAATTGTTCATTTGAAAAGTAACTAGTAAATATAGCTGCTAAATAAATCTAATGAAGTATTATATTTCCCTCAGCAATGTGGTGGAGTAGAAGTATAAAGTATCCTAAAATGGAAATACAGTTCTTGACATAACATAATCCACTGATGGATTCCAGGAACAGATGAAATCAGCGAGGGTAGCTCTTCAGGACAAGATGTGTGTGAGAAAATGAAAATGTTAAACATGGCTCTGAACACGGAGATTGGAACCACAGTGCTGCCTGGCTGCCAGCCTCATCCTTGCTGGGGGAGTCATGTATCTCTGTTGTCCAATGGAGCACAGAGTCACTGTGTCAGCCCCCACATGGCCTCACACTGTTTACATAATGCCTAGTCACACACACAAATACACACACACACACACACACACACACACACACACCAATACTGCCCTCCAAGGAGATGGAGTAGTGTGGCAGTCTGGCTGGCCCGTTGGCTAGCTAGCTGTCGTTCCAATTGTTGTCTCAGTATTTTTCACCCTGAGACCATTCACTGTCTGTGCTCCCTCAGTTTACCTTTTGTCCTACTGCACTGTACTAACCCTAGCTGACACAGAATACACTATTAACTGTTTCTAACTTAGTGCCACATTTATTCACTTAGTATTCTATTCTTCATTTTTGTGTGAAAATAACATCAATAACATATTCATTTACCCTCAAGCATTTTCTGTTATTCCCACACGTGTGACAGGATGTGGGCAGGATGAAGCTTATGGAGAGACGGCTGTCTGGTATTTTCTGTGTTTAGTGAAATTGTCTCTAACTGGAATGCAGTCTGGACAAATGGATGCCAAGAGCATGCCAAGCATTGACCCAGGGTACCTTCTGTTCCTCTGAGAGAGACAAGGACATATTCTATCTGTCACTGCTGGTCTGTGTGTGTGTGTGTGTGTGTGTGTGAGCAGCAACATGGCTGACCTCAGGCATAGTTGTCTTGTGAATTGTGTTCAGCAGTCAATAACAGTTGGTTACAAATGTCTGCAAATGTTTTTTTGGGGGGTATTTTGTTTTTGTGCAATGTCCTTGAGATGATTTAGCAAGGCTTCACGGTTTGACATCACCAATCTCGTATGTGGAGGTGCAGAGGAGTAAATGTAGCAAATGTAGCCCAGAGTAGATAAAACGGTTACCTTATTGCTCTAGACTGAGAACTGGGAGTAAAAATGAAGAATCTGACAATGTAGATTTGTTTCTAAATTAAGGTTGTTGTGATACAGAAAACTGTCATGTAGTGTAGAGCTGCAACAATTAGTCAATTCATTGATTGACAGAAAATTATTGGCAACAATTTTGATAATAAGTAATGGTTTTGATTGCCAAAATTATTGGCAACAATTTTGATAATAAGTAATGGTTTTGAGTCATTTTTTAAGAAAGAATGCCCAAATTCTTTGGCTCCAGCTTCTGAAATGTGAATATTTGCTGGTTTCCTGTAAACTGAATTTCTTGGTCGGAAAAAAGCAAAACAACAAAACAAAACATTTTTCACCATTTTTGGACATCTGACATTAATCATTAGTTGCAGGCCTAATCTAGTCCATTTTGTCTTGTCCCTTCTCCCAGGCAATCCATGTTGTTGCTGGAGAGGAGTTGACTATCAGTTGTTTTGTAGCATTGTTAGCTAACAAGCCAGCATTCAAATTATCATCATACATTAAGAAAGCTGTTCACAGATAGTGTTGACAAAGCACCAGTGCCCTCCAACATGGCTGCCAGAGGGTGCTTTACATAACCTGAAATCCCTTTATTGAGTATGTGATAGTAATATCAAAATGACATGGCTATTGATAGCCATTGGTTTAAAAAAAGAAAGAACTGCATTGCGCTTTGTGAATTTGTGAATTTTCCTCAATCATTTCTAGATGCAGTTGTGTGAACTGTGTGCTGAAAATCTCTTTCTCTGTGCTTCACTGTCTCCCTTGTAGCTGTGCACAGCTCATCTACCCAGCCTATCAGACGCCCCCAGTCACTACCAGGCAGTGTGTCGGGCTCTGTACACAGAAACCAGGGAGCTACGCACTTTCCTGGAGAAGATCAGGAGTGCCAAAGAGGTGGGTCCTTATCATCATCATCATGGCTGTGACTGCTCTTTTTTTTCAGACACATTAATTGCAGTTGAAGCCATCAGATATGTGTTTTAGTTACACGTTATACAGCTGATATAGGAACATTATTATTTTTGGGTATGGTTAAGGCATAATCTCTCGCTTTCTAATACTAGTCTTATTTAAAAACACTGCCTCTACTCCCCTCTAATGAAAGGTTAGGGGATGATCACTGACCTTTACGTGAAGGACATAGCGAGGCATCACTTTAGAAGATTTAGCACTGTGACCTTAGGTACCCCACACACCCCACTAATCAACGTGACTCTCACTCTCTGTGGCAGTGCTGGCAGGGGCCACGTTAGTATTTGTGGAACTGCTGGTGCCTATGGTGATAGTCAATATGAAAAGACGTATGAAGGGTTTCAACACACTCGATACCAATTTTGAATTTGAATTTTAAAAACACATGATGATTATATTCTCGCATATGTTGCTATTTTGTAAATATACACAATTTATGTACAGTATTTGGTGATTCTAGTTATGTTAACCTAAGTGAAAACAATACATGTATACTGTAATATTGAACTTTTGACATAGAAAACAACTTGTCTTGTTGTATGATGTCAGTTTCTCTCTCTGCGTTTGTGTGTAAAAGGTTCAAAACCAGCAGAGCATAAAAGTCATATCTGAGTGAGCCATCTTGCCGGTGTCAGTAATAAGCCATCACTTCTGAGAGGAGGGGCTGGATTGTAGCATGTAATAGGCATGGACATAGCGGAGACACACAGAGACGTGACGACAGCGGTCAGACAGCCGTGTTTGCTGTGTGACAGAGCAGAGGCGCTCAGCTGATGCAGAAAGGCATCCGTGGTAATGACTGTGGATAAAGAAATGAATGGACACAGCGGTGCACAGCCTATATTCCTCAAGCTATGGCATAACACCCAATAACTCTGACTCACAGCTTTTACAAACAGCTTATCCTCGTTGTTTTATGCATTACTCATCGCTTATAACATGTAGGAATAAGTGGAAAAAACCTGACGTGTTTTAGATTGGGCACACCAAATAGAAACTCCATTTTATGTCAAACATCAGGTTTGTGCATAAAACATCACACAAAGAAAAAAAATCAATTACTAGTTGACAAAGATCCTTTAAAAGCATCTTAAAGATCACTCATAATTGACACTATATCTATTAAAAGAAACCCTGGGTCCTTTAAATATCACAATGTAATACCTAATACCTAATACCATACCTAATATTTCCTTAATATGCAACATTAGGGGACTGGCCACTTGAGTAAACCTTACGTGAATGAAGCTATTAAAGGCCTCAGTCAGGGACATCAGGGACTTTGGTCTTTTGACGATCACATTCAGTTGTTTTACCCGTTAAAGTTACCCATTACAAGGTAGAATAGAATATAGAATAGAATATATTTTTATTGTCCACCAGGGTGGAAATTTGTCTTTGGCTCACCAACCACAGGAAAAAACAACATAAAAAAACAGACAAGCAGTTAGTAACACATATACAAGATCACATTACAGATTAAAAACAGTTCATGACAATGTCTGTGGCTTAAATCTCATCAGTCACTTTGTAGAGTTAAACATTTTGATGGCACTTAAAGACTTAAATACATTTTTAGTTGTCAGAGAGACTCTATAGCGCCTCCCTGAGCTCAAAGGCTCAAACTGGCTGAAGAGAGGACGGGAGCTATCTGCCAGGATACTCCTCTCCTTCTTCCCCATCCTTACTGTAAAAGTTGAGTCAGGGGCTTTCGGGGTTTGCCAACTATTTTAGACTAATACTTACCAAATGTTTTGGAATGGTACAGTATATCGCCTCAGCTGGCAGCCGCGAATGGGAATCCTTGCAACGTAATCCTTTGGGGCAACTGTGCCCTTTGAAAAGTACGTCCACTAAAAGTGCTTGTTTTTGCCACTGACCGGCTCAGATTGTTATTTGAAGTGTCTGGCAGCATTATGGAAACTTGACAAAACAACTCAACTTTAATTATGTATTTTTCTTATCTAAAGTTAAAGTGTATGGAAAGTGTAAAGTCTAAGAGTTTTTTCCTTTCGTTTACTGTTAACTGGTTTGATGGGTTATCCTGCTCTTAAACATTTTAAGTATAGACTTCAATATGAGATTCATGGTCACATGATGGCATATATGGTCTTTCAGAGGATTTTCCAACCTGGCAAATATACGTTGGAGTAAAAAGACTAAATATGTGCAAATGTTTGCAGTTTTTTGGCATAAAAGTGGTCAAACTTGACAACAGTTAGTATAAGGACAAAGTACCAGCTATCAGCAGCTTTGATACAGAGTGGCCTAGTGTACATCAATGCTGTTGTAATGTCCAAACAGTCCGATGCAGCCATTCAGCATGTGGATGACAGGCAGTGGTCTCACACCCTGCTGCCTGACAGGTTGAAGTGGGCCACCATGAAGAGGGAGTGACATGTTTGTTGTGCATGTCCGACATAGATGACAATATCTGGAGACATGCTGACTCTCATTCTGCCAAAAGCACTGAGTTCAGGTTCTCACAGCTAACAATCAGACAGGCATGATGCAAATAATCATGTGTAAGGGTCCTTTTGTAGTGTTCGGTAGGTGGATCTGTGAGGTAACATGTTTCCAACACATACCACAAAGGATTAATGCTCATTCAGTGTATTATTGGTATGCTGTCTGGTTTGGGTCATATGTTCATATTCAAGAAGGGGCTGGCAGGTGATTTCCAATAATTTCCCTCAGTGATCTGAGATTAGCAGGTTTACACAGTTACAATGCATCATAATCATTGCTTTCTATGTAATGGAAAGACTTGAAAAGAAAATGAACATGAGTTCATAATATCATTATTTAATCACAGATGCATTATCGCCTCATTTTCTCATGTTCCAACAGTTCACATTGAGGCTGCTCCTCTAAACACAAAGCCAGGTCTTGTTGCTGCACAGGGCCTCTAACTTTTTATTCTTCAACTCATTCATTAAGATCAAGTGCAGGAGTCATTTTGTGCTTTGTTTCTCCTCAGGAGCATTTTGGAGCTCAGCTGTGGGTTGGAACATTTCCCGTGGTGTGTGTGTGTGTGTGTGTGTGTGTGTGTGTGTGTGTGTGTTCCACCTCAGGGTTCCTTCCTGCTGTGCACTACTGCTGCTGCCCTTTCACTGTGCGTAATGCATCTGAATGAATAGAGGGGATTTGGTTGGTTACATAACTCTCTGTTAGGAGAGAGAGGACTTATTGCAGGGCGGAGAAGCCTGAGAAAGAAGCCTAAAAAACAGGACATTTGGGGACTGCAGCCGTTTTAGCCTAGAAACTAAAGAAACAATGTTTTTTAAAAAATCATCATCACTATGTTTATCATTTTGTATAACACTTCTTAAAACACCAGTACACATTTCTTGCACATTATTTTAAAGAAACTATTAGGACAAAAATTTAAAATGATGTTACTTGTTAACCATCTACCCTTGATGTAAAAGATGACTTCAGCTACAGGAGGACAAAGATGAAAAATACTGAATGAAATGGGATTCTTGGGACCCTCATAAAGCAAATGCTGTATAATGATTATTATTTTATCCTACCTTTTCTATTTATTCTTATTTACCTTTTTAGCCACGGTAGTGGCGTGGCTTTATTGATGGCTATGTCGGTTTGTCGAACATCTTTCTGTTTGTCCAACAACTATTGGATGGATTGCCATGAAATCTTTAACAGACATTCATGCTCCCCAGACTAATGTCTTTGGTGATCCCCTGACTTTTCCTCTAGCACCTTAATGACATTGACATTTGTGGTTTTGAGTGAAATTCCTCAACAACTATTGGATGGATTGCCATGAAATTTGTCACAAACATTCATGGTCTCCACAGGATTAATTGTATTTACTTTGCTGATTCTCAAACCTTTCATCTAGCATCATCAGGTCAAACTTTTAATTTGTCCATTACTTTGGTTTATGACCAAATATCTGCAAAGCTAATGACATTCCCATCAACCTGAGCTGTACTTTGTGATTAGTGCTAATTAGAAAATGATAGCATGCTAACATACTAAACTAAGATGGTTAACATGGTTATACCTGCTAAACATCAGCATAGTATTGTGAGCATATTAGCATGCTAATGTTAGTCTTTTGCCCAAAGCACCACTGCACCTGTGTACATGTCCATGTCCAAACCATCACCCTGTTTATTTGGTTTTGGTTCTTTGTTAAATGTGTAACATTAAAAAAATAGTTTAATATTTCATTAACATAAGGAGGAAATTATAAAATTTAGGTCAACAATAAGCCTAATTGTCTCCAGATACATATGACCTTACTTCACTGTCATCATCAACACATATGGAAGACTAAACTGTTGTGATGCTTCCTGGTGAACTGGTGAGTGTGAGGCAAGCTCATTTAGAGCACTATGTGTGTGTGTGTGTGTGTGTGTGTGTGTGTGTGTGTGTCCATATACAGTATATGTGTGATATACCCAGGAGTAAGATGGACTCTGCGCAGCCCTCCCACCCCCACTTGCTGGTCTGTATGGCAGAGCCGTGCCGACCCATAGGGGATCTATCTTTATCCGTCCACCACTACCAGCCATGGCTGCCAAAGAGTTGCTTTGTCTCTCTACAAAGACACCTCCTGCTGCTGGAGATTCACAGAAAAACAGCTGAATTAGTGGTGATTCACAGAAAGAAGTCCGGCTCCTATTTGCTCACGGATAAGTGCTTCTTGTCAGCTAAAAACAAATAACAAGGAGACCAGAATGCCCGACTAGAAAAAATGAGGGTGTAGATGCAGTTGGTAATTGCCCTAATTATTCATGTGGACGTGCAGCAGTAGGACTGTTGGTTTTGACCACACAAGGGATGCCGTGCATGTTTTAATTAAAATGCAGTCCAAAACAAGTGCGGAGAACACTGCTTAATCAAACCTTTTGAAATGGAAATATGTGGTTTTGATGTGATTTCGTGACACGCCACTCATACCAATGAGATAATGGTGTTTAAAAGCAAGCGAACTGATCTCTCGTTATGCTCTTCACAGGCTAGATTAGCAGTGTTTTAATTGGATGGGCTATTATAAGCCATTAAGCACTTCAGCGTTACCTTGTGACACTAAAGTACTGTATATACTGTAGGCATGCAGAGTTGTGATGCAGTAAATTGCATTATGTTGTGAGTGATATTAACTGCTACATTGAGCCAGTCCAGTCGAGGCAGCTGTTCCCTGGCAGGATGATGGTGAATTGTGATTTCCCTGGTGGGTTGAGGTCTTAACTCTGCAGTCAGCTGGGCAGACTCCCGTGACTGTCTTATCAAACTATCCTCTGCTGTGACGTGACAAGAACAATCTCACCACAAATATTAACCAGAGGGAACATATTTTCTGGCTGCCTACTGCTTTAAAATGCTCACACACTTTTTGTTACATTTTGTTCCCTTTGCCCTCTCTCTCTGACTCTCTCTATTACACACACACACATTGACAATGTCCTCTGTTGAACTTTGAAAGCACCAGCACAGGAATGCAGGTTAGCTCCTTGTTTCCCACAGATAGGCTGTCAGTCAGGCTGCCAGTGTTTTACAACACTCTAATGGCCTCATGTAGTGCAGGTTCACACAGGTGTCAGGATGGAGGAGCTGGGTTTAGTGATGACTTCCTGAAAACATGGGACTGTTCCTGTCTTGGTTCTTTTTACTTCTACCTTACATAAAAGGTGAATTTGTGATAAGGTTTATCTTTTTTTTTGAGGGCTAATGCTATTTTTCAAGAACATGCTAGCAGCTCTATGAGACTGTAGTGCTTATTGTAAAAACAAAACTAGACAAAAAAAGAGAGAGACGGATAAAAGTCCAAGCTTGATTCTTAGCCGTTGTGGTTAAATAAATGTTGAAAAAAATGGTAGTGGTTGGTAAGACAATGGTTGTTGCTCACGATGACAGTGTTAACATGATAATGTTTAGCTGCTAATGTTTATCATGTTCACTGTCTTAGCTTAGCGTGTTAACATGCTAACATTTGCTGAAATGCAAATGGGGCTTTTTCACATTGGACATTTTGACTTGACATGGTAGGAAAAGCACAGGTGTTGCTAACATTATTAAAGTGTCTCAGTAAGCCACGACAGTGTGACAGTTAGACAGCATGCACAATACCACAACTCTGAAATGGAAGCAGCTAAATGGAATTCAGCCATAATTAATTTTATTATTTACACCTGTGTTTTTCCTACTGTGACATGTCAAAATGTCTTCAGTGAAAAAGGTCTATCAGTCTGTAGCAGTGCTACCAGCTCTGTGAGGCTAATGCTCATTTATATAGAAAACCGAGGATAAGTTTGATTCTTAGCAGTCGTAATGAAGTTAATGTAAAAATGCTAGTGGTTGGTAAGGCTGTGGTTGTGATGCTAACATGCTCACAATGACAATGTTAACATGCTAGTGTCTAGCAGGAAATGTTTACCATAGTCACTTTCTTTAGTTAGCATGTAAGCATGTTAGCATTTGCTGACAAGGGGAATTAGCACTAGGCATAAAGTACAGTCAAAGTCAACTAACAAACTGAAATTTGACCTGATGATGGTGCTTAGATGAAAAGTCAAGGGACCACTGAAGTTATTACAACTGATCCTGTGGGGAACATGATGAATGCTTGTTCCAAATTTCATGGCTATCCATTCAATAGTTGTTGAGATTTCGCACTCTAGACCAAATGAATGATCAACCAGCATTGCTGTCCCAAGAGCAACACCGCTAGCGTGGCTAAAAATGGTGTTTTTAAAATTAATTGCCCACTATCATATGTCAGCAAACTTTGTTGGTTGACATGTACTGGCTCTTCATCTTTCTCTTTTTTAGCTTCTTTATTTCCTGATATCTTACACTGTGTTTCTTCTTTTATATTCAAATTATACTCTCTCTTCCCACCAGAACCTCCGTAAAATGGAGCAAGAGTCATCAGAGGAGCCTGGCCAAGAACTGAATGACCTACAGAACGCTGACTGGGTAGGCAGCTAGACTCTTGACCTCTGACCTCCAGCCTCAAGTGATCATTTCTCCTGATCAAAGTCTAACTCACCTTAAGTACAGGGGGGAAATCACACCTCCTTTTGGTTTCATATAAAAGATTCTCCACAACTGCATGTTCACATAAAGAAATCTTTATGAATGCATGTTACACTCTAAATAGGCAGTGATTAAAGAGCTTCTCAGGAACCATGTTGAGATGGATAGAACCGCTCCCCTTGATGAACCCTCCTTATTCTGTGTGCACAGAGAGGTCAGAGCACAGATGATTGCTATTGTCTAAATGCATTCTTATTAAAGGGTCATGGTATTTTCTTTTGTCCCCTTTCCCATGCTGCCCTTTGCTTCCTCCGTCAGGCTCGATTCTGGGTTCAGGTGATGAGGGACCTGCGAGATGGAGTCAAGCTGAAGAAGGTGCAAGAGCGTCAGTACAACCCCCTGCCCATCGAGTACCAGCTCACTCCCTATGAGATGCTCATGGACGACATCAGGTCCAAACGATACAAACTGCGCAAAGTCATGGTCAGTGTCCAATTTGGACCACACATAGAAATTAATGCCACATGCACGCTTCATGCTTGCTGCACTTCTGCTACAATGGTTCCAATCCCATGGGAAATTGCTTGGAAAAGCTTGCAACACTGTTGCGTAATAATTGTAGGCTGGGGTGATGCTCTTTTGTATACCAGTGTAGTGCTTGACTTACATTCATTTGGTGATATGAAGGATGTACAGGCATTTTATTTTGACGCTGCAGTATTTTAAGTTGTTGGACAAGTCACCACTCAGAAAATGCTCACATTTAACAATATATCAATATATAGATTTGGCATTGCTGATAGTATTGCTTGTTTAACAGAAAATTAATCAGCGACAGTTTTGATAATCAGTGAGGCGAGAATTTGCTGCTTTATTCTGTCTTAAACTAAACAATTAATCTAATAACTCCAAAAATAAAAAATATGATGAATAATGAAAATCATCATTGGTTGCAGCCATAGCTAACAGTTCTCTTTATGATCCTGGATTTGGTAGTCCTGCAACAGGCAGTTTTACACGTTATTAGACTTCACAATCTTTTCTGTACCTCAGTGTGTAATTTGGTATGAGATTATTCATCTTTTTTTCATGTCATGCACTCCAGTTAGTAAATACTCTTCTGAAACAAGCAGGATTTGTGAGCTAGATTTACACGAGGGATTACAAGGTAATTAAGGTAACAACCCCTTTCTGTTTTCATGTCTGTGTTTAGCGTTTTCCTATGTTTTACCCTGTTGTTTCAGGTAAATGGAGACATCCCACCCAAGTTAAAGAAGAGCGCTCATGAAGTCATCCTGGAGTTCATCAGGTCCAGACCACCTCTCAACCCTGTAAGTACAACTAACTGTAAGACTTAAATATCACAACCCATCATTGTGCAGCCTGTGAAAACCTGGGATCAATAAACATTTATCTAGAACGGTGGTTTCCAACCTTTTTAGGCTTGTGAGCCCTTAAACAAAGCAATATCTACTTGTGACCCCTTCTCAGTTGTTTTATTTGAACAAATTTTAGAGGCTCAAAGAGTACAAATTATCCGAGAATTGTCAAGATTATAGGATTTGTTTTTTTGTTCCTATTTTCCCATTCTATCAATCATCTCCCCTTTGTGTGGGTCCTGACCCCGAGGTTGGGGAGCTAGAAAATGCTGATTTGACGTAGCTAATGTCAGAACTATCATGATTATTAATTGATAAAAATAGATGTCACCATACTTGAAAATGTATGGTGCGAAAGCAAACTGATTTATATAAAAATGAAACCAGAATTTTCCCTTAAAATGTTATATTTGTCCCAGCAAAGAAAAGGAATGCTCCAGACCTCATTATAGGATTTACATTAAAACCGAAGTAGGTAACTATTCCTTTAACATTATCATTTAAAAAAGTGTAAGAATTCTATATTAAAATATAGTATATTAAAAACTCCCTATTAAAAAACAGTACAGCATCACTGTAAAATAGGAATGTTGCAACTTTCTAATTCAAGTTTCTCTGCAGTGTGAATTCAGTGAAATGCTGCGTTCATCAGTCCTCTGTTGATATAAATCTTACTGCAGAAGTAGCAGGCGCTGTTTCAGCAGGGTAATGAGGTGAACCATCAGTCACAGGAGATATGAGGAGGTGGTGATGAACAGGCCTGCTGTCTATAACCCTGTCTGTTTGTGTCAGTTGTTGTACTTCGCTCTACTTACTCTCACCGTCATTATCTATATTTTACCCATCATCAACCTGTGCTAGGTGTCAGCTCGTAAGCTGAAGCCACAGACTCAGCCTCCCCCAACCCTGCATGAGCGGATCCTGGAGGAAATCAAAGCAGAGAGGAAACTTCGACCGGTGTCGCCTGGTGAGGTCCGCAGGGGAAGGCTGGGTAAGGGAACTCACCGCATCTTTGTCCCTGCTCCTTTGTTGCGCACACACGTGCACACTCTCATGCACATGAAAACATACTTCAGTCTGAAATGTGTTTTTTAAGCTGAAGTATGGAGCTGATGCTTGCACCTGCTGCGCATCATGTGCAAATCAACTAAATTCAGATGAGAGATGTGTAGTAGCTTCATTATTTTGAGCTATATGTTTTAGTTCCTTTTACACTTTACTACACTATTATTTGTGCCTCTGCTCTCTGCTGTTGTAACTAATGCTGCCTAACTTTTCATATTTGTGTTGCAACCAGTGCCTATTATTGTTTTGTTGACTACATCGCAATATAGTGGAAGTTGTACATGAATAATAATGCTAAGTGTCTGCAATTCCATTAACACTAACAATGCTAAAACCACTGCTGTCAGTAATCTCTTACCATTGGCTGTGGCTTATTTGAAATCCTATTATCTCCCATCATGAAAGTGGTTATACTACAGTGATCTAAAACTAGACAATAAGCATGCTACATCCCTGCATTTCTTGCCAAATACAAGCAGATTACATCCATTAATGTATTACAGTAAGTCTTGCCTTAACCTACCTCCTAATCACAAGCAATAACTGTCCGATGCCATGACTGTTTCTCGTTGCAGTAATTCGGCCACTTAGCATGTCTTTCAGTTTTGATGCGTCAGGTAAAGTCTTTCCCTTGCTGCTTACCTGGCTTATTTTTTTTTTTTTTAATCTTTTTCTGTTTCCCACCTTGTTGTGGCTGCTCATCTGCTCTCCCAGCACACACTGCACACACATCAGACCTTTCTGTATCAGCACACTGCACACACATTTCATGTCATGCTTCAGTGGTTGGTGACGGTCGGCTGTGGTCTGTGGAGGTGAAACATGGTGATGTGGGACACACTGGTCAGTAAGAGGACACTGGTGAGAGCAAACTGCTCTCACTACTTAGCATGTGAGCACAGGAGTCGAGATAAATAGCTGAAAGTGCAGATAAATGAGTTTGGGAACAACTGCATTATGGGACTTGGACTCAGTGTTTCAAAACTCCCAGCTATGGCCCTGTAAATAGTCAATGTTCCTTGTTTGCAACCTTAGAAAGGAACCTGTTGCTCTTTATTGAAAGTTATCCCCTTAAAAAACTGGCTGTAGTGATATGGTTTGTGTGACATTATCTGTTGTTTTAAAATGTAAATACCAAATGTAATGCTTTTAAAACAGCATCCCTCTATCATGACAGTATGAGAGGCATTCTGAAAACAATTTGGGGTACTGTTGATTGTATATTTATTGTTCATATGGAGAATTAAAATTATTTTCCATTTTTAGTCTGCAAAATAACTGATCAAACTTTATGCATGCAGGAATCAGGGCACATTTACTTACAGTATTACATGTGAATTTTCCCCCCTCCCTTTTGAATCTTCTTCCCTGGGAAAAAAAAAGACAATAGTTGATAGTTATTATGATAGTAACATGGGCAGGTTTCATTGCACGTACACTACTCACTGCCTGAGGGAATCCTAACTTACCATTAGCATCTGGCTGTCCTAAGGGGAAAGATTAAACTCAACTCTGGCTGATTGATCACATCATATTGGGATATTTAAAGGGCTCCTGGTGCTATACAGTATGCCAGTGTTTAGATACTGAATCAATGGCCAGTGACGGTTTGAGTTTTATGTACAATGTCATTGTTTCTTCTTTTTTTTAGTTTTATTGCTATTGAGTACAGCTTATGCTTATGTGGAATTGTGAAGGAAGAGTTGTTGAATTACATTATTGTGGCACTTCAAATCTTTCTTTGGAGGACATCATTTTGGTGTTATAACCCTTCTGAATGATAGAACTGTAGCAGCCTTAGAGTACTGCTCATACAGTCCGTCTTGTCTACAGCTCCTGTCAAACAAAATGCCCAGGATTATATCACTCCTGAAAAATGTCCTGGGTTGCTGCTGCTGATCTCCAAACACTCAAGAAAAGTGTCACCTTTGCTAAATACATCATCTGTCAAGTATACTGCTGTAATGTGAATCTTAAGTAGAAGTGTGTGCAGCCAGCCATCTAATCAAGGAATGAGAAGGAACAGCCGAAAGAGTTACTGCCACCTCTGTGTCTTCAAGAATCGTCAGCTCCATACAAAAGAGTCTTTCATGTGCCACGGTGACTTTGCAGAATTTAATCAGGGTGCAGATGGATCATGCTCTGCACAGCACTGGACACTCAGAAAACTGAGGTATGTTCTCTCAGTAGTGGCATGTGTTTAGCATTAAATGCATATGAACAACTCAATGAGACAGTTTTGATTGAGGTGATAAGGAAAGACTGCTGAGGCAGGCGAATCAGAATAATGCTGTGCTCCACTTTCCCTCTTACTGAAGCCAGTGTCTCCCATCACACCACAAGCTTTATCACCTCACGCTAACTCATTCATGCTGTCCGATGATCTGTGATTGTGCACGAACTGCCCTCTATGAAGGATCATTCTCACATGGAGTGAGCAGTTTGATTCTCACTTTGCTCTTATATTTCACTGGGAGATGGTACATACCCAGTGACACTTTAATGAACATGATTAAGGTTTTAATCAGGAACAAGAAGATGCTGTTTCAAGGAGAAATCCCTTCCAAGATATAAACACTGTTACTGTTACATAACTCTTGGTGATGTATCATGCACTTCTGGGTCCATTTTGATGTTTGGTGGTGTTTTTTTTTCATTCTCCAAAATTGGCTAAATGGATATTGTGTGTCCTCCTGGGATGTTTATAATGCATAAACAATTTATGGAATAACTCGACCTCGACCGAGAAATAGTCACAACACATAACTCCCCTTAAACCACATTTATTTTCTGTACAGATTGAACAAACAAGATACAACAAGTTAATTAGTGAGCTTTAGAGGTGCTGGTAGGCAGATTTTTTAAACGCTGGACAGAGCCAGGCTAGCTGTTTCCCCATTTCCTGTCTCTATGCTAAGCTAAGCTAATCACCTCCTGGCTCTAGCTTTATACTGAACGCACAGACATGAGAGTGGTGGCGATCTACTCATCTAATTTTCAGCAAGAAAGCAAATAAGCACATTTCCCCAAATTCTGAACCACTCCTAGGTTTTGATGTCATGTCTTTCAGAAACAAACGGCCGAACCAACATTTTCACATTCAACAGTCATACAGGAAAACCCCAAAAGTAGCAGAGAGACCAATTTCACCATCAACAGTAGCTATAGACCAAAATGTTATGCAGCAACAAGACATATAGAATTTTAATGAAGTGTGTGGCTGTACACATAACACATACTATATATACCCCACAGCTGAAAGATCACACTTTAAAGCTATGTATATGCTCATGTCACCTATGATTGAAAGCAACACCTTGGCATCAGTTGAAAAGCATGATGAAAATGTAGAAAAAATGAACAAAGCAGGTTTGGGTGGGGTGTTCTACCAATAATGCAATGATTGCATTAACCATGATATATTACTGGGATCTAACAGCACAGACATACCAAATGGTGGAACATTCTTATAGCTAATGAAGGAAGTGTCCCCTTTTAGGTTTTGGCATAACTCGCAGTATGCCACAGGATTTGTTCCGTATTGGATTAGGTAAAGTATGAGCAATGCTGTGGTTTGGAAGGCCTTGTTCACCCTTAACCCAATGGCCTTGTCTGTCTGCCTCCCTGGCTGTACACTAATATCTCCTCTATTCAAATAGTTGAATACTGTAGCCTGGCCATGCCTAGACAACGGTGCAATGTACAATTATGGCTAATAATGGCTGGTTTGTTTGTGTTTAGTAAAGTCTAAAGCCTGGTTATCTAGTCTCTTAGGAATCTTGGGTTGTAGAAAGACAGTTAGTAGAAACACAGCCCCTGTTGAGACGATCAGCTCATGTGGATGCTTTTCCCACAAACAAGACAAGAGACTGAAAGGAGAAAAGAGAGAGGTTTCAGGGCTCCCATAGATCCTATCAGCTGTAGCTCTTTATCTGTCTTTTGCAGCACTCCCCTGTCTCCTCTTCTCACACTCCCTCCCTCCCTCCGTCCCTCCCTCTAAACCCTCTTTTCAACCATTTTGCACTTCTAGAAATCAAAGCTAGAGTCAGACAGCTTGGTAGGTGGTTGGTTGTCATGGGTTGTTTTCTATCCTTGGACCTAATGACTCCTCTCTCAGTGCAGAGTGACTCAATTGGAGCATTTGGTTTCAAAGATTCAGCTCCCCCAAAAATATACCATGGAGGCTGTCAGGTGAGAGAATCCCATTTTAGGAGTTCAGAGTTAACATATTTCATGAAAGAGGCATCCATGCTCTGTGTGTAACACCAGCCTGCTCCTCAGACCTACTTAACTCACCCTTCCTGACCTCTTTAACCTTGGGATGGATCTCACACCTCAGTCCTGTGTATTGGATTCATTGCATCTTTTCACCTTACCTCTCGTTAAAACACACTGTGACAGCCTGTTCCCCCTTTTTCAGTGGGCAGAACAGTCAAAATAGGTTAAAAGAATAACACAGGATGCAAGGAATCACATGAGGAAGTGTTGTGAGATTCATCTTAAGTGATTTTCCTCCTTTTGTCTGACTGACTCTCTATTGTGTGTGGCTCTGTGCAGATGAGTTTAGTCCGTACATGGGCAGGAGGGTGTCCAGCTCTCTGTCTCTGACCAATGGATCAGCATCTCCCAGGGTGGAACCCTCCGGATCTCAGTCTGCACCTCAGAGGAAGAGGCTCTTGAAGGCTCCCAGCCTCGCCGAGCTGGACAGCTCTGACTCTGACGTCAGTATGAGTTTCTGTGTTTGTGCGTTTGTATGTTTGGGAGGGATTTTTTTGAAATTACACCTGACATGTGCAGAGCAAATAATGACTGCTTGTATATTCCATTCATTCAGGATGAGATTGTTGGGCGCAAATCAGCCAGCAGCTCCAGTGTGGCTACATCTTTGATGGATGATACATCCCCAGAGTCTGTGCTGGGGAGGAAAAGTGAGTCAGGAATTATTTCTACACCCGTCACACCTCAGTCGCCTCCTCAACTAAGCCATACACTGATCGATGACTTTTAATCTTACAGCCTCGCCAGCCATGTTTTCCTGAGATTTTCTTTTTTTTGTTGCTGTTCATAATCAGAAGTTCTTGAGCCCTGAATGAACCAATCAATGGAATCTTTCCAGTTAAGATGCTTCCCTCTCTCTCTTTTACCTCTCTTTCCTCTATGAACACCAGCTCCTCCCATGTTCCTGCCCATCTCCTCTACACCCCAGCCAGAGAGGCGTCAGACCCCCCAGAGGAGACACTCCATCGAGAAGGAAACCCCGACCAATGTCCGACAGTTTCTGCCGCCCTCCAAACAGAGCTCCAAGTCTCTGGTGAGTCAGACATCTTTTAACATACTGTATATCCTCAGTAGATGAAATGTAACAAAAAGAAAAAAAAACTCAGGTCACGTGAAAAGGGGCAGGATAAGAAGTCTTTCTTTTGGTTAGATTATTTTAAAACTGTTTATAAAAGCAGTAACAATTAACAAACAAAGAATAGTGTGACAGTATGAGAGCATATTACTGTGGGCTCTCTGAGGACAGTGTAGTCTGGCAAAGGTTTAAGCCAGCCCTGGCCACAGATCCTGTCCAGTAACTTAATAAGGAAGACAGAAAAGATGGAGAATGGGGGAGGGAAGATGAGCATTTGGATCTTTACAGAGAAGCAAATGAGAAGGGATTGAAACTAAACACTCACTGTCACCTCTCTTATCCTTTTATTTGCGTGACATGTGTCTTCCTGGATTCCATCCCTCTCCTTTTTCTGTCACTAAATCCACTGTGTGTGCTCACATTATCTCCCAGTGTGACTTCCCCCCACACACACCTTCACCTTCTCTCGTTCAGGTTGGGATGATAGCTTCATGTCGTCCCTGGATCCCCCTCCTCCTCCTCCTCCTCCGCCCTTCTCCCTCCACTCTCCACCCTTTGCGGAGCTCCCACCCTATCGAGGCATTTGTGTTGGGGTTGATGAAGGCAGTTTTTGCCCTGTGCAGGGGCATTTACATCAGAGGAAGAGAGTCGGACAAGGTTTGCCAGTCTCCCTCTGTCCGTCCTGGGATAATAACTGTAGCTGCCCATCCTCTCCTAATGCTTCCTGCTTCACTAGAGATCCTTCACCTATAGATCAGACTGCTGCCATTATAGACTGAGGACAAACTGCTTTTAATCTAAGGTGTGATCACATAGCTAGTGAGCAATATCAGTTATTTAATAATCATTCACTTCACTGCTTTGGATAACATTTAACACACAAACTCAAGTAGGTAGCTGCAGCTAAAATTCATTTAAATCTGCTCTAGTCTTGAACAAATTATTAGTTTGCTAAAGGTGGGATGCATTTTGTTTTATTTGTGGTACTATACATTTAAAGACACTGTTTTAGTTTGGCAACTAAGATATGAAGGCCTTAAAAATGTAAACACAGGTATACTGATTCCTTCCAGATGTCAGTTACAACCATCCCACTTTTTCATATAACTCACATTGGTGGATGTGATAGCTGAGGTCAATGGCGTCCTGAGGTTTAATGGTGGTGATAACAGCATGAGCATACAGGGTATCTCCATAACCCAGTGTATATTATATATGAAGACATATGTGCAAAATTTATGGTGCTTCTTCCCTTTAAAACAAATTCAAAAACATATTTCTATTACATTAAACCATTACTACATTTTCTCTGAAAGTATATTGGTACCCACCTCCTGTCATACCTCCATACAAACCAAAGCACAATGCTTCCACCTGTCATAGTCCATCAAATGAAACAAAATCTACACAATTATGGCTTTAATGTGTTCTTTATTAAGAGTAAATAAAGATGTTTGGACAGCATTTGTGTCAGGATATTTGCTCTGAAAAACAACTACAATAATGAAAATATTTACATATATTATTTAAGACAGTAAATCAGTGTACAGGGATGTACATAGTTACAGAAAATATGAAATGGGGAGGAAACAACTCCATCTCACTGGAACGGTCCTTCAAGATAATCACTTCTCTGCTGCCCTGCACTGCTGCTGGAATCATGTCTTCCCATCTCTCCGGTTGTTTACGCATCATGAGCCCGCTCTGAATCTGCCTTTTTCTTCAGCAAACATTTTCAGGACCCAAATGTAGTCTGGACCCACACACGCTGCTCTGAAAAGTGCGGAGGCATGTGTGCTTGTGCACTGAATTATAAGCACGAGTCCTGTGTGTTGGATCTGCTGTTGCCAGGGTCACTCACTGTTGTGTGTGTGTGTGTGTGTGTGTGTGTGTGTGTGTTGTTGCAGGAGGAGTTCTGTTTCCCTGTGGAGTGTCTGTCTCTGACGGTGGAGGAGGTGATGCACATCAGACAGGTGCTGGTTAAGGCAGAACTGGAGAAGTTCCAGCAGTACAAAGAGATCTACAACGCCATGAAGAAGGGAAAGGTAACTTCTTCTTGTATGACACACGTTGCTTGTATCATGTGCAGTATAAAAACACCAAGTGAATGCACTTACAGTTGTAGCACTCTTTATGAATGATTGTATCTTTCCAAATAATTTGATGTTTCATTTCTCATTCATTTTTGTTTTTATTCTAACGTCTTCTTTATCTTTTTTGTATTGCAGCTTTGCTTCTGTTGTCGAACCAAAAGGTTCTCCTTTTTTACCTGGTCCTACACCTGCCAGTTTTGCAAAAAGTAAAAAACCTCTTACATGATGATCTTTATCTTTTGCATTGTAAATGGAAACTATTCAGAAGGACGTGTGACTGTTTTCATTCATCACTTCCTCTGTTTTCTCTCTCGTTTTTTCCTGCAGGCCTGTGTGTTCACAGTGCTGCAAAAAGGTAAGTCAGATTGTCCAATCAGCTGCCTGTGCAGCATGAAATCCTGTTTCCAGTTCTGATCAGTCAGCTGACGGTAATGTGGTGCCATTCAAAAAGCTGAACTTTACTCTAGGAGCTCTCCTTTTACCTTAGATATGTGAGTCCAGTCAAGTGAGTCCAAACACAGTTCTAAACTGTGTATCTTGCTTCAGATCAGTTAAAACATTATTGCAATCATATTGTGCTGCTGGTGCTCTCAAAGATATCTTTCCTGTTTTGCATCATTGCTACATTTCAAAATGCATACTGAAGTAGTTTAACGAAATGGTGCCCAGAAATCTGACACCTAACCTCTGAGTTGTGAAGTGAGGACATGACGTGTTATAAAAATGTAGGCCTATCATTTTCATCAGTATTGTTTCTCAGTAATTGTCATGCTTCTTCTTATTTACAGTCATGTCTTCACTCTCTTACAGATGCGGCTGCCATCCAAACCTTATTCCAGCTTGCCCATCTACTCCATTGGCTCGACCAACACTCTCCCAAGGGAGAGGGTAAATGCCATGACTGCTGTAGGACAAGGAATCTCTGTGGCTGGAGGGCCGGGGCCGTCAGCCATGAGAGGGGCCACGGCGTCCCCCACTTTGAAAGGAGCAACAACAGGAGCATCTAAAAGAGCTGGAAAAGCCTCTGGAGCAGCAGCTGCTGCTAAATCTGAGAAATCCTCCAGTAGCCCGCAGCGCCACGGCATTCAGAAGACCATGTCCAAGTAAGAGCTATGAGCACAATAATTCAGTCTGTTAAGAGTACGTGTTATGTCCTGATATAATACAGATTCTCCTGTAGAGAGTTTGTGTAATATTGGTACAGTAGCCCCTAAGATTAAAACACATACTGTATAAGAGTGAAAGCACGTACCTTAAAATAAACTAACTTCACTTTCAAAAATCACAAAATACTGTAAGTCAACACAATCAAAACACAAAAAGGCCTTCAGTCATAGTATTTGCTGCTTGGGTACAATCTGTCCTCCTCACCTGGCTGTTATATCCAGTGTGTGTGTTTGGACTATAGTGCACAGTCACTGTGACATCTAGTGGCTGCAAAGTACTATGATCAGAGCAAGTAAAAGATACACTTGGGAGTAACATTTTTCCATTTATCCATTTATTTTATGGATAACTGACTGGAGATAAAGGAAAATACATTTTAAAAGCTTCTATTCTTTTTTACAAACCTAATGGCACTTAAGGACTAAATGTGTTTTGATGTATACAGTTATAAACTACATGACAGATTATGTCACTTCGGGGGCTCCAAAGACCCACCACTGCTAAGTGGCAACAATTGAGGCCATGTTAAGTTGTAATACTCATTACACACTGGAAAACAAATTTGTTGGATGGAAAAAAGGACTACTTTGTTACTTTGTTATTGTCAGCTTTAGCTGCACTTTGTCAGCCTCAGCTGTAGCCTACACAGACTACACTGTAGCTTATGCAAATTGGCTTGCATGCTAAATGGATGCTTGTAATGTGCTTGCTTGCTAAACGTTAATGTTATCACGTAATATTTACCCTTTACCATGCTGTAATATAAGCATATTAACACACCATAAAACTGTGCGCCACATTTAATGGCAATCTGTCCAACAACAGTTGATATTTTAGTTTTGGAAGTGATGACAGACAGACTGAAAGAATAAGATAAAGGGCTTCATCTCTTCTCTCGTCCATGTTTTTTGCACATTTCTATTGTTTGTCCATAGCCAGGGGTATATTTGTGGGTTGATTCATCCAAATTACGAAAAAAGGAAAACACATTTTCTCAACCCCAGTGGTATGAAACTATGCAGATAGTTTTGGTTTTGTCTGGACAGCTTTTGAGATTGATACCTCCACCCCAGTGCAATGGTGGTGAATTCCACAGCAACACCTTTATCCAGAAACAGTGTCCTTGTTACTCTTAATAATACTCAAACCTTCCTGTCAACAGTCAATGCTGTGAGCCACCATGTATTAATAACAATGTTAATAACTTTATTGACAGAGCACCTTTCACACAACACAAAGTGCTTTATGGTAAAAGCAAAGAATAAAAAGTAAATAAAAACCAAAACTTGAAAGATAAAACCAGATCAAATAATTAAAAACAATTACAACAAATGGCATCCGTTAAGAATGGCATCCATAAAAAAGACGTTTTGGGGTGGCCAAACCTCAAAACCTAGACAAATTCAATTAAAAGAATTCTCATGACTAGATATACCACTACAGGTTAGTGAAAAAATATGATTTTTTGTAATTAAAGTGAAGTGACCCCCACAAAATGTATTTATGACCACTCACAGATTGGGTTGCCCATGACCACATACCCTGGCTAGTGTTTTAGTTAAAAGTAAACCAAAGTGTAATAACAAACTCCTAAAACAATTGTGTCCTCTGAATCTGTTCATGCCAAGCTTTCCTCCTGTTTATGTTTAATGTAGGTTTTCAAAGCACAGCTCCTTAAAGTCTCATGAAGAACTGGAGCTTCCCTCAGAGCTTACGGAGGACTGGGCCACCATGGAGGTGTGCGTGGACTGCAAGAGGTTCATCACTGACATTATCGCCTCCAGCAAGCACAGCCTGTCGCTGGCCACCAAGAGAGCTCGCCTAAAACGCAAGACCCAGTCCTTCTACTTGTCCTCCCCTAAAGGAAGGGAGGAGTACCGGCCCTCTGAACGAACAATCAAGGAGATCTAAAACTTTCTCTGGCTGCTTCCAGCTCCAATGGCACAATTATAAACACTCAATGATGGATATGATCTTACTGTACATGTATACTTCAGTCAGATGAAGCTGTGGCTGATATGAAGCTCAGTGGTGGACAGTGTGGTTTTTGTTGCTGTGTCCTGATCATCATGTAGAGCTCCTTCAGGCAACAGCATACTGTAGATCTGCCAATCTTTTTTTTTTTTACCATATCATAGATGATCCTTTAATCTCTGGCCACAGTGCTTGAGTAAAGAGACAAGAACAGTTGTGATGACAAATGGCTCAAAGTGGAATGACTTCCCTCCCCTCTGATGGCACAACAACGTGGTCCAACCCAACTCACATTCAAATCAATAAGCACAAGAAGGATTGATGTGTGTTTGACTTCCTCAGGCAGTGGCACTGCAGAGAGATCATGTTGTTAACTGAGAGTACATTTTGTATGGGTTTTAATTTAGTTTTTTACACGTGTGTACACAGTAAATGATTGTTCGATGAAAAGTCACCCTGTGTTTTTAATTAGCAGTTTTGTTTTGCTGATGATGCTCAATGACACTTTCCCACACTTTCATCTTTACCAAGCATACAAGCAATCAGTTTCTGCATCACATTTAGAAATCATCATCTGTTTTCACGCAGATTTAGTGCCAAATAATAACTTCTTTCTGATCTGCATGTCACCCAAAGAAAAGTCACTTCCCCTGATGTATGTTTGCAGCGGTCTTGCAACAAAATTATGTAACAAACTGGGCCTACCCCTACTTATTAAAGCCCCTAAAAACATAGTTTTGAATCTCTCTATAACATTAAATATTCAAGACTAAATAAGCACCGCTCAGTTTTTTATGAAGAGTTTAACACTCAGCTAATCTGCTTCATCTAGACTGTGTGGGTATGATTTGATCAGATTTGATTGACAGGGGTTTTGCACTCAAGCGATTTTAGTATTGCACTTCACAAACTGTTATAGTGCACTTCCATAAACTTGTGAGAGACAGATCATAAAAAGAATGCTCAAAATTGAAGCTAAAGAGGCTGAGATATGGGTCAAGTTCAAAAAATGCTGTCGCCTAAATTTCCCATGATGCAACAAAGCATCTTTTGTTAAACCATTCCTGACTGGTAAGTACCCACGTCTTTCAAACTCCACAGCCCAGTTGGTAACAGGTTTTATAGGGTCATAAATTTGAGTCTCAAACTTCATCCGAAATAACCCTGATGACATCATCAGGGGAGCTCCCTTCAGAGCCACATAAAACACTATACAACTGTTTTCACGGGCTCAGTAGTACTCCTCATAATGAGTAAACTGATCTTCATGTGTAAAATCTGTGAAGTGCCCCAATAAGCAAACCCCCCACAACTGTCAATTCAGACATTGCTAAATACTGATTGGTGCAGGGAAGTACGTGACATCACCTGTTTCTGACTGAGCCTCGCCCACTTCAAACCAGTGAAAAGAGCACAAGCGAAACAAAAAATACAGAAACCTCTCATATGAAATAACCAAAACTATTCTAACTTTGAGAGAAGATGTGTTCATGTTGGACCACATCATCATCAAAATTTTTTTAGGGCCTTTAAAGCACATTTCTTAACCATACATTCATACTGTACGTTCATTTGCAACTATTTTGTACTTAAATCACTCAGATGTGCACAGAAGCAGGTATAGAAACATTATTACCTGCAGTACCATTTGTAGGATTGTTCAGACTTGCCTTTTAATAATTTACAGGAAATATCTGCATATTTTTGCATTTTTAAATGTACCTTTGCGTTGACAAATATATATTAACTCCTTTGCTTTTCTTTACATTAAGTTCCTGACTTGCCTTTGTATTGTGTAAAGATCAGTCATAATAAAACACCTCATGTTCATGTTTTTGTACAGATGTAAAGTTTATGAAACCCAGTTCACTGTACAGGCAGCAAAAAATAACATACTGTCTTGCTGTTCAACACATACTGTCAGTCTTAATATAATGCCTTTATGATTTCCCTCCGTCCTTCAGAGTCTAATTGGCAGGGAGAAATACCTGACTTGTGGGCTGGATGTCTTGGTTCTTCATCACATTCCTCATCGTCCTCCTTAAGATATTTCTGCCTTAAGAATTGCCTTTTAAGATCATGCTCATATGTTGAACAGTCATCTACTGTAACTGTACATACTTTGTTTCTGATGGTTTGTTTGTAGATCAGCTCTGTGTTGCCTCGATGGTATCTTGACAGTGGGACTGCTGTAGATCTGAGGGGGAAACTATCCCAGTACAGTGTGTTCAGGGGAGGAGTGGGAAGTCCACAGAGGAAACCTCAGTGTGACAGCATCATGCATGTACTACAGTGTAGCTTGTACCTTCAGTCTGTATTACCTTCAAGCTGTTACTCCCTGCAGAGAGTGCAACAAATGATGACTACAATAAACTGTAATGCAATACCTGATCGAAGCATCTGTATCTTCTTCATTTTGTATTTACAATTTTGCAAAAATGTTTTTTCTTTCTCTTGGAATGGCTCCTGCTGTCCCTCCAGGCAGGTGATGGTGGAAGTCTTCAATCAGGGCTGGATCCAGAATGTCACAACCTGAGACCCAGGAGTGCTCCTATAGACAATCCCAGTCTAACAGGCACTGGAGACCCCTTCAGTGATGACGGGGGTGGGGTCCGACAGAAATCTAATGAAGAAGCTGGCTGGCTGTCAATGAGCTGGGGGGGTAATGGAGGTCTGGGGGCAGTCTCTCAGGCTTGACATAACAAACACGAAAAGCAGTCTGGTGGAACACATTGGTCACTGGGAAGGGCCCCAGAAACAGCCATGTCCTTTGTCCTGTGTAAAACTGAGGTTCTGGTGTGATACATAGTAATGATGCAAAACAGGAAACATATTTTTAAGGTAAAAGAACTTAATAAAAGGTCAGCTTTTTGAATGGCACCACATTATTGTCAGCTGAATGATCGGAACAAGAGGAAGCAGGATTTAAAGTTGGCTGATCGATTATTCTGTGCGACTTACCTTTTTGTAACACTGAATAACTGTCATCTAACAATATGAAATAATGATCTGACTCTTTTGCAAAACTGGCAGATGTAGGACCAGGTGAAAAAGGAAAACCTGTTGGTTCGACAACAGAAGTTGTTCATGCAAACATCAAATACAAAATTTAATGATACCAATGCTATTTTTAGTTCAGTTTCAGAAGAAAGATTATGTGCTCTTTCCCTCATGGTGAAGTTAAGAAAGATACCTTAGAGTAAATATTCCAAAACAAACAGCAAAATAATTGTGTAAAATCAAGGTTAATTTTTGGAAACATCTTGCTTTGGTTTATATGTTGGCATGACTGGGCTGTGAGTGACAGGAGGCGGGTCATATAGCATCAGAGAACGTTAGCTATTGCTTTAAAGAAAACAGAATAAAAAGATAGACTGAAATAGGCTACATATCAACCTGTGAAAACAGTTATATAATGTGTTCTGTGGCTCTGGGGGAGTTTGTCAGGTCTGAGAAAATAACTGATAATGTGTCAGTTTGGGTTTAAAGATTACAGAAAGCGTACCTTACAGACGGTGGTGTGAAATTTGAAAGACGTGGGCAATTACCAGGCAGGGTCTAAAAAAATGCTATTGGTTGGGTTGCATTATGGGGAAGGTAGTATTGAACTGAGGAGTTTGACCTATGTTAGGGATTCAAAGTCAGTTTATCTCTGCCTCCATGCTTTATTTTTAACAGTTCATTTTATAAAATCGGCTACTTGTGAGTCTCCCAAACTGGACTCATTCCTGGCTCCAGATTATTATTAGATTATTATTAAGTGACCAATATGTCAACATCTGTAAAAAAGAGGTTGATTTGCTAAAGTATGGAGATACGTATCTTGTAGCTCTACCCAAGTAGTGGAGCTCAACTTGAAAAACTAAGCAGTAGAAGGTCTTTCTAAAGACGGTTACTCACAATAGACTTCAAATGCAGGTGTCACTGATGAAATCAATGATTAATAATTGCTGGAATGGAGCCATCATTAATGTTATTAGTTGCATCTGTGCTTTCCCTGCTACGACAAGTCAAATGTATACTTGCATTTTGTATGAATATAATAATAATCCACCAACTGTCTGTCTCTGTGTTGAAGGAGGCGAATAATCACAATATTATTCTTGAATATTAACCCCGTTCATGATCAATATTATTGATGGGGTTTCAGATTCAGCTCATTGAGTGATTTCAAAGTTGCTCAAGATGGTTAAGCTGTAGCATAGTAGGTAGTGTGGTGTAATTAAACATGGAGAGGGACACATTTGTGAAAGAAAAAGCCCAGGAGACTGAAAGGTGTGTGTGTGTGTGTGTGTGTGTGTGTGTGTGTGTGTGTGTGTGTGTGTGTGTGTGTGTGTGTTTGTGTATGTCATAAGGACTAGAGTTCCAGAATGTTGATTGCAGTGACTCAACAATGGGATTCTCTCTGCAGACTCCACACACTCTCCAACCTGAACACACTCTGTTCACTTGTGTCTGGAGGATCAACTGTGTTTGAGTACTCTCGAGTCGTTCGTTGAACTGAAAAATCGTTGTGAAGATTTCGTTGTCGCTTTGACCGTTGAACCTGTTCTGTATTTTGATATACAGCAACAAAATATCCATGGAGTTTATTGAAGGAAGCAGAGGCATCTACAGACCCATCAGGGTATGTGAGAGTGTTTTTTTTTACTGGAGTTAGACTGTAAACATGTTCAGATGGAGTTAAACCTCTGAATAACAAACTAATGAGCAACATTATCTTATTTCCTTCACAGGTGCTGTTTGACACACCCATATATGAGCGGGCTCTGCAGACCTGCTGGCACATGGGCTCTTATAAGTCTCAGGTAAGACCCGCTACAGTTTTCATGTCTACACCAAAGTAAAATAGCAGGTGAAGTCTCACACACTGTGTCTCGTACTTTAACATAAAGACATGTGATCTCTTGTTTGTTGTTCAGATCGCAGTGGTGACCGAACTTTTGAGGCTTCAGCAGAAAAACCAGCTCCCATCTGAGGTGACTGCTGAAGATATGACTGAACTGCTGGTGGAGCAGAGCAAAAGCACACTGAGAGTGCAGTGAGTTACTGACACACACACACACACACACGCACACACACACACACACACACACAGTCCAGCACTACACCTGACCGTATCTCTGCTCATGTCCCACCAATCTGTCTGTGATGATGAAGAGAGGAACAGTGAAGATGAAGCTTGTGTTTTCTTTCTGTTTGAAGGCTCTGGGAGTTTGAACTGGAGGACTTTGATGAGGCCGAGGCCAGGCCTCTTCTCAAGCTGGTAAGACCACAATCCTGAACAGACTCAGCAGTAGTTTGGAGTCAACGACACTTGATTTATTCTGTAAACGTGTCAAATCTGCTCATCATATCTGACTCCTTGTTTCAGGCGTGGGACGTGAACACCAGAATGAAGATGAGGGACGTTGAGTTTGAAGCAAGAAGGCTGCTCAACTCACCAGAGGCCGTCCCTCCTCAGTTTCAGTGAGTCATATTTCACTCACATTTATTATCTGTTCAAGTACAGTGGTTGTGATGTCTCGGTGGTGTTCTTAGAGTAGTTAAAACTAACTTTGAATGACTGTAACCTACAGACATCCCAAGATCATCAGCCAGGCTCAGCAGTACGCCAGGAGCCTGACAGAGCAGCAGCAGGAGGCTCCCAGCTCCAAACGGCTCAGTCCACGGGAGGTGGTGAAGGAGGTGGTTCCAAAAGTCCTACAGGGCTTCTGGGTTCCTCCTCCAAACACCTCCTTCAACATGCCCTCCCAGCAGCTCAGTGAGATGGCTGTTGGGGTCACAAAAGCTGTTGAGGACAGGGTCTCCACTGCTCTGTCCTCCATGCTCCATCGAGTCACCTTCTCCCGCTCCATCAGAGACGACATGGTCCTGTCTATCCAGGAAAAGATTAAACAGGGTCACACTCGAGACGTCCTGGTGAAGAGGCTCAGATGCTTTGCAGCAGAGGTGCTGAACACCATCAGTGATGTTGCAGCAAGAGAGATCTGTGTGCTGTTTCAGCCTCAGACTCACACAACAGTGTCTGTGAATATGAACACTAGAAAGGATTACATCCAGCCAGCAGACGTGGTGGATGGTGCAGAGACCAGAACCAGCCCCGCTGAAGATGTGAACGAGGAACCTGGTCTGGAGGAGGACACTGAATCAATCAGAGAACCAGACTCTGCTGTCACTACTCCTCCACCAGCTTCTCTCACCACCAGTGCTGAACCTCCTGCGCACACTGACATCCACAATGGCTTGAACAGTAGCCTGGGTGAAGCAGAGGAACAGCCAGCACCCAGCCCAGAGACAGACACTGTTGTGGTTCCAGCTCCATCACCTCCTGTCTCCCTCGCTGATGAACCTCCTGCAGTCGCTGCCGTCCAGGAGGGTTTGATGATGAGCCAGGCTGAACCAGTTCAGCAGCCTGCACCCCGTCCAGAGACGGACTCTTCTGTTCCCTCTCCACCACTTATTCTGACCCCTCCTGCTGAACCTCCAGTAACTAATTCAGTCCTGGATGGTGAGGATATGAGTGAGGAGCCCGTCAGAGAACCAGACTCTACAGTGGTTCCAGCTCCATCACCTCCTGTGATCCACAGTGCTGAACTTCCAGCCATAACTCCCGCCCAGGAAGGTTTGACAACCAGCCAGGCTGAACTAACACAGCAGCCTACATCCAGTCCAGAACCAGATTCTGCTGTTGCTTCTCCTCCACCTACTCCTCTGACCCCCCCAGCTGAACCACCTGCCAACATTGGCTTCAATGAAACAGCAGAGCAGCCAACACGTTGCCTTGAACCAAAATCTGCTGTGGTTCCAGCTCCACCAGCTCCTGTGACCCCCGCTGATGAACCTCCAGTCATCCCTGCCAACCTGGAGGATTTGAACTTCAGCCAGGCAGAACCAGTGCAGCAGCCTGCACCCAGCCCAGAACCAGATTCTGCTGCTGCTGTGTCCACACCTCCACCTCCTATGACCCCTCCTGCTGAAGTCACTGCTGCAGTCCAGGATGGTGAGGATAAGAGTGAGGAGCCCACCAGAGAACCACACTCTGCTGTGGTTTCAGCTCCACCAGCTGGTGTCAGCCCACCTAGTGAAGCTCCTGTCATCAGTGCAGAGCAGGAAGACCTGACCATCAACCAGGATGAGGCCAAAATGAAGACTGAGGGTGGAATCCAAGGCTTCTTTGATTGGTTCAGAAAAACCCTCTGCTGCTGTTTCCTGTCTGAAGACACAGACTGAGACTTTTCCTCAGCTGCATTATTCCTTTGTTCTTTTTTTCTTTACTTTTCAAAATAATAAATTCATTGTTGCATTGCAGTCAGTTTGCATCTGTTTCATTTATTGTAATCGAATGCAACATAAAGACATTATTAAACTAACAGTGTAAGTTGGGTCTACTGTATTTACTGTACAGTAAAGCTATGTCCTTGTAAAGGTGTACCTTTTAATTAATCTCATCGACAGAGAGGTGTGGAAAATCAGATTTTAAAAAGTTCTAAAATAATATTAAATAGACAGGAAATGTAACAAATGAGAAAAAAATCACTTTGGAGAACTTTGAGGTGCAGAAAAATGGGAGATAACGTTGCTGCATTCACATTTCTACTGCTTTCAGTTTTACCTTCCAACCCATAAATTCTGAACAGGTGTTTTATGATTTTACAATTCAGTGTCTCTCACAATCTATACTCCATTTAGTCAGTGAATGAAGGTGATACTGATCGTAGTCTGAACTCATTTAGTTCATATTGATTGCTTGCTTGTTCTGTGCTGATGTTATTGGTATCTTTGTCTGCTGGTCATGGCATCCTGTTTAGAGCCTCTTTAACAGTCACATATCATGAGTCATGTAAAAGTTAGTGCACTGTAATTCCTGCTGATCTCACAACTCCTGGCAGCTACAGCATGCTGCTTTCTGACTGTACATCAGGTAACTTCTAAATGATTTTTCTATCTTCTCAGAGATGGGTTAAGAAAAGATCCTAAACAGTAGTGTAAAAAAAAAAATCTTAACTCCAGGTTCAATTATTAGCTTTTTCCAGGGCTTTTCAGTCATCACATCTTTCAGCCTTCTAATGACATCAAATGCAACAGCTGTGGGAACACTGCTAAAGTAAAACAGCAAGCACCCTGGACAAGAGACCGAATCAGAGACTGGTCATCAACCAGGAGTCTCATTATACATCCATGGTGGACAGTTGGAGAAAGATCAATCAATCAATCAATCAAACTTTATTTGTATAGCACCTTTCAATCAGGTAAGTGCAGTTCAAAGTGCTTCACAAATGATAAGATAATAAGACAGAACAAGTGGACCATAAAAACAAACAAAAAAAAAAAAGCGATTTAAGAATTTGAGACCAATACACGCGAGAAAATAAAAGTGATGAAAATGTAATAAAATATATTTAAAAGCTATAATAATAAAAACAATAATAAAGAAAAATTAAAAAATAAATAAATAGAGTTAAATAAAAGCTAGACTAAAACTAGATCAAATTGATTAAAAGGACAAAATATTATTAATAATAATTAATAAATAAAAATAAAATAAAATAATAATAAAATTTAAAAAATCAATTAATGAATTGATAATAATACAATAACAGAAAATAAAATGGAATAGGATTTCACCACATAAATACGTAAAATTAGTTGAGTAAAATAAAGTAAGTAATGTCTAACACATTCTTAATCAAAAGCCAGGCTGAAGAGGTAGTTTTTAAGTTTACATTTAAAAATGTCCACACTTCCAGCCGCCCTGAGATCCTCAGGCAGACTGTTCCAGCGGCTCGGAGCATAAATGCTAAAAGCTGCCTCACCAAAGGTTTTAGTCCTGCACTTTGGGACAACTAGCAGACTCGTGCCGGAGGACCTGAGGGTCCGTACTGGTTCATACACCGTAAGCATGTGAGACATATATGCCAGTGCAAGACCATGAAGTGCTTTAAAAACAATTAAAAGAATTTTAAAATCAATACGGAAACTGACAGGCAGCCAATGTAAGGACTAAACCGGGCGTAATGTGTTCTCTCCTTCTGGTCCTGGTTAGCACTCGGGCCACAGAGTTTTGAATCAGCTGCAGCTGATTTATATCTTTTTTGGGTAGACCAGATAGGAGAGCATTACAGTAGTCCAGCCTGCTCGATATAAAAGCGTGCATTAGTCTCTCCGTGTCACTCAGAAAGAGAAATGGTCGCACTTTAGCAATATTTTTAAGGTGATAAAAAGCAGATTTGGTCACTAACCCCATATGAGCCTTAAAGTTTAGATCTGAGTCAAAGACCACACCAAGGTTTCTTGCTTGTTGGCTTGGGGTAAGTCCAAGGTAATTTAATTTTGCGACCAGTTTCTCTCTCTGAGCTTTAGAACCTACGACTAAAATTTCAGTTTTATCAAGAAGGACATTCAGTTCCAACGCCAAAGACCATCTTTGAACAGAGACATTGGTTATGATCTGCCCCCCATACGCGACCATCATGTGACTGAAGTTCCATACTTAGGTCACATGATGACAACTGCGCTACTGTATCTCCATGACAGTGCTGAACCTCTTGGCAACACTACTGTCCAGAATGGCTTGAACCTCAGCCTGACAGAAACAGAGGAACAGCCAGCACCAGGCCCAGAACCAGACTCTGCTGTGGTGTCATCTCCACCACTTCCTCTCAGCCTCTGCGATGAACCTCCTGTCGTCACTGCAGTGCAGAATGACCTGAACACCAGTGCTGAACCTCCTGCCAATACTGCCGTCCTCAATGGTTTGATCAATAGCCTGGATGAAGCAGAGGAACAGCCAACTTCGAGCCTAAAACCAGACTCTTCTGTCCTTTTTCCTCAACCTGCTCCTCTTACCCTCCCTGCTGAAACTCCTGCCAACATTGGCCTGGATGAAGCAGAGAAACAGCCAGCACCCAGCTCAGAACCAGACTCTGCTGTGGTTTTCACTCCACCTCCTCCTCTGACTCCTGCTGATGAACCTCCTGTCATCACTGCAGTGCAGGATGAGCTGATCGTGATGGAGCAGCCAGTCAGGGTGGATGGATCCTTCAACACCACAACAGGTAGGACTTATTATTCATGTTGACTTGTGTCTGAGCCATCAGGTCCATTCACACTGTGTTTGACTGTTACTGCTGCTGTGGTGAGTTCAGGCGCTGACTGTCCTCCTTTGCTTTTCCAGAGGTCAAAAAGACAGAGATGAGTGGATTCAGCTGCTTCTTCAGTCGGCTGCAAAAAAGCATCAGCTGCTGCTTCCTGCCTGAAGACGACACAGAGACTGAATGAAAGTCCCTCTGTAAAAGAACATTTTAGCACTGCATTGTTGTATTGTCAGTTTTACTTGTTGTGAATTATTAAAACTGTATTAACATTAAGACATGATACAGGAGTTCTGTGTTGCATATATTATACATATTATACTGCACATACAGTGTAGGCTTGGTTTTGTACAAGTGACAGATAAAACATGGCAACCAGATACCAGAGAATCAGAGGTTTGACATGAAGGACAGGTAGGGGTGGATCTCAGATTGAGCAGCCAACCAGGTGGATGTTACTCTTTGCTCTCAAGTGCACACCAAACTAAAGCCAAGCATTTAACTAGGGCCAGATTAACCCACTAGGGAGCACTGAAGCCAAAATGAGCTGTGGACCCCTATGCAGCCCCCCAGGGAAGAATATCCACTAATTATATCAGTAGTGGAGTGTGACTAAATACGTATACTCCACTACACAGCTGTAGTTACTTGTTACTTTACAGATTCCGATTTTAAATACCAAACGTGATTTAATGTTTAATGCTGGACTTATATTTGTGGCTGGTGGTGAATGCAGGATAGCGGTGTGGGCAAAGCTGGCAGGCTGGCTGGAGAAGTGGACTGAGCGAGAAGTAGATCGAGCAGAGCGGTGGCAGGCAGGAGTGTGAGTAGTAGACCTGGAGCACAAGAGAAACGGTTATAGAAACTTTTAACAAACAACACGAGGATAACTAGTTTCTAGTACCAAGGAGCCAAGAATTGTACCAACTGAGTAGACTGAACAATCTGGTGGAGAGTGGAGGTGAAGCCGGGGTTTGAATCCTGTAGCGTTGATGAGTGAAAGAGGAACAGGTGAATGGCTGATGTCATGCAGAGGAGGACCAGATGAGGATCGCCCCGCCTACTGCAGTAGGAAGGGAGAGAGCTCACAGAGAGAGGCTGTTTTTGAAACCGCCTGCTACATACTACAGACGATCATCGGTAGTATGCAGTATGTACTACACACTGCATACTGCGTTCATTGGTAGTATGCAGTATAAAACTGTTAAATCGATTTATTTTGCAGTATGCTATGCCAGGCTTAGCCAGTTTCCGGTTTTGAAAAGCGGAAGTAAACAATAGTACGGCTAACGGCAAACCACTGCAATTGTGTAGCATCCTCTTAAGCTTTGAAAACAAAAAGTAATACCTTAAGCCTTGTCACAATTTCTGCTTGCACATGATTAAATTTGAAAAAAAGTGGTACTTCTATTTATATTCCTCCCTATCAACCACTGACACGGTAGTGTTGCTGTCTGCCATTTCAATAATGGTGACCGTTCCACTGCTTTGCATTGTGGGATACAGTAGGTGAAGTAGACTGGTCCGATGCATACTGGAATTTTTTTCTGAATCAGTACGACATCCGGGTATTTCTGGCATACTGCAGATTTTGCTTTTGTTTGCATACTGCATACTACATGCTACATTTTGGCCAAATCAGTACATACTGATAGTATAGTAGGAGGTTTCGAAAACAGCCAGAGAGAGAACAAGACAAACAGGAAACAACAGGGAGGGAAAAACAGAGGACACATTGGGAAAACAACGTGACATGGAACTGCCATGACAATATTAGAGTACTTTTTACATGGTGGTGGTATTGCTGCTTTTGACACAGGGTCTCTTGACAAAACACAGTTGTAATATTTGTTTAAAAAAGCAAAATCCACCTTGAGACCCTTACCATTTCAGTTTATATTGTGCATCAATTCACGCGACGGATCATGCCAATGCAATTAATCAAATACCACAAAGTTATTGCCACACAGTGAAGTTGGGGCCCTCAGGGAACACATGAGGTCCACTTTGCCCAGTTTTATGTGAAGTGCCTGCTGTCCAGTTGCTGTAGCTCTTACTACATTTTTCTAAAAGATGTCTGAAATATATTTAACACACACTCTGCTTAGGAAAGGTTATGTGCAGGTGCTGTTCAGTGCCCTGTCATGTGCTATGTAGGTGTTAATAAGTAGTGGATAGTCAGATGCTAATGAGATTGATAATGATGAGCACAATGATGCTGAACAATAAAAAAGTCTATTAAAGTCATTCAGTAGTTTGCTGTAATTAAAATCTCAAATGATGTGGTCAATAAAAGTTGCATGACTGTCTTCTTATACCTCTTTGATATAATCAGTGAAAACTATACAGTTGTAGATTTGAGCCTTTTTACACACACAAATACACAGACCCACACATAGCCTACTTTCCTGTCCTTTTAAACTACACTTACCATGAGAGCTAAGAGTCATGCTTTTTAAGTGACCTACACATTTAATACGGTAGGCAAATATTGTAAAAGCTGCCATGATGATAAAAAACTGCAGACTCCTTGTCTGGATGAAGTGGGGAATATTGGAACCATGTTGGGTATCAGGCTGACTAACAAACAGCAAATAAAACATGGATTTAGATTTATTAGCATCAAGAAATGCATCTTATGACTCAATATTAATGTGCTGATGCATCAGCATGTTACTATACAGACTACATGACTGAGTGATCTCTTACTGTTTTCATCCATCTAAAGAAATATACAGATAGACAGGTTAACTCAGTTGTCAAATCGAGCTTCTTCCAGCTCAGAATCATATACAAGATCAGGACTTTTCTATCCCCTAAAGATTTAGAAAAAGTAATCTATGCTCTAATATCCTCAAGACTCGATCATTGCAACTCCCTATACTTTGGCATTAACCAGGCCTCTATTCATCGCTTACTGGTACAGAATTCTGCAGGCAGACTCATCAAAACATATTATACCTGTACTAGCATCTTTGCACTGGCTCCCCATTCGGTATCAAATTACTTACAACATTCTTCTGTTTGTATTTAAAGCCCTGCATGGTCTCGCCCCGACCTATATTACAGAACTTCTATCCCCATACAGTACAGCTAGGCCCCTCAAATCTTCAGACCAAGGACTATTAACCATCCCACGATCTCGTCACAAACTTTTTGGTGACAGGGCCTTCTCAGTAGCTGCACCAAGACTCTGGACTAGTCTCTCTGAAAATATAAAGCAGCAGAATCTCTTGTCTCCTTTAAAAAGTGTCTTACTTTTACACACTTGCCAACCCCTGCAATGGTTCCTGACATGATTTGCACTCTACATTGCATGAATGTCTGTATGCGTGTGTATGTGTATATTGGTGTGTGTATGTGTGCACTATGTATTTATGTATGTATTAAGTACTTATGTCTTGTGATAATCTTTTTGCTGAATAATGTTTATTGTAAAGAACTGTGTATTACTGCAGCTGCTGCTACTATTACTCAGAGAGCACCTTTGCGAACATTGTATACAAGTTTTGGAGGAAGCAAGAAATTGGCATCAGGTGTTCATCGTCTGATTACTGACATAGAATTCATTATTTTAGTGTTGGTCACTTGTAACAGTACTTTGCAGTAGGTTGCAGTGCCATCATGTTCCAGCATACTACTTGCTGGAACATGATTTTGACTCTAAATGTGTATTTTAATCCAATCTTGTCTACAACATTATGAAAAAAAGTACTGAATATAGTTGAATGAAAACAATTTTGTACTGAATTCAAAAGGCATTTATTATAGGATTCTTAGTCTAAAGTATTGTTCTGAGTAGAAAAATCCTGACAATAAATATTTTATGTAGTCCTTGGTAATAATAATATTTAGTCATGTTGCCAGCTTTGTCATTTTGCTGCAGATTACTGAGCTGGAAATCAGCCATGGACTTAATAAGCACACATGCACCATGGTCCTGGACAGGTTTGATGCTCATTCTCACCATGTTTGATGTAAGGTGTGTACTTCAACTAGATTATTTTTGACCCATCTTTTCATCATCACACATGTCCAGACATTTCCATGTGCATTATAACAATATATAGTATTCATGTCCCCTGGTCAATCAGGTGACCTTTGACCCAAATATGAATTGTGTCATAAAGAGTTCCAGAATGTTGATTGCAGTGACTCAACAATGGGATTCTCTCTGCAGACTCCACACACTCTCCAACCTGAACACACTCTGTTCACTTGTGTCTGGAGGATCAACTGTGTTTGAGTACTCTCGAGTCGTTCGTTGAACTGAAAAATCGTTGTGAAGATTTCGTTGTCGCTTTGACCGTTGAACCTGTTCTGTATTTTGATATACAGCAACAAAATATCCATGGAGTTTATTGAAGGAAGCAGAGGCATCTACAGACCCATCAGGGTATGTGAGAGTGTTTTTTTACTGGAGTTAGACTGTAAACATGTTCAGATGGAGTTAAACCTCTGAATAACAAACTAATGAGCAACATTATCTTATTTCCTTCACAGGTGCTGTTTGACACACCCATATATGAGCGGGCTCTGCAGACCTGCTGGCACATGGGCTCTTATAAGTCTCAGGTAAGACCCGCTACAGTTTTCATGTCTACACCAAAGTAAAATAGCAGGTGAAGTCTCACACACTGTGTCTCGTACTTTAACATAAAGACATGTGATCTCTTGTTTGTTGTTCAGATCGCAGTGGTGACCGAACTTTTGAGGCTTCAGCAGAAAAACCAGCTCCCATCTGAGGTGACTGCTGAAGATATGACTGAACTGCTGGTGGAGCAGAGCAAAAGCACACTGAGAGTGCAGTGAGTTACTGACACACACACACACACACACGCACACACACACACACACACACACACAGTCCAGCACTACACCTGACCGTATCTCTGCTCATGTCCCACCAATCTGTCTGTGATGATGAAGAGAGGAACAGTGAAGATGAAGCTTGTGTTTTCTTTCTGTTTGAAGGCTCTGGGAGTTTGAACTGGAGGACTTTGATGAGGCCGAGGCCAGGCCTCTTCTCAAGCTGGTAAGACCACAATCCTGAACAGACTCAGCAGTAGTTTGGAGTCAACGACACTTGATTTATTCTGTAAACGTGTCAAATCTGCTCATCATATCTGACTCCTTGTTTCAGGCGTGGGACGTGAACACCAGAATGAAGATGAGGGACGTTGAGTTTGAAGCCAGAAGGCTGCTCAACTCACCAGAGGCCGTCCCTCCTCAGTTTCAGTGAGTCATATTTCACTCACATTTATTATCTGTTCAAGTACAGTGGTTGTGATGTCTCGGTGGTGTTCTTAGAGTAGTTAAAACTAACTTTGAATGACTGTAACCTACAGACATCCCAAGATCATCAGCCAGGCTCAGCAGTACGCCAGGAGCCTGACAGAGCAGCAGCAGGAGGCTCCCAGCTCCAAACGGCTCAGTCCACGGGAGGTGGTGAAGGAGGTGGTTCCAAAAGTCCTACAGGGCTTCTGGGTTCCTCCTCCAAACACCTCCTTCAACATGCCCTCCCAGCAGCTCAGTGAGATGGCTGTTGGGGTCACAAAAGCTGTTGAGGACAGGGTCTCCACTGCTCTGTCCTCCATGCTCCATCGAGTCACCTTCTCCCGCTCCATCAGGGACGACATGGTCCTGTCTATCCAGGAAAAGATTAAACAGGGTCACACTCGAGACGTCCTGGTGAAGAGGCTCAGATGCTTTGCAGCAGAGGTGCTGAACACCATCAGTGATGTTGCAGCAAGAGAGATCTGTGTGCTGTTTCAGCCTCAGACTCACACAACAGTGTCTGTAAATATGAACACTAGAAACGATTGCATCCACCCAGCAGACGTGGTGGATGGTGCAGAGACCAGAACCAGCCCCACTGAAGATGTGAACGAGGAACCTGGTCTGGAGGAGGACACTGAATCAATCAAAGAACCAGACTCTGCTGTCACTACTCCTCCACCAGCTTCTCTCACCACCAGTGCTGAACCTCCTGCGCACACTGACATCCACAATGGCTTGAACAGTAGCCTGGGTGAAGCAGAGGAACAGCCAGCACCCAGCCCAGAGACAGACACTGTTGTGGTTCCAGCTCCATCACCTCCTGTCTCCCTCGCTGATGAACCTCCTGCAGTCGCTGCCGTCCAGGAGGGTTTGATGATGAGCCAGGCTGAACCAGTTCAGCAGCCTGCACCCCGTCCAGAGACAGACTCTTCTGTTCCCTCTCCACCACTTATTCTGACCCCTCCTGCTGAACCTCCAGTAACTAATTCAGTCCTGGATGGTGAGGATATGAGTGAGGAGCCCGTCAGAGAACCAGACTCTACAGTGGTTCCAGCTCCATCACCTCCTGTGATCCACAGTGCTGAACTTCCAGCCATAACTCCCGCCCAGGAAGGTTTGACAACCAGCCAGGCTGAACTAACACAGCAGCCTACATCCAGTCCAGAACCAGATTCTGCTGTTGCTTCTCCTCCACCTACTCCTCTGACCCCCCCAGCTGAACCACCTGCCAACATTGGCTTCAATGAAACAGCAGAGCAGCCAACACGTTGCCTTGAACCAAAATCTGCTGTGGTTCCAGCTCCACCAGCTCCTGTGACCCCCGCTGATGAACCTCCAGTCATCCCTGCCAACCTGGAGGATTTGAACTTCAGCCAGGCAGAACCAGTGCAGCAGCCTGCACCCAGCCCAGAACCAGATTCTGCTGCTGCTGTGTCCACACCTCCACCTCCTATGACCCCTCCTGCTGAAGTCACTGCTGCAGTCCAGGATGGTGAGGATAAGAGTGAGGAGCCCACCAGAGAACCACACTCTGCTGTGGTTTCAGCTCCACCAGCTGGTGTCAGCCCACCTAGTGAAGCTCCTGTCATCAGTGCAGAGCAGGAAGACCTGACCATCAACCAGGATGAGGCCAAAATGAAGACTGAGGGTGGAATCCAAGGCTTCTTTGATTGGTTCAGAAAAACCCTCTGCTGCTGTTTCCTGTCTGAAGACACAGACTGAGACTTTTCCTCAGCTGCATTATTCCTTTGTTCTTTTTTTCTTTACTTTTCAAAATAATAAATTCATTGTTGCATTGCAGTCATTTTGCATCCGTTTCAGTGAATGAAGGTGATACTGATCGTAGTCTGAACTCATTTAGTTCATATTGATTGCTTGCTTGTTCTGTGCTGATGTTATTGGTATCTTTGTCTGCTGGTCATGGCATCCTGTTTAGAGCCTCTTTAACAGTCACATATCATGAGTCATGTAAAAGTTAGTGCACTGTAATTCCTGCTGATCTCACAACTCCTGGCAGCTACAGCATGCTGCTTTCTGACTGTACATCAGGTAACTTCTAAATGATTTTTCTATCTTTTCAGAGATGGGTTAAGAAAACATCCTAAACAGTAGTGTAAAAAAAAAAATCTTAATTCCAGGTTCAGTTATTAGCTTTTTCCAGAGCTTTTCAGTCATCTTCCAGCAAGGTCTCCAGCAAGGTCTCTGGACAAGAGACTGAATGAACTCTGGAAACAGACATCAGCTGTCTGTCAAAGGTCAAAGTTCATCGACCAGGAGTCAGTGGACAGCATGAGAAAGATCAAGAAGGACATTGAGCCTCAACGCCAAAGACCATCTTTGAGAAGAGACATTGGTTATGATCTGCCCATATATGATCATCGCGTGACTGAAGTTCCATACTTAGGTCACATGATGACAACTGTGCTACTGTATCTCCATGACAATTGACCAAAACTCCATCCGCTGATGAAGACTGAGATGTGGTTGAAAGCTCTCAAAAAACCTAGGGACCTTGTGTCAAGAAGAAAATTTCACGCTCAATCCTGAACAGCAATTTACAGTATATAGATGTTTGTTTATAGTTCCAAAGATACACCTGAATATGAAGGTCAAAATCAGTATTGTAAATACATCCCATCACTAACAAACAAACACATGATTTGTTCTACACTAGAGCAGAATTAAAGGTAATTTACTTGTGATCGACTGTTAAAATGTTATCCAAAGCAATGAAGGCAATTATATCGGTCACTAGCTGTGTGATCACAAGATCACATCAGCCTGCTCCATAGATGAATGATCTCTAGTGAGGCAGGAAGCATTAGGAGAGGATGGGCAGCTACAGTCATTATGCCAGGATGGACTGAGGCTGGTAAATCTTGGCCGATTGGACCACAGAGGGCAGTTTTAGGCTCTGACAATTCAGGGGCTGCTGATAAATAAACAGTAATAAGGTTTTGACATTTGCCTCTTAACCTAACGTCATCTACTGTTACTGTAACGACAGGTTCACCCATAAATGATATGTGATCTAATTATGGGATTAGGTCATTATTATTAGTATTATTTAATAACAACAACAACAACAGCAATAATAATAATAATAATAATGTGATGTGTAGATATATCAAAAATGAATGAATGGGAACAAAGCAAGTAGGAAAAACAGCTGTAATTGTCGTTTTGTTGTCATGTTGTTGCTCTTTCAATAAAGTTGCGTGAAAAAAAATGCATTTGTTACCATAGTGACATGTAAACTGTTAAACTGCCGGCTAATAGTAGCTAGCTGTGTTTAAGAAAATAATGTTATTTCTTTTGAAGGATAAAGTATTATTTACCCAGAGTGAAAGTGACTGAGAGGACTGAAGTAAGTGACTGTCTTTACGAGGTACACTTGATATTGTCTTTTCCCATGAAACGGAAAGTTAGCTAACGTTAGCACCGTGCTACAGTGAGGGAGCGGCTCAGAACTGATGGCTACAGCAGACACCATTGTAAACATCTCTTAGTTTAATGTTACCTGCTTATCTATGAAACTATATGCCTTGTGAAACATAACAATTCTACTTGTCGTCTTTGGCAAATTAATGAGATATTAATTTCCCAAGGTTTGGCATGGCACCATGCTAGCAAAAGTTGAAGAAAAATGTTTAAGCTATCTAGCTACTGTACTTTGCTTAACATTAACTGTTACATGTCTGTGTGAAACTCATTAGAATTTTAACAAAATCTCTCTCTCATGTCCTACATTCTCCACAGGATGTCTTTATCCCGGATTCAGAGTCTGAGACTGGCAGCTGTACTGGAGGACTGTTCAGACCAGTTGGACATACTGGGACATGCACTGACAGTGCAGATCAACAGGGAGCGAGACACTGCAGCGGCACAGGTGAACTTCACTGTGTTGTCTATCACCTGTCATCCACATCGGAACATCTGTCTAGCAGCTGTCTGCTGCTTTGATCTGATGATGATGTGAATGCACTTATGCACTTATTCTCCATTTCATGATCTTACTGGACACATGTATTAACTAAAATGATCTATTAACTGTTTGTGTGTGTTTAGAAGAAAGCCAGGCTGACCAAGCTGAGAAGAGACTGGTGAGTAGTGCTGACAAACAGACAGAAAACCACTATGTTGCATCAACGTTTCTTCAGACAAAGTTCGTCTCTCTGTCTGTCTCTGCAGTCAGTACATCTCGCAGCAGGTTTTCAAGCTGCATTTGGAGCTGGAGGAGAAGCAGAGTTTCAGTTCTCTACAGCAGGCAGTGGAGGTAGAGGAGCAGAAGAAGAGGGATGAGAACATGAGGAGGTTCATCACTGCATCATTTGGAAACAATACTTATAATACTAATCTTAATCCTAAAAAGAATACATAGCAGTATACACGATGTGGTGTGATTTCTGAGTGTTACACTGTAGAGGAAAGAAAATGGAAGTGTTGTATCAGTGATGTGTCTCTCCACCCAGAGAAGCAAAGAGAGAGCTGGAGCAAGAAAACAAACTGTACTGAGACAGCAAGAGGAGCTCCAACAGAAAACTGAGAAGCTGAAGGTGGGAAACTGAGAGCAGATCCAAAACCCAAAACTGTCGGCACAAATGGCGGTTGGGGGGGTTGAATGGGAATCTGTTAATTTGGGTGAACTGACGCTTTATTTGAGAACAAAATCAAACAAGTTAGTCTGCAGGTCAGGTGAATAATCCAAGGGGTCCAATACTTCCCCCACTCAGGACATATCCCGACTCGCCAAGGACCTGAAGCGTCAGCTGAATGAGCAGTCATCAAGAATTGCCAACAAGAAAAAGATTGCAGAGAAGAACATTGAGCTGCAGCTCCAGCAGACACAAAAAGAGACCAGCCAGACTGAGAAGTTGCTGGAGGAGAAGCTGGAGGTGGGTCCAACAGTCCCATCTATTCCAGTCCAGTCTGGGTTTATCTACCCACCAAGCCCACAGAGACAGATGCTTTCAAATTGATCCTCCATCAGAGTGCAGACATGACCATGAATAATGACCAGTGTTCTTACATTGTTCTCTCAGACTTATGCAGTAACAAATGTACACTTAGACTTCAGAATTAAATGTTGTCCAAATGACGTCTTCTGTTATCTCCTTCTCTCTCAGCTGCTGAAGAAACAGCTCAAGAATGAGGCGAGAGTTCATGAGGAGTCCAAGGCATTCCTGCAAAATCAACATGAGGTTGCTACAGTGACATTACTATAAACAACAACACACTAATGTTATTACAATTATTGTGTAATTGTTCCTTTTGGTCATTAGCTTAGCTGCAGTTCAAGGTTTAAGGTGAGTTTAAATCTATGTTGTCTGGAACAAAATCACACAAATACCTAAACCCCAATACTGTGTTTTCAGAAGCTGTGACTTAGCATAAATCCAGTTCCTGTGTCTTGTAGAAATCCCCTCAATGCCACTAGAGGTCGCTGTACCTGAGATTTAAGTTAAACCTGTAGCACACCAGGGTCTGGGGGGGTGTCTTGAGGACAGAATTACTGGATTTTTTCTGGAAAGGGAAAATAGCTTCTGTTGTAATGAACACTGTAGAATGGGACCAGGATAGTGTAATAAAGTGACTATGTGTAATTTACTAACTAAATAATAAGTATAAATAAGTTCATCTTTAAGTTGTTGGTCGTGTTTTGCACCAGCAGCTTATCTTTTTGTTTACTGTCATTAAAAATGTTGGTTTTGTTCTGCTCATTTTACCATATTTATCAAGCGCTGCAGCAGCAGCTAATCTTATTGCTACTGCTGTTTCAGGAGTTGCAGCAGCAACTGCAGTGGTGGCAGCAGCGCACAAAGCAGATGCTGCAGGAGAAGGAACAGCAGCTCAACAATGTGCGCTGCAAAAAAACAGTGAATTGGGACAAACTGATGGAGATGAGGAGGAAGGTGAGTGGCTCCCATTGCTGAACATGACCAATGCTGAACAGGATGCAGACTCACTACTGGATGAACATTAATGAGATGCTGAATTGTGTTCAGTTCAGGGAGATGGAGCAGGTGGTGATGGAGGACAGGGAGGAGCAGGAGATTCTGCGCCAACAGCAGGCAGAGGTCAGAGCTGCTACCAAGGTAACGACATCCAATCAGATCCATGAGACTTACCATGATGCTCTGTCAGATCAGTAGATCTGGTTATTTAGTGTACTGATCTCTAATTCTGACCCTGGCCTGTGACCTTTGACCCTGCAGCTGCAGGCCTGGTGGAGAGGCTGCATGGTTCGCCGGAGCCTTGGTAGTTTTAAAAAAGCAGACGAAGTCAAGAAAGGCAAAAAGAAGAAGGAAGGAAAAAAGAAGAAGAAGAAATGAGTTTTCTCCATCACTGGAGAACTGGAGACACTGAAATAATTTAGATAACTCAATAACAATAAACAGAAATGCAATTCCTGACCAAAGTCTCGGTATATTCTTTGTTCTTTATTTAAAATACTAAAAACATGTTTTTGTCATTTCAAACATGTAGTATCAAGCAAAATCCCACAAAATAAAAGACTTAACTTATACGATATTTCAGTAGAAAAGTAGTACACTGTGTAAAGGTAACATGGCGCATATTAGCATAATATATATAAACATATCAGCAGACACAATAGTAGCACCTTGATTCAGAGTCCTCTTACTCCATATTTTATGTACAGTATGAGCTGTTAATAAGATTAAACAACACCAAACAAAAATGCAAGATTTCAAAATGACTTCCAGCAATGAACACTACTAAGTAGTCTACTGTTAATGACCATAGGCCATACATTTGGACATAAGCCTTTATCATGACATGATAAAGATTTCAGTCACAGACACACAGCATTTTAATGCTGTTTGTCTATGCAATCACACAATATATATCTCATGAGCTGATAAAATGAATTCCACAGCATGTTATCTCTCCTAACAAAGTATATCAGTCAGCGTACCAGCCCACTGCACATCAATTACAGAAAGATCAGATGATCACAGAGAGATGAGTCATTAGAAAGTCACATCCATGTGGGAAATTAATACAGTAAAAACGCACAGCTGCTCCCAACTGTATGTCCTCACGTCTGACGTAGGAGGAGAAGACTAGACATTGCAAAACAGGAAACCCCTTTACTTAATAGAATTATTTTAGGATAAAGTTTGGGGAGCTGACGTTTGCTTGTGTGTGCTAAAACTCTTACAACACCTGGAGAACTGTGATGAACCATGGCCATGTTTTTAAATCTCAGGACTAAGACCAGCTTTAAGTCATGTCAAAACCAAGGCCAGAGCAGTCCCGTTTCACCATAACAGTGATGTCAGTCAAAATGTAAAAAAAACTGAGCTGAAACAAGAAGTCGATTAACAGAAAATTAATCAGTAGTAATTGATTAATCATTTAAGTTATTTTTTATAGCAAAAATACCAAAAATGATCTGGTTCCAGCTCCTTAAATGTGAATATTTTGTGTTTTTTTTGTCATCTATGATATTAAACTGAATATAAACAAGCAATTTGAATATGTCAACTTGGGCTCTGGAAAACTGTGATGGCCTTTTTTCTTTTTTTACTATTCTGACATTTTAGAGACCACACAACCAATAAATCGCCTAGAAAATAACTGGCAGATTTATTGATAAATAAAATAATTGTTAGATGTCGCCCTAGAAGAGACAGACATTGGGTCTATTGCCAATGGTGGCCAAACCCATAACAAGTCTGAGTCAAAGCAGAGCGGAGACTGAGACAAATCCAAAAGGTGTAAAAAAAAAAGAGTGGTCTGGGGCCTGAATATGTTTGTCCTAACACTGAGCTGAAGTTGTTATCCTGCCAAAGATGGCAGTGTTGCTAGAGCTCGTAGTGTGTGTGTGTGTGTGTGAGTGTGTGTGAGTGTGTGTGAGCTCTGTGTGGCCAAGCCTCACACTTGCGGATCTTCAGTTTCACTCAAGTGGGTCTGCTCAGCGTGCATGTAGTTGTTGTCTCCAATGATGACACAGTTGAGGTGGGAGCTGTGGATGCTGATGCTGGGAGGCTCTGCCGATGGAAGGGGAGGAGGAGGAGCAGAGGTGTGTGCTGCCCCGTCCTGTCCACAGCTGCAGCTGCACCTCGTCTGATCTATAAGATGTTTTAAGTTCTCATGAGTATAGTTTGAGTGCTGTGATATGATTAGTACAACTACTGCAAAGAATATGCAAACAATACAACATAGCTTAGTATGCTCAAAGTGCTTTACGTTCCTAGAAATATGCTATAAAATAGGTCTGGCTGTTACCCACCGTGCATTTGGAGCTCAGATCCCTGCATTAGAGGCTGACTTTCCGTCACCGCAGATGGGTAGGTGTCGTTCCCGATGACGCAGTCGATCAAGGTGGAGTTGCTGATGTTCACAATCAAAATGGTAGATGGCAGACTCTGGAGTGCCACGGCTTATGAGTGGGCAAGGAATAGAAAGGGGAAAAGGGAAGAGAATGTGAGAATGGGAAGTTGTTCTTCCAGAGTGACGTAAAAGCAGAACTGCGTCACAATCACAAAGTTCCTTATAGTTCCTGAATACATGGAAAAAGCTTGTTTCACTGGCAGCTGAAAAGCCACAGCAAAAAGTGTTTGAGGTTATTCCAAATGTGCTGCTGACAAAATGTATTAACACTGATTCACTTGGTTGAAAGATTTTGTTCAAACTCTCCTTATTTATGTAAAAGATCTAAACAGAAAACTAGCTTGTAGCAAACTGCAGCACAAAATGATAAAGCGTCAAACATTTATTTGTCACATACACAAGCAATATGTGTAGAAAAATGCAATGTGGCATGCTCCTAATGTTGTGCTAAAAGGCTAGTGTGAAAAATAAGAATTAGAAGAAGTCAATTAAGATGTAAGAAAAATAAGACCAACAAAGGATTAAACAAAAGGATTTGAGGAATGAACGTTTTATTGTGAAAACAGAAATAGTAGAACTTACCTTGTGTAGTTTTATCCTCCATGGGTTGATGATTTTGAGCTTTAAAGACAGCGAGAGAGGTGAAGTTACATTACAAGGTAATATGACAATATCAGTGCAGATAAAGTGAGAGTTCATCATGTTTTTGAGAAACAATGACAGACTATAACAGCAGATACAGTCTGAAAGAAACACACTGGACCATGACATGACAGCAGCATTATGACACAATGAGGACAATATTGGTGGTTCTCATTATAAAATTAATATTACAGAAATAATTTTACCTGGGCAGCATGTGACCTTTTCACACAGCAGAGTGTCTAAGGGGCAGCAGAATAGCTGGAAGGCCCTTCTGCAGCTCTTCTGCGCCACCCTGTGCACCAGCTGGATGACTCTCTGCATGTTGGAGGCTTTATAAGTCATCACCTAAAGGAGAGGAACAGACAGAGATCCTCTTAGCTTCAAAATCTAACACACATGAGAACATCTCATCCTGGAGAGATAGACTATACCCAGATAGTGTGAGTGGGCTTTCTGTAGAAAAAAAAAAACAGCTCACACACCACAACATCATTCCATGCTCAGCTCTGTTTTTTCTAGGTCACATGCACTTTCACTTTCAAGTCGCTGAGGCTGAGAACTTTTTTCTCTGTGATTAGAAAAACAATTCACGGAAATGGTTGTATGTTGGGGCCAAAAGTTTGATCACAAATTGGTTTTAGAATATGCATTTTATCCACCTAGGAAAAATAAACCATAGTCCATGTGTATGTATGTATTCTATAATATATATTAGTAAGATGGCAAGCTGGAAAGTCTGTCAGAGTTGGTCTATATAATGACGTCATACTAAATGCTGCGCGACATGTCTGGTTTTCGCATTCATTTGAATGGCCAGGATCATTTAGTTATTAACATTTTACACCAATTTTAGAGCCTTTTACACGAAATAATAATGAAAAATATTAAAGGAACAATCGTCCAAATTTTAGAGCAACCTCTACTAACCAGATCTATTTGACTGTATAATCAAGAGCTATAACCAGATCACATATCCTGTTGTACATACAGTGTCACTCGCTCTAGCTGTAGCTGCCTGGTTTAACTCTCTGATGGTCTGTCTGACTCGGTGATCAGTCCCCTGACATCTTTGGTTTACTTTAATACACTTGAAAAACTCTCCAAAACACCTCAATGCAATAGAAAGGCTCCGAAATACATAGCCTATATAATAATAAGTAAATATAAAAAAACCCACCTGATAGAACGTCGTTCTTTCTTTCGTTTTTGTAAAATTGCTGTTATTAACAGCACTGTTAGCTAGAGGGTCAGAGTTGTCCATCACTCGTTTGGCAGCGATAATGTCCTCTTAGAAGCGAAACACCGACTGATATACAGAATTTCTCGGAAAAGCCCCTGTCGGAATGGCGCATGCGCACTTTAACTTGGGGTTTCCATCTGGTTAGGTATTGTGGCAGCTGGAGTGGACTGAAAACCGTGCATATACCTTACACATGTATATATCTTATCTATGCCGGAACCTGCCAATATCATACTAATAAGAGCAATCAGAATAACAGGCAAATCGTAGTAAATAATAGTAACTACAAAGATTAGTAAAATTGATCTGAATTTAATGAAATAATGGTGATTGAATTATAAAATAAAAAATAAAACAATCATATCTAGTTGTTATTCATTGGTTCACACAGCACCATTTTGGGGGCCAACTGTCACCGCTGTTCATTGCAACAATACCCCCCAAAAAATCTAAAGTAGTTTAAATTATCCCTCAAAACCAGATCTCTATAAATACAGTTAGTGGCAATTGTTGCCTTAGATTTAGGGGACGACCACCAGGCATCCCTCCAGCCCAAGAAAGCAAGTGTCTGCTGGCCATGCCATACCAGTCTTCACCTTGACTGAATTAAACAGCAGACAAAATCAGTCACAGTAACATTAATAAATAAGTGTAGGCCTACATCCCATTACTGACAAACATTTTAGGAATGCAACTTAAAAATAACCTTCAGGAAACATTTGGGGAACTGTATTGCACGAGACTGCGTGTGTTGCACCAACACATATGAAACGCTAAATTAAGTCTGCACGAGAATGACTCTGTGTGACTGTAGTCAGTAGGCTATATATTTGTCAGTGACTGACAACAACACTATTAAATTACGTCATATGTTCATTTAAACTGCGATTTTCGTAAGTTTTGATAAATAGGCTATGTTTCTATTTCTCGCTGCTGTGTTTCCCTAGCTCTGCCCTGATGCCTTCGCTGCACCTCGTATACTCTTAATTCCAAGTGTAGGCGCGTTAAAACGCAGCACATTACGTTAAGATTGATAAAAACAAATGGATCGATGGTGCATGTTGTTTACTCTTGGACATACGGTGGGACGGACCTGTTTTGCACTGAAGCACCAGAATGAAGAGGAGGAAATGATGCAACAGTTGTTGCAGCACAGACACACTTCAAGCGTACATACAGTTAAGCTATCCACAAAGCCTACTTCAAACTGACGATGAAATCTTATATCATAAAATAATATAATAATAAAAAATATAAAATAATGTAATAATGAAACATGACTTTATTATCTTAATTAATTCCAGTCAGTTGTTTTTAAGTCTTTTAGATGAAATCTCTTGCAAGTCAAAAAGCAAATCTTTCTGTTCTCTAAATGCTGAGTGTGCCAATTCTAATCATAGTGGGAGTTTCTGGCATCACTTCACCTGCTTCCAAGTAACACAGAGAAGAGAAATAGTCTGAAAGGGTCAAAACTCCAGGAAAAGTTGTGGTACAAAAAACGACTTTATTGTGAGACCAGCACAGTTTGGCTTGTGGCATTAATCAAGGTCATCATACAATACACTCAAATAACATTTAAATAATACAAAATATGATATTCATATTTGTTTAGATATAATAATAAGTAAACAATAAAAATACATATCAGCCAATGGGGAATTCACACATGGATGAGTTTGGCAAATGACCATGTAATTTCAGGCCAGTCATATTCTTGAGCTTGTAGAGAAGCAAGGGAGTTGCCTAATGATGGATTTGGGTGACACCATATATGGACCATAAAGAGGAGAAGTGCATCTAAGAGGAGATACTCTAGCTGGTATAAAAGAGGCCTTTTCCCAAAATATCTCTTTAGTCAGGCATACTACGAAAACAATTTACAATATGCTATATCCTCATTGGATGTGTCAAAAAGAAAAAAGCTGAGATAAAAAGAGAACCATTATAAAAGCACATAAATGAGGGATTAGAATACATTTAAGAGCTTATAAACACCGCTATGAAAACTCATTGATTGAAAAGTCCTCATTCATGACTCCTGGAAATAAACTTGCCATTAAAGGTTCAGTTAAGTTGACTCCATATTTTACATTAGATCATTTGAATGAAACACACAATTCAGTACTAATTACTTCAGTTAACAAAAAAATGTAAGGCAGCCTGTTCACTCAAACTTTTATGTTGAAACAACAATAGTTTTTACAGTAGTGTATTGTAGAGTGCTGTCCATGATGATACAGTTGCTGTGATGGTTTTTGAAACATCTGTACCGCTGTCCAATCAAAAGTAATCAGCTATGTGAACAGGAAGTCACTTTAACATAATGAATAATTTCAAAAAAGAACAGTTGGATTTTGCTAAATGTTATGCATTCATTTTATTCTGTATTTATTCAGCTTTATTTACTCTGTGCAATTATACCTTATGTAAATAAGATTTTCCATTATGAAGGTCTAAGGCCTCCATACTGAAGAAATGCTGAAGTCTTTATCTATGAATAATTGTTGGTTTAAAAGTTGTCAAATTTAGATCTACAGAGTCTAAAACTGGAATATAATACTGAAGCTTATAAAGTACCCACAATAAGGTTTTTAATTGTAGAAAGATGTCCCCATGGTTTCTAAAAGCTCAAATTTAAGAGAAAAAAATGGGTCACACATTAGCAAGCTAGTTTTGTCAGTGTTTCAATCGGCTATGCAATAGTTACCCCTGGCAGTTAGTGGGTGAAAATATTCCGTAACAATCTTTATGGAAGAACTTGCGTGGCGCAACCTGTTTTGATTTAGTGATATGTAAATCTTCACTTAGTGAACATTTATGTTATATCTAGCCTAAGCTTATATTTAAAGATAGCTGGCCAACAGCAAATGTTTTCTACAGCTCTGGCACCAGCACACAGGATTGTTTCCCCAAATACTGTACAAAATCAACCCAAAAAAGCATCAACTTGATATGATAGCATTAACAGCTAATTACAACTAATTCTACAACGGAATCGTGTTACCAAAAATGCTGCTGAGCAAGCAAATTACAAGAATAAGTCATGAATATACCGCAACTGTACATAGAGGGCGCCAGTGCAACAATGTTTTTATCTATGAAGGCCGGAAACTGACTAAATGTAGTTTTCAGACTCCGTTAACATTCAACCAAATTATATGTTTGACTTGTCTGATAACCTTTTTACTATTGTCAGTTTTGGGTCTCCATAGAAACCACTCGTTCCTGAGCAGCTAATGGCGCGACTTCCAATTTTCCTGCTGTACTTAAAAGCAGCATGAATATAGTGCAATAACCGGCAGGAGCAGTCAAGAGTGGCGATCAGCAGAGAGCAGGCACAGCTTCCTGGATGGAAACAAAACGCAGGAGCAGAGCAGACACACACTAACACACACACACGCACACACAGGCTAGACAGTAGCGAGCAGGACGTTTAAACATGTTTTTAGTTTTTCTTTAAGCCCGGTGCGTGTGTAAGAAAGGCGGCAGCGGGGCGTTGACAGCAGAGGTTATTATAACAGCAGACTGTATCAACACATGTGTCTGGTCCAGAGTAAGAGCACTGCGGCTGTGGATCTGGACTCAGGCAGCTCCTACACCCAGTGGTCCACAGGCAAGGTAGGTCCCCCCCCTCTCTCCTCTGCTCGTCTGCCTTTTGTCTGCATCACATAGACAATCCATTACCCAAAACGTTTACACCTTATGGCATATTACACCGTGAATGCGTCAGAATTTCAATTTTGACCTATTCAGTGCAACCTTGAGGGAATGCAGATGTGTGAGATTTGTATGTGTGGTCTGGTTAAATGCACTGTAACAGATAAGATATTACACTGTTATTTTGCCATGAAAAATACCAAACTAACCTCAGGGTAATTGTAGAAAAATATGCATATGTCACAGTGCACAGGGATATTACTTTAGGAATAATGTACCTTTAAATCACAGCAATCTAACTCAATATCCACCACAGTGATTCTGGTTAAACTGATGCACACTAGATGAAGGTTTGCATTTCCCCACTCCATCATTTTCTTCATATTGCTGTGTTTCAACTTTATGTGCTCTTGTTTTAGGCTCCCTCCCAAAAACACACAGGTTATCGGGCCAGAAATTCACAGAGACAGACAGGGAGTGATTGCAGCTGTATAAATGATGCCATATAAATTCTGCTACACACACAGTCCCAGCTGCCTCCTTCCCAACACAGTGGCAGTCTGTGTAAAAGCAGCAGCAGCTTTTCACCGGGCAGATCTGGTTTTCCGTTTCTGCCTCTCTGGTCAACAATGATGCTTTGATCCCCCCGTGGCTGGAATGCCATCTAGACCTTGATCCGCGAGGACTGCTAATCACCGAATGGCCAGCTCCACACCTGAACGGAACAGTTAGCACACAAGGGCGTTTTGATTAATGAATAGCTCTAACAGTGGAGATTAAAGTTTGAATGTGGTCTCTTTTTCTCAGCTTTAATTGCTTTTCAGGGGCAGGGACTGCAGTCAGACTGGGTTCTTTGAAGGCCAGTGCTGATAGTGATGTCTTTCGATTGAAATTTCTGGCCGTCAGCATTTTGTATTGACATTTAATATATTTAGGTTTTGTCCAAACATTCAGGGTGGAAATGCTTCTGAAACAGCGTTCAGACTGTGGTCTAATTCTCAAACTCATTCATGCAGACTTAAATCTGTCCACTGTATTTCATTAGAATCAGACTACCATGAAGCATTGATGAATTCTGCAGTTCATAGTCAATCAAACTGCCTCACATCTATCATATCAAAGATGGAACGACACTAATTTGTCTGTTGTTCTAAGAGAAAAACACTTCCACCAGCCTGATCTATTGACAGAAGGCTATCCTATAATCTCAAGTTCCTTGAAACGTTGAAGTTGTTCAGGAATGACAGGCTTTACACTGTTATTAAATACATATTGGAGTTTCCATGCAGCAAAGCTAGCTGATTAGAGACCTGTTATTTTCCCATGTGAGACCGTGGGGATGCTTATGCTTGGGCAGGACAGGACAGGCTGACGAGCATTGTGGGATGGTGACTCCTGAACTGAAAGCAGTGCAGGAGGATACGCCATGACTGTGCAGAAATACCAACATACGCACCTCCACAAGCTCCACTATCAGTGATCTGCATGTAAGCCGCCGCTGATCAATAGCACATAATAAAAGAGCACTCACTGAAAAATTTAGGACACCAGTGGTGGTGGTGGTGGCTGCATTGATTGAGCTGCTCCAAAGTTTCCTGCCAACTTTAACAGCCTGCTGAAATAGAGAGCATTGTATGTGGGATAATGTGTGATTTCAACAGCCGCTCAGGCTGCAGAGTGTATTTTTAACGCCACTGTTTCCTGTGTGACCCTGTTCTGTGTCCAACCACTGTTATCTACAGGATTAATCACAAATCCCAGATTATGGGGTTATTATTACGCATGCTTTTTGGGATTGGACAGAACCAAAGGGATGATTTTTGGGTTTGGTGACTTTGGTTCCCTTTAACACCAGATTAGGCCTTTATATCCACCCACCTCTGCCCTGCTGTTCCAAAATATATAACTAGTGCATGATGTTCAAAACCAAAGGTGAAAGTCACAGTTTCTTGTGAAATATACCTTTTTAGTATTTTTTAACCATGCTAGTTGGTCCACCACTTTTCCAAACTGAAATATCTCAACAACTATAGCATTGGTACACAAATTCCTGTACCCTTCAGGATGAATTGTAATACCACTGGTGATCCTCTGACTTTTCATCTAGCCCCAACTGTCTTTAGTGGTAACTGGCAAATGTTAGCATGCTAACACGCTAAGGCTAAGCTAAGATCTTGAACATCAATCAATGGAACTATCTTCAGGTCAAAATTGTAATTTGTCCTTAATAATTTGGTTTATGACCAAATACCATGCAAACCTAATGACATTCCCATCAGCCTCAGTTGTACTTTGTGTTTAGTGTAAATTGGCAAATGATAGCATGCTAACTAAGATGGTGAATATGGTAAATATTAACATAAGCATTTTAGCTATATTATTGTGAGCATGTAAGCATGCTGCTGTTAGCATTTAGCTTAAAGCCCTGCTGTGCCTACATGTAAGTACAGCTGCTAGCATGGCTGTAGACTCTTACAGTCTTGTTAAATGGGCAATTTCACATTAAAAACATACATTTTAGCTATTTTCCTTCAGTTGTTTGTCCAAATTTTGTCACCTTCTTGCAAGAACTGACTATGTGGAATGTTGAACTCCAAAATAACAAAATGTTCAGAAATCCATGCTGGCTTGGTTAATCTCTCCTTCCTCTCATTAAACAGTACATTATAGTCAAAACAGTTTTCAAAATGCTGAAATTACATGCTAAACAAAATAGCTTCCAAGTACCTACTGTAGCTACATGAGCCTGTATTTACTGTGTTTCTAAAAATGATTGACAATCAATTCTTCCTGTCAGACTGAATGAGAAACTGGTCAATAACTGCAAACACAGCCCTTGGACGTTGGCCTTAAAAATTACAGCCATTAATGGAGAAACAACAGACATGATGAGAAATCAATAATACTGCAGTAATTACATATAATTATGATTTACGCACCACGCAGCTTTAAACAGTGACTAATTCATCTCCCAGGTAACAAGACAATGGCAGTGTATTGCCTCAGGGAGAGGTGAAGTCATTACAGTTGGTATAGCAGTTACCAGAAGAGATGACAGGTTTCCAGAAACAGGGTGAAGTGTTGTCAGAAGGCCTGGCAGTGGTTGTGTGAGCTGTAACAAAGAGGAAGAAAAGTGTTCTACACCTACACTGAAGAGACAAATAGATTAATGCTGTTTCTGCTTGCAGGAACATGGAGGCCGTAGCTCCTCTCTGTCCCCAGCAGAAGGGATAGGAGCAGCCTGATTCCTCCCTCGCTCTTTCCCTGCCTGCCTGTCTCGCCCCACCATGGCCAGCAGGAGTGCCACCCTGAGCCGGGAAGCCGGGGATTCGGCGCCGGGGACCCCTGAGGCCGGCGCTAACCCTCAGCCAGGGCCGGACATCTTCTGCAAGCTGTGCCTCAGCGAGCAGCCACCTGCAGCCACCAGGGAACTGCAGAGCTGCAACTGTGTCTTCTGCACAGCGGTAAGAAAAGACAAACCAGTTTATTCCAGACATTTACGCTACATAATGCTCATATCCATATAACGCTGTTTTTTGAGCAGGTCATGGTTGCTCAGGACATATTAGCCATTATAGAAACCTGTGAAACTGAAACAGCATAGGGTGCCTCCAAGCTATATTTAGATTTTATAGAAAATGCAAGTACGCTTATCCTCTACCCGTATTGCTCATGCTTTTAGTCACTTTCTGTAGGCGGTGAAGAATTCACAAAAGTGATCCAACAGCAAACTTTTCTTTGGGCAATTTAGGCAAATCTCCAACATTTAAATGACTTGGAATAGGATGCTCCTCTTTATTGCAGCGCCACTTCCTGATTTAAGATCTTAAAATAGATCATTTTATGGGCAAATCTTGCATACTACAGCGTCAGTGAAATGAAGTGGTTTCAACACAGGAATGGCTTTCTCTCACATTTACTTTCATTGTCTTTTTCCTCACTTGAACTCACAAACATTTCCTGGGAACTTTATCAGCCCTTTTAAGAGAGAAGCAGTGCTGTCACTAGAATACAGACTCTATCCTTCTCTAATACATGGCTGCCTGGCATATCGAAACTGAGATGTTGCTGTTATACCCTGACACAGAGAGGTTGCTAGATAGTGGCAGGTGTTAATCTCTGTCCAGGCTAGCTAAATTGTCAGTGTCGCATGCACAAGGTCACACAGATAAAACACACACACACACACACACACACACACACACACACACACACAGAGTTTTACCAGGGAAGAAAGAGGGAAATGGATACAGTAAACCCTGCTTATCAGTTGGACTTCATTTTATAAACCCGAAACGTCTCCTCCAGTCTGGTTCAAGAGCACAGACTACTGCTTGTGTTTTTTTTTTTATTCCAGCTCAGTTTTTGGATGAACAGTACATTATGCTTTATGAGACAGCACATGATAACCACAAGTTTGCAAATGGGTCTAAAAACAGACTTCTATGATATATTTGATATCGTCTTCCACAGAAAAGTGATGTTTAAATGTTTTTTTTTCTGTTCCTCAAAACTGTTTGCCATTGTGCAATTTTTTACATAGTTCCTCCTACCCTCCTTCTTAGGCAACACATGACTTTTGACGTGTGAATGCCGATAAGGAGCTCATGTTTATGTGGCATTTAGTTTATCCTGTTTGCACAACAGCTCATTTCCCCCCTGCTTTCTTTGCTTTTACTGCATTTGTCATGAGTCATGTTTTGTATTATTTTTCACCCGGGTGGACAGTAAAGATAATATGTATGCTTATGATATATCATTAAATATTTTGCTTTTTACAAGGGCATGATATTTGTGATGCATTGTGTGTTGTTCCTCTTGTTCCATTCAATATCTGGACTAATGCTGCTGTGTTGTTTCTCCCTCTCCAGTGTCTGCAGCAGTATGTTCAGCTGGTCATCATGGAGGGTGGGGGGGCACCCATCACCTGCCCAGATATGGCCTGCCAAAAGGCTGGAGTGCTACTGGACTCTGAGGTATGCCCTGTTTAAAACCAATGATATGTAGGTTATGAGTGAAACCAAAAAAGCGTCTTCAGAGGTCATAAAATACAAACATGTTGATGCACAAACATATACTGAACTAAAAACCTGTTTTAGGCAAACATGTTTTCTTTGGAATATTCCTTGAATTTTGTTTTCAGTTTGTTTACAGTCACAGTCAGAGTGCTGCAAGCTAATTCTAAAGAAATCTTGGAGTTGTATTTTCACCCTCGTGTTTTTATTGTGTGGGCTGGATTACGATGAAGTGTTGTGAAAATGCTGCGTATCCAGCCTTAATGACATCTCTGAGGAAATTCTCATTGCTTTTGAGTGCGAAGAGTAAAATGAGGTAATGCGAACAGAAAGTGAAACAGAAGATGAGCTGTCACAGATTGTAGATATCACACAGTAAACACGTTAGAGAAGAAACTTAAACTGAGCTTAAGCTGATTCACAAACAAATGGAAATTCTGCTCCTCAGTTCCTCATTTGTCATGTTTTTCTTGTCTGAGTACAATTGCATTAAGACACGTATTGTATGAAAAGCCTCTTTAACTCGTGCTCAGTGGCCTTCCATCTGAATTAGAACTGATTTGAACTGATTTGTAGAATTTCTATCCCCTGTTATCCAGTAGTGAAATTAGGCAGATGTTAGACATACAAAAAGTGTTAATGGGAGCAAATAACATGCACAGCAAGCAGTTTTGATACTTATTTTAGTCTGGCATTAGTCTTAAAAGATTGGAGTAGGAAAAAACTAATTTTCTCGAGCCTGCTGGTCTTTAAAATTTGGCTAATTGGCATTTCTTGCTGTACGCTAATGTTGCAAACATCTTCAGCACATCTTTCTCGTGGATCATATGTAACTATAAATATAATACTTTTTTTCCATATTGAAAATGTTGCAATCAACCCCTTTTTTCTTTTCTCTCAGTGGCTATTCAAAGTGTCTTAGAAATAATGCAGCAAATCGCTGTTGCTAGGTGACCAGTTGATCCTGGATGATCTTTGAAGTATCAGCTTCTCAGCAACCACACAACATTGCCTCATTTCAGTCTTGACCACCATGTGTTTTTGCATTTATCTATTAGGGTTTGAAAAAGCTTTTTTTTTTCTTTGAAAGAGATTTGTCAAAGCAACACAAACTTCAAAATCAAAGCTCTGAGTGAATAAAACATGACTAAAGCCCCTCTATGTGCTGTGTGATTGCAGATAGCCAGCTTGGCCCCAGAGGACCAGGTGGAGCTGTATCAGCGTCTGAACTTTGAGAGAGGTAGGTATTGTTGCATTAGCATGTTGATGACTGGTGACAGGCATTGGGCTATTTCAGGTCACACTTCAGCTGGTGGCATTACACTAAGCAGCGCCACAGAGTGCTGAGCTTCACATGCCTGGGATATTGTGGGGCCTGCTGCCCTTATTTCTGTTCTGCTCTGGTCCAGTCTTACCCTGGAGGTCACTGAAACCGTGGCTTTAATACCTTCAGTTAAACCAAACACTACCAGCAGGAAATTTAATAACAAATGCTGCAAGAGGTTCATGTTACTATTCCGTTAAATTTGAAGTAATGAGCTTTTGAGTGCTAATAAATTGCCCATGTGTAACTGATTGCACCATAAGTTGTGGAAATATTTGTGAAGGCAAATTGTATCTCTGTTGTGCACTGGAGGCCTTGGAGCGGAAAGAGAATAACTGTTGAAATAGGTTTCTGTTGACATTTACAAATTGCAAACTGAGGTTAGTTTGCCTTGTAGCTATATTGGTCTTTTCCAGTTGCACAGTAACAATACGCTGTGAAGCCAATAATAGTTATTGTTTACTCGGGCCATAAATCATGAGACTCATAATATTGGAAGTATAAAGAAGTGCAAAGTACAGGCTGTTTTGCAACAATGTTTGCCTTCTCTTATGATTCACAATGAACGTATGAGCTGGTGAAGGGGATCAGATAATGAAAGCTCCAGTGTTTGTTTCGGTTGTGAAACATGTCAGATTTATTTTTTTCCTAAGCATTTTACATTTGAATTCTTATCCTTCTGTCCTTATACACTACTTAGAAGGTCGTTTGGCTTCATAGATAATCAATTAGAAATGAGAACAATGCATTTGTTAGATGGTTTTAGCCATGCTAACCAGGGATGGCAGTGTCACCACTTTGGTCCAGACTGACAGATCTTTTTTGGAAACTGGATGGATTGCCATGGAATTTGGTACATTCATACCCCCCTCAGGATGAATTGTAATATTCTGTGATCCTCTGACTTTTCATCTAGCGCCATCATCAGTTCAATCTTTAAATGTGTCCAATACTTTGGTTTACGACCAAATACTTGTAAAACTAATGACATCCCCATCAGCCTTGCAAAAATGTTAAAATGTATATAAATTGTATATAACATCTCAGATCTCAGATCTTGATGTCTACTTCAGAAATGGGCTATCACATCCCCCTTTTTCTTTCTGCAGGAGTGAAGTTGGACCCCAGTAAAGCCTGGTGCCCGGTCCTTGAATGCCAGGCGGTGTGCAGTTTGCAGCCGAGCACTGAAGGCCGGCCCAACGCTGTGCCCTGCCCGACCTGTCACACCATCTTCTGCTCCGGGTGCAGAGGGCCCTGGCAGGACGACCACACCTGCCCCGAGCACCAGCCCATGATGTCACCCTCTCATGAAAGCAGGTCAGTCAATCGCCCGCTGCCTGCAGACATGGAGTCTGAGCTGCGCTTTGAAAATGATACTGTGCTGAAAGCAGGATGAGTGTGTTAGTTAGGACACTGAGGAGTCTACAAAGAAGCACTTGTTACTGCTGTAAACAAACTGGTAACTGAATCAGGACTGCGTTAATGGATTTAACTATTTAATTTAAACTACAAAAGTGGAGACATATTTGTTATTTTTTAAGATATTGTGCGTATTACCTTTAACTGTTCGTAGACTATCTATTCTGTTATTTTATTAGGAAAATCCCATCCTTCCATTTAATATAAAAAGACCTGACAGTTGTTCCGGCAGGATATTTACATTGAATGGACTAAACAAGTGATGTGTAGTTCCTCATCTCCCCATAGAGGCCCTGCCCTGAATATAAACATTATTTCAGGATTAATAGCTTAGTATTCCTCAGCAGTGCCCTCTGTGTCATCCCTGTTGTACAGCTACATTACTGTGCTGCTCCGAGCTGTGGCTCTGCCAGACTGACTGATGTCATTGGGGAGTTACTGACTTATATTGGAATTCCATTTTCTCTGTGCCAAAGGGAGGAGGAGGGTGGGCACCGAGCCAGGTAGTTCACTGTACAGAAGGAGCCAGTGCACTGCAGTGAAGCAGTGGTTTCAGCAGTGTGCTGTGGGAGATAGAGCAGGCATGAGGAAAATGAAGGGAAATCAACTTTACATTTGAACTTGAGAGCATGACGTACATTTGCCTCAGCCTGCAGGTTTAGTCATCAATCGCAATCTTATTGTACCAGGGCCGTATTTTAGAAATACTGCAGTGAGTAGTCTGTCCCCCAGTGCAACCCCCCCCCCTCAAATTTAAAGCTGCTCTAATCAATTTTTTATTTTAACAATGGAGGGAATTACTATGTATAATGTGAATGGAGTTGTTGTGGTGCTGAACCCACAGAGAATTATGACCCCGACTCTGCAGTCCCCCTCAGCTCTATAGAGCATTGTAGCATCTTTCAGCTGTTGTTTTGGTTTTGTGGCCCACAACTTAACCGTTTTGGTTCAGTCTCGCTGCTCTCATCATGTTTTCCTTCCTTAACAGGCAGCTGTTTTCACAAAGAAAGTTATAAACCCACTGCATGCTACATGCCCAGCACGAAACAGCAAACAGTCAAAGTTAGCAACTAGCAGAAATGCTAGCTAAAGAGCCAGATATTTCCCTCAGGAGGTGGAGACCAAATCAGAGCATCAGTAAAAGGAGGGACTCACATTCGTCAGGTGGCCAGAAACATTATTCCAAATGAATGCTAATGTTGCTCTTCGTCTGCTGGATGTGTAAATAGGCAATTGTTTGCTAACCAATTAGCCATAACAACTTTAGAAGATGTTAATATGTCAAAATTGTGTTCACAGCTTGTGGCAAAAAAACTAATTCAGGTAAAAAGATAATGAGTCTAAAAAATGCTCGAATCAGCCTTGTGCAATTTGTTTAAATTGTAGAATGTAAACTCTTCAGGTTGATGAAACCCTGAAAGATGACTTCAGGGTTTTCAGTGGTAGCTATGGCCCTGTATTGTACTTACAGAATACTTCCCTCATACCTTTGAATCCCAAAATAATTAACCCAGTTCAAAGTAAGCAGTGACCTTTAACTCTACCGCTAAATAAAGATTTCACACTCTGCCAGGAGACTCTTGAGGCCTTCATGGCTTCATACAATGTGGCCTCCTGAACTGCATACCTGACATCTCTCCTGTGTCTTTCAGGGCCCGCTCCGACAGCGACTCTGACATGCCCATCAAGCAGTGTCCTATGTGTGGCGTCTACATCGAGAGGAACCAGGGCTGTGCACAGATGCTGTGTAAGAGCTGCAAACACACCTTCTGCTGGTACTGTCTGCAGAATCTGGATGTGAGTCACCCTTGCTGCCTAACTCACAGATGTGATGCAGGGTTTTGAAGACAAGCTGAAAAATAACTATACTGCCTAGCCATCTGTTCAAACTCTATCGATACTCATACATTTTTTTAAAGCCTAGTTCAACTCTGCTTCACTATCTTTAGTTTGTATTTGAATGTGGTGATTGCTGAATAGTAGATTTCTTGTCTTTACATGTGTGTTTTGTAATTGCAGGGTGATATCTTCCTGAGGCATTATGATAAGGGACCGTGCAGAAACAAGCTGGGACACTCCAGGGCCTCGGTTATGTGGAACAGAACCCAGGTGAGGTCACTCAGCACGCAGCAGAGCAGACATACAGTATTAATTTCAGGGCTGTGGTGACGCTGTGATTGTCTGAATGGATTAGCCTGCAGAACCACTCATCTGTGAGTGGTAGGTTATTCCGTGCACGGGTTTGATTTCAGTAAAACTGTGATTGGATGTTAAAGATTTTGGACTCCATCCCAGCTGCACTGTTTGGCTGTCACTGTTGAAATACTCTCCAGTGAGGACATTACAGGAACCCACACAGGACAGTAAAACTTTCTGGCATGTTTCATTTTGTCGTAAATTTAAACAAAAGGAAAACAGTGCGTGACTCAACTCTCATTCACCATCAGCCTGTTCTGTTCATCAGCTGATACATTTATTGCTGAATTTCCCTTCAAAGACCCATAAAGTCTTTGTTAGCTCATTGTTTGGGGTTTGTTGTTTTCCACCAGTGTGCCCAAATAGTCCTTTATCAGACATTGAGATGAACTAATCCCAGCACTAATCTCAAATTCCTGCCCTGTAATTGATTACAATTGGCCCACAAACCTGCTTTCTTTTCACTTCCCCCGCTCTGATGCCATTGTCACATGATTAGTATCAAGTTTGCAGCAGACCTCCTGATTGCGACTCGGTGTGTCTATGTTGCTAAGTGTCTGGAAAGTCGAAGTACAACAGCGCAGTTGTTACTTGCAAAACAAGTCATGACAGGCTTGGTTACACCCTTGCCTAACAGGTCCTATAAGTTTTAGGAGCTGCATGTCAAATTCCTCTGCTATTGTAACTCCTTCTTAGCGGCCTCCAAACACTGCTGTAGTGAAAGTACATTTAAAGTGTACTGTTTACTGCATTTGTGTTGTACATTTTCTAAATTTAGATTAGAAATGGTATACACTACATGGCCAAAAGTATATGGACACCTGACCCATGGCCTTTAATATACTGCCATAGCAGCACACCTTCAGCCGAAAGAAGGTCGGACGCTGATGTTGGGCAATAAGGTCTGGCTCACAGTCGTTCCAGTTCATCCCAAAGGTGTTGGATAGGGTTGAGGTCAGTGCTTTGTGCAAGTCAAGTTTTTCCATACCTAAGTTGGAAAACCATGTTCTTTGTGCAAGCAGGCATTGACATGTTGGCAGAGGAACGGACCAAACACAAACTGTTGCCACAAAGTTGGAAACACTATTGTCTAAGATATCATTAAATGTTATATGTAGTATTAATATTTGCTTTAATTGGAGCCAAGGAGCATAGCCCAACTCATAAAAAACAGCCTTAGACGAAACATACACAAAAGTATGTGGACAGGTGTCCAGTGTATATTTGGCTATATTATGGTCATGATCATGGTCTAGGTAGACTCTTATCTGATTAGAATGATTCCATATTAGGACTACATTACCCATAATCCCGTTAGCGTCCTATCATAAACAGTATGTTGCCTGTGTGTGATTTTTTTCCATCAGTGTTTCATTCCCACCATCTGTCATTGATTTCAGCTGGAAGTGTTTGGTCCATTTACACTTTTTTTGTGCCATAAAGCAACGCCTCCCAATATCATAAAGCATTACATACTATACATTTTATAGTCTTACAAATTATGAAATACAGTGTAGAGGCTGATGGAGGCTGCCAGTCTTCTCAGCAACAGTACAGTAAGTACAGTAAAGAATCAAAATGAATGCTTTAAAGCATTTTAAAGAAGCTTAAAATGCTTCGTAGATCTGAGAGGAACTCTAGAGTTAGGTGATAATTCTCTGAGGGTTCATCACTAAAGCAATCCCTTTTCACATTACACATAATCATTTCATCCATTATTAATATAAGTCATTGATTAGTGCAGCTTTAAAGATGTTGCTGTGTTGCCCTTCAGGTGGTGGGGATCCTGGTGGGGGTCAGCATCATCGTGCTGGTGACGTCTCCGCTCCTCCTGCTGGCCTCGCCCTGCATCCTGTGCTGCGTCTGCAAGCCCTGCAGCGGGAAGAAGAAGAAGAAGAAGAGGAAGAAGGACCTCAGCCAGCCAGACTCCTCCACGTCATAGCAGCTCCGTGTCTCATCAGCCCAGCGCAGGATCACTCCTCTAACCTCGCGAAGCCCAAGGAAACCAAGAGAGTGCAAGTGCAAGCATGGTGGAAAAGAATAAACTTGTGGAACAATGGAGTATTTTTTCATGACTCGACAGACTGGAAGCCTTGTCAGTGGTTCAGTAAAGTCGTCAGGATCAACAAGTGAAGACTTTGATCTTAAAGCTCGGCGAGAGAGCTTTAAGAGCTAAAGAGTATGTACTTTATGGTGGACGTGTAAATATGAGGAGAATGAATGTAAGTCACTCACCTAGTTGATTTCAGATGCACAGCAGGTAGTAAGGAGAAGGCAGCGGCTGTGACACTTTTCCTGGACAGGGCTTTTGGTATCGCCACCTATCTCTCTCTCTCACACACACACATGCACACACGCAGTTCAAAGTGCAACGCCACCCTCATGTGCCAAACGTCATGATGCCAAACCAGAGGTGTTAGGTGCTCAAGTGCCTCACTCTACAGTGCCTGGTGCTTGGTTGTATTTGTTTTGCCTTCCATTCTATCTTTATCTTATGCAAAGATTTTAGCATTATGAAAATGGACGACCGTCAGGATCACATGGGGTTTTAAATCCTTAAACAATGCAAAACATACTTTCATAATGGGAGAAGGCAAACGGCGTCATGTGTGCACTGTATATTCTGTACTGATATGAAATATGATAGGGCTTCAATGGTGCACAGAGAACTTTTCTTCTGCAGATGTTTGTTGTTTCCACCTGGTTTATGTTCCAGACCAAAGGCTCTAAAGGATAATGTGTACTTTTCTAAAGTGTGTTAATGTGTATTTATGTGTTATGTGTGTATGGTATCCTGTTATCATTTCTACGTTTCTGTTGATGTTTCTGCATCAGATATTTTATAAAAGCGGCAAATTGAAATAAACATGCATCAGATGGTATTGTGTTTGCTAGTGACATTTATCATTTCATGGCTCATTACTTCACTTTTGTGTTTGCAAAAAGGTCATGAGAAGAGAGTACACGGACGGAAGTTGACATAGCAGGAGTGAAAATATGTTGTCGTCCTCTATCTGCTATTGATACACAGTCTGAGAGCCTTGAACTAACTCAGCTATGTTGCAGTTTTACTTAGTCCTTCCTTTTTTAGCCAAAGCAAGTTTATTTGCACAGCACCATGCTACAGCAAGGCAATTCAAAGTGCTGTACATTAGACATAAAAGGCATTAAGACAAGTTATAAAAGAAACAAAAGACAATATTAAACGATGTCTTTAAGTAGGATTTGAAAAGAATGGAATAAAATAGAAGCTAAGAATAAGCTAAAAATAGAATAAGACAGATTAAACAGGAGAATAAAATTTGCATTAGAGATACAGTCCGGCACAAGATTTGAATAAACAGTCCTGAATTTAATTTAATAAAAAGCAGAGACAAGCAGAACAACAAACAGAGCTGGAGCAGACCTCAGGTCTTCTGGAAGTTTGCTCCACATATGTGGTGCATAAAACCTGAATGCTGCAAGTTTAGTTTTTACTTTTAACACTGACCCATGCATTACAATCTAGAACATATTCTTATTATATTATCATTATTATTCAAGACTGTTAAAATATTAAAAATAACTAAACATTTCCTGAAAATTCCCTATGAAAATCTGAAATGTGACCATATATGTACATATGTATTAAATAATAGACTATATATGTTTACACTGACCCAATATCTGTTTTTTCACATATATTGTAATATATATAATATATACATAACATATTTGTATATTTTCATACCTTTTAATTATTATGGAAATATGGCTAGAAACGGCTACACATTACATAATGTAGGTATGTACAGTAGGAATTACAACTACGTAGCTACTATGTAGCTCACTGGGATGTTAAAGTATATTAAAATAAAATTGAATTTTCAAGTTTGTTTTGCAAAATAACTGAAAATATAATGAAATTATTATTTAAAATATGTGGGTTATATTTAAAATTGTGTGTGCTTGCACATGTATGTATGTATGACATATAGTACACAAGTAATTGCCATGTATCAGATTTTTGCAGGGGATAGCAAATACAATATTGCGACTAAATAAAATGAAATAACTGAACTTTAATTTCACAGTAATTTTTTAACTAAAACTCAAATTTAAAACTAATGCAAATGCAGCAACTACTGCTCCAGCTGAAATCCCAGTGTGGAAACAAGGACAGGGCCGGGTTTTAAAGGGATTTAGTGACACCTTGTGTGCAAACAGGGGACTGCACTCTTTGTTCCGGAGGAAGGACGTGGACAAACTTGCAGCCTGTTTGCAGGAACCGTAGAAGTTGTGACCCAGAAATGGCAGCGCAGGAGGAATACTTCGCGGGTAAATCACATTATTTCAGTGCTCAAATGTGCTGTTTACAATGTCTCTGCTGTGTGCGTGCGTGTGTGTGTGTGTGTGTGTTGTGGACATGAAGTGTCCGCAGTGCAGCGAGCCATAAACAATGAAGGCCGTGTTGGAATTCTGCAAAAGTGCAATCCACATTATGTAGATTTGTCTGTTGGTGTAGTAGATGACACTGAAACTACTTCCGTCCTCTCGCCTTTGACACATACAGTCTGTGGTGTGACAGTAGGCTACAGTAGCCTGTATGCAACGAATGGTATAGTATAGACGTTTTGCACACTTTGAAACAATTGTTTAACAATCCTATACATTCAGGATCATATTTTTACAGTGTGATATCAACTTTACTTTTATGTTTCTAGAGCATAGAGCTAGAGCACTGCATATGATCCATATCACATGGAAGTCTGCATTTCATTGAATACTGCATAACATTTACAGGCATTCCCAAGATCCCTTATCTACCCAATGCTGGGGCACGAGATGTCATGTGCTTCAAACACTACAATGCAGAAGAGGTAGGTGTGGCACACAAGTTAAAATGATGTGCATAACACCTTGTTAAAGTCATGTGTATGCCTGCCATGACTGAATACAGAGTAAGTGTTGTGGAAGGCTGGTCAGAGGTCAGTGTTCCTGTGTGCAGGTGCTGATGGGGAGGAAGATGGAGGACTGGCTGAGGTTCTCAGTCTGCTACTGGCACTCCTTCTGTGGAACTGGTACTGTAACAACTGACCCCAATACTACTCACACCCTGTCAATCATCAATGTGGAGGCTTGGTAGTGAATAATATCAGGTTCAGGTTTTACCCAGTGAATATGCAGTAGGCTGCTGAGTTTTAGGCTGTACATCTTTTTCTAATCTTATTTTAGTAGAATAATTTGTTTAAATTGAAGTCAGCAGATATGATGTCTCTTTTGTGTTTCTTAGGTGCTGATCCTTTTGGGTTTCCGACCCTTCAGCGGCCCTGGAATGAAGGAACTCCTATGGAATCAGCCAAGAAGCGACTCCGGGCTGCTTTTGAGTTTTTCACCAAGCTTGGTGTGAGGGCAATCACCTCCATTTAACATGTGAATGAAAGTCACAGTCACACACTGTTAATCAGAATGAATAGTCGTTATACTGTGTGTTTCCTTTGTGACCTCTGCTTGTTTTCACAGGTGAAATATTACACATTTCATGACAGGTAATTGACCATTTGATTTTTGTTTCAACTGATGACGGTTTAAATAAAGTATTAGATTATCTATGTAGTACCAGCAGGATATGCTCAGTGGTGTTGTGCTGGAATAAAAATATTTTTAAACCCTCCTTTGTCCACCTCTCTTGTGCAATTTGCCTTAATAAATACATTTGATAGTATCTGAAAGTAATGAACTCTAACGAGGACCAGTATTTGATGTTTCTTCAGTATTCTGAACAATGTCCGCCCTCTGTTTTCTACAGGGACATGGCTCCTGAGGGCTCCACCCTGGAGGAGTCCAACAGGAATCTGGATGAAATAACAGACCTGGCTCTCCAGCTGCAGAGCCAGACTGGAATCAAGGTGCTGTGGGTCACCTGCAACCTCTTTGCCCACCAAAGGTCAGTGTTTTATTCAGAAAACCTGACAGTCGAATCCTGGAGTTCAGCAGGGAAAGAGGTTCTTGCTCATTTGGGATGTAAACAATCCAGACTACTTTTAGTGATATTGTGTTCTTGATTTAAGAAAAACATCATGATACACACATTTTATCCATGCGACAGGTACATGAATGGTGCAGCCACAAACCCTGACTGTCATGTTGTGGCCTTCGCTGGCGCTCAGGTTAAGAAGGGGCTGGATATTGCCAAGAAGCTGGGTGCAGAAAATTCTGGTATGAGTGACTTGATAGTGTCACTGTGTCTAAAATATCCATATGCTCCTTCAATGCAGCAACGTTGCTGCCTCATTGTATGTTTGTCTCGTCAGTGTTTTGGGGAGGAAGGGAAGGTTTCCTTTCCGTCCATAATACTGATGTTGCTGCGGAACTGAAGCACATGGCCAACTTCTTCAAAATGGCTGTCAGTAAGTGTGAACACGAATATGGGAGTAATTCCAAATCCGAGTTTTGGTCAGGATGGGTCACACTTTCAGTTTCACGTCTGTGTATTTGTCACCAGAGTACAAAGAGAAGATTGGGTTGAAGTGTCAGTTGCTTATTGAACCCAAGCCTAAGGAACCCTGCAAACACCAGTATGACTACGGTAAGGTTTCCCAAATTTCAACAAAACCAATGTGCTTTTTAATTACAGTCTTAATCTTGCATTTTATATATATCACTGTTTTCTTCTACAGATGCTATGAGTGTTATAGGATTCCTCAAGCATTATGGTCTGGAGAGTCACTTTAAGTTGAACATCGAGCCCAACCACACCACCCTGGCAGGACACTCATACGAGCATGATATTGTCATGGCCTCTGCGTGAGACATCTTAGCTGTTACCAGAAATTGAACTTAATATCTACGTGAACACTGCTGCAAAATGTTGCTGCGTCACAATTTTTGGCACATCCAAAGCATCTTTAACACTATGACAGTTTTACATTCTGTGTCGTCCTTGCTTGCGGGTGGACAGGTTTGGCATGCTGGGTTCAGTCGACTCAAACACTGGCTCTCCTGACCTGGGGTGGGACACAGACCAGTTCCCTATGGACATCAGGAACACCACCTTGGTCATGAAGGTGAGCTCATTTCTTTCATTTGTAACGGGAGTTTATTGCCAATGATGTTTGTGAAGGTGACATTGTCCAAACACCGTTGGATAAGGATAAAAATGAGCTTTAGCTAACATTGCTAATATACTTAGCAAAGGTTGATAAGACTAATCATTTTTAAAGCAGTATTAATAGATTTTTTGGCCATTTGGGGGCAGCGGAACAAGCTATAAACGCAACATTATTATCACTGTATAAAGTTGATTTGGTGAGCGTGTTAGCAACCAGTTGTTTATTTACGCATCCAGCAGACACAGCAACATTAGCATCAATTTGGAGTCACTGTTCTCATGTTTAGATGAGAACAGTGATCCAGGAAGTAGTTATTCTTTAGTGTCTAATCGTCTGCAGACCGTCATTGACCAAGGTGGCCTGCAGCCAGGAGGCCTGAACTTTGATGCTAAGGTGCGCAGAGAGTCCACAGACCTGGAGGACCTGTTCATCGCTCACATCGGAGCCATGGACGCCTTTGCAAGAGGACTCAGAAATGCTGTTCGCATTATTGAGGACGGACTCATCGCTGGTATGGTGAAGGTGTGTGTGCAGCTAGCTGAAATTTGCTGTTAAATAGACTTTGATTTTCAGGGACAGTATTATTAGGAATCATGCTACATTATATTTGGTCTCTGTTTGGTTATGTGTGATTTAAACAGGAGCGATACTCAAGCTTCAGTCATGGCATTGGACAGAAAGTGGAGGATGGTTCTGCCACCTTAGAGGAAATGGAGGTAAGATCTCCATTGTTTTATAGCTGAACACTTTTGTTTGCTTTGCTTTATATATCTTCTTTGGTAATTAGTATAGGTTTAATTAGTATCAGTGAAATCCACTCAGTTTTTAAACAAAATGTAATTTAGAAGGATGAGAAAGGATTGTTGCTACTACATCACATTTTTCAGGTATATGGTAAAACATACTAGTCTAATAGACTGGCTTAGACTTTGCCACATGTATTTTGTTTCACATTAGAACCTGCTTAAAACATAACCAGTGTCTGCTCAAGAGGTTATCAGTGTGTTTATTGCCAGTGAAATAAACATGAGTAGAAGTCTACAGTAAGTGAGAGATGAGGGTCTCAAATATATACGGTTCTGTGTTTTGTTTTCTCAGGCCTTCATCAAGCAGAACGGTGAGCCGAAAGTAACATCAGGGAAGCAAGAAAAATATGAATCCATCTTTAATCACTACATATAAGAAGAGCATTACTCTCCTTTGCTTTTTCTACTTTAGTAATGGTGATGAAACACATCAAACATACAGTATTAGAAAGGTAGAGCACTTTATTAATCCCACTGTGATTAAGAATCTTTGTTTTCTTGTGTTTGACATGTCATCTGGCATTTGATGTAACATACACTGAGAGGCTATATTCATGTTAGCTGGTGATCATGTTCACTGTGTAATAAAACACATTTTCACAATGAAGTGGATGGGTGATCGTGTTTATCTTACAGTTTACACAGTCCAGTCTACGCAGATATTAGCTATTGAATAATTAGAAATATTTTTCTATACTTTATTGCAAGAGAGCACAAAATGTCTTATTTACATTGCACATTTTCTGCATTCTTACAATGTTTATATATATTTTAACAGAAATAAATAAAGAAAACCATATAGAAAAGAAAAACTGCCATATACAATTATATATATAGCCTATATAAAAAAATAAGAATACAAAATATTTTAAGTATCACAACAAATAAGTCCTATTATGTCATGTGCCCATGTCTAATGATGTACCCCTCTATATATTCTTTAATTGTGGACAATTTATTCCATTGCCTTTTATGTTTGGATTCATTTCTAATCCTGTGAGATCTTTGCAGTTCATGAAATCCATGTATTGTTAACTTCAAATTTTGAAGAGAGGTCTTAACAAGTTCCTACTTACATGTTTTATTGCTGCAATTCTGAGGATCCTGTATATGTATTGGTCTAGTTCAGGCAGTGTTATACCTAAAATAATACATTATGGTTCACCTGCTTGTTATATTTTTATAAATAAGGTTATAACTAATTGCAAGTAGGTTTTTAGTTTTGGGCAGAAAAAGAAACTAAGTGATGGGTTGCATTCTTTTCACCACAGCTTCTCCAACAGTCTGATTTCAGTGATATGCTTTATTCACTTAGTATTTTTGGCATGATAAATAATATTGTATATACTATCCAGAGACGCTTTGACAGTGCCTTATGACTTTTCCAAATAAATGCTTTATTTTACCAATAGACATTGGAAAGAGCTCTCACTCTGCACCTTTTTCTGGGTACCATGAATGTCTCCAGTGTGTGATTCAGATGTATTAGCCAGAATTTCAACATATAGATGTAGCCCTTTGGCCACGTGACTTCTGTTTCAAACACTGAAGATTTATTAGGTTTACTATCACACAAACCGACAGCACTAATGTCTAATGCTAAAATATGTATTTTTGTGATGTGTTTGTATGAATAGTGACATGTATTCAGTATGTACAACTTTAGTTGCCATGGTAACAGCTTGCCATCTCGAGATGGAGCACGAGAGCAGTTATGATATCTAACAGGCAGACTTCCGGATGGTCCAGGTTAGCACCACAGAGTGATGTATCCTGTCAAACATGACCTCTCTTTGCAGCAGGTCCCCTCTCATTCAGTGTCTGGCCTGTAAAAGAAATGACACGCGCACCTTTCCACTGACATCACATCATACTACCATCCTGCCGGCCGACTGTCCAATCAGCGGCCGAGGGGAGGTCCAGTGCCGGCGCGGCTGTCCAATCGGCGGATAGCGTGAGCTCTGCTCACCGTCACGTCACTCCTGATTGGTGGGTTGAGCTGTAGAGGAGGCGGGATGTGAAACCACCGAATCCGAAGTAGTGCGTGTTTCTCATTATCATAAAATATTCAGCAGCATCCCTCCGACTGTCTGTGAACAAGTTATCATGAGTTATAAAGGTAACGTTTTATTTTGGGTTGGCTGACTTGTTTGGAGCACCTGAGAAACAATATCCAAAAACGAACAATTATTTATTGTTTCTTATTGCATGGTGATTTTTTTAGTCAGCCTAAAGAAAACCTGTTTCTCAGTAGTGCTTTCACTATCTAATTGTTATTTTTCCCTTTTGTAATCCAAAAAGATGTGGACTTTCCTGGGAATAGCGAGCTTCACATACCTTTACAAAAAATCCCACTCAGTCTTTACTTTCGCTCACAAAGAGTTTGTGATGGCCGCAGCCTTATTTCTTACAGTCGGGCTGCTGCTCTCTTATATCAGGTATTTTCATGGCCAGAAGCTCAGGGTCTCTCAGGTATTTCATTTGCCTCTGAGCCTCTTGTCTTTTTTACCTGTTATCAACCACTTAATTCCTCAAACTTCTACACAGAGGAGCGAGAAAGCAGAGAACAACTTTAAAAAGGTAAGACAATTCATATGGATACATGTCGGCTTAATTATGGGAACAAAGGAAGACAAAGAGAGATACAAGAACGGAAATTATGCATCGTTTTTCCATTTAATTGAAGCAATTTATTATATTATTTATTTTTTTATTTTGTGAACTTAATCTCTGGAAAAAGCTCATGGCTTCTTATTCTCAAGTTTTATCTAAGAATTTCTGAAATAAAAGACAAGTGCTTTAAATGTTTATGTATATGTCCAAGGACTGCAGCTATAATCAGAGGGACATAGCTGGTTATTTGATGACTTATATAATTTTTTACATTTTCCAGTGTTTGCCTTACAGTCCAGTTCAGTTTGGACTTTACACTGTGTGTAATGAGCCTCTCCTCTCCATTGTTTCCAGAGCCGGAGAACAAGGAAAAGAGTGGATATAGAGTCCTCTGCCTCACAGAGTGCCTCAGCCAGTGGCTCCTCAGTGGCCCCGGAGCCAGATGTGGTGATAGTTGGGGCCGGGGTTCTGGGCTCAGCTATGGCGGCCGTCCTAGCCCGGGACGGGAGGAGGGTGATGGTGGTGGAGAGGGACCTGAAGGAGCCTGACAGGATAGTGGGGGAGCTGCTGCAGCCTGGAGGATACAGGGCGCTCAAAGAGCTGGGACTGGAAGGTCAGTGTTAGAAGCTGCTTCTTACTATGAGCGATAAAAACACACACACACACACACACACACACACACACACACACACACACACACTCTGCTTATTTAGACCTAATATAAAATGTTTTCAGGAAATACTTAACTACATGTCGTACTTTGTGATCAGTATAGTTATAATAAAGAAATTCAGTATAAGATGATGGCTTCTATTTGCGGTAATCTTACTTCATGAAAAATATCAGTGTTCCTAATATTTCATACAATCCGTCACATTATTTTTTTAATGACGGAGTTCTTCAAAACCTCACATCCACAACAAATCTCTTCTGGGACTGAGAAAACATGGCTGATTTTGTTTTTCAACTGTCCAAAAAACAAATTCATCCAGTTTGACCAAATCAGTGTATATTGTAAACATCTAAGTGAGTAGATGATCTGTTTCAGTGGGCCTAAAACTATGTTTCCAGCACATTAGTTTAGCCAGTGAATCATTCCTCATGAGGAATTCCATAAATATTTCTTAAATGTTCAGAGAGACTTATAATATGTCTGAGGTAATCAGTATTGACTTCACAGTGATTACATCATACTCCACTATGATAAAAAAGAAAATCTCCTTTCTCCTCCTACGGTAGTTTTCCTATTATATAGGAATTTCTTTCCTGTAATATTTATGCAGTATCCCTTTTTTAAATTATTTTAAAATGCCCATCCTGCCAGGTGCAATTTCTTTGTAAATATGTGTTAAAAAGCATCAGAAATTATGCCAGAAAAAATTGGTCTTAATGAACCCTTTTAAACCTCACTAACCTGTCGGTGTGGCAGTTATTACAAACTCAAACTCATTGTTCAAATCTGCAGAACTTTATATTAAATTCTAGTGGATATCACAAAGTTACTAAAGGTACCAAATATGTCAGGATGAATTTGGGGGAAATGTGTATTTTTAATATTTCCATTAAGTGGGAATGGTGCAGCCATAAACAAGATGGAGTCATAGGTTTAAATGCTTCACTCAGTCATCATATCAGATAGCTGGAACATGCTGATACAATGTATATATATATATGTTATATATATATATATATATATATATATATATATATATACACAGTATATACTGTATCAGCATGTTCCATCTAAGGTGAGGGGGAAACTGTGTGTTAATGGGTTTAATCTGCTCATTTTAACTGATTTTTCTTATATTAAATGGAATTTAAAGGCTAAACAGTCAAACTTTTAAAATGAGTAAAAGCAATAGGTACATTGGTAGGCAACAGTAGTGTATTGCATCATTTTAAGCTAAATCTTCCAGTTCCAATAGTAGCTTTTAACCCGTGTTCCATTTTGGCTTTTTAATTCCCACATACTGTATGTAAACAGGAGCAGACTGAGTGAATAATGAATGTGTGCTGTGAAACTGAAACCTGTTGCGTGTGTTTGCCCTGCAGGTTCAGTGGAGGGTCTGGATGCCCATCTGGTGCACGGCTATGTGATCCATGACATGGAGAGCAACACAGAGGTGGAGATCCCCTACCCTCAGGCGGAGGAAAGCATCCAGTGCGGACGCGCTTTCCATCACGGTCGATTCATCATGGGCCTGAGGAGAGCCGCCCTGTCCGAGCCAAAGTGAGCAGAGTCGTAAAAAAAAAAAATAGAGTTCACATGCCAACTGACCAGCTGGCTGATTGGATGACCTTGTTTTTGACAGCTCTGAGAGTTAGAAGGAACACAAGTATATTTTAAAATCTGGTGGCTCGCACGTTGCTCATATTCTGCCCTAGAAAGCCAAACTACATGACTAGTTTGACCAAAAAAAATAAAATCTTAACTCAAGATCCACTTACTGGCTTTTTCTGGAGCTTTCAGCTGCACCTTTAATCATCATCTAAGCTCCAGAAAAAGCCAGTAAGTAGACTGTGAGTTAAGATTTCTCTTTTTGGCCAAACTGCTATTTCTAAGCTCAAGAATGAACTTTTGTGTTCTACATGACTAGTGAAACTTCTGAGTATTAGGTTTGCTCCTGTGAAATCTACTTAAGATTTTTCATTACTTTTGATCTCAAAACATCGACCATATTGGGCTTATTTCCTTTCTCATATATGTTCAAACAATTAATGTAGTTGTTCGGTAAATGGATCACTTTTTTTCCCTTTATTTTTTACCAGATTTTACTTTTCAGGTAATTTAATAGTATATATTTCAGATTTATTCTCATGTAGAGGACTATTTACATAATTGCAGCAGTTGGTTCAATGGAATACTATATTTTAAGAAACACAAATGATGGTTTACTGAAAAGGCCTGTCTGAAAAGGCCTCAATAGCTCTTGTTTAACAATTAAAACTTAGCATTTTGACCATTTTGTTTCAGTCATTTTCTTATTTTCATATTGCCCATGCTGTACTGGCATGTGGAGGTGATGTCTCTAACTGTCTAATCGCTCCCCCCAGTGTCACATTTGTAGAAGGCACCGTGACCAGTTTGCAGGAGGAGGACGGCTGTGTGACTGGAGTCCAGTACAAGGATAAAGAAACCGGAGACATCAAGGTGAGAAGAGGGAACTCTGCTGTACATGTAGAACTTTACATCCCACCTTCCAGGTCCCCCTCACCTTATGTATTTAGTGCAGAGGCTCTATGATGACTGTGTGAACCTGTGTCCTGTAGGAAATCCATGCGGCGCTGACTGTGGTGGCCGACGGCTGTTTCTCCAAATTCAGAAAGAGTCTGGTCTCTGGGAAAGCTCACACCTCCTCTCACTTTGTTGGATGCCTTATGAAGGTACACTGCGCTGAATAAACTGAAAGGACTTGAAATTGTTCCAGAGCTGAGACAATTAGTCCGTCAATTGATTAGTTGATTGACAGAAAATTAATCACCAACTATTTTGATAATTGATTCATTGTTTCAGTCATTTTTCAAGCAAAAATACCAAACATTGTCTGATTTCAGCTTCTCAAAAGTCAGTCTTTCCTAATATCCTGTTTTTCTTTGTCATATGATGATGCCACCTTGAGCTTTGGGAAATTATAGCAGACATGTTTCACTATTTTATACACAAAATGATTCACCAATTAATTAAGAAATAATCAGCAGATAAATCAATAATGAAAGTAATCGTTAGTTGAAACCCTAAATTGTTCAAATCTGTAATCATGTTGACTTGAAATACTTTTGAAGGATACAATCCATCCATACAGGTCAATCACTCTGTAAACTCAGCTGGAATCAGGACAACAGGGGCTCAGGATTTATGTCATTATTATCTTTATTTTGAGTTTATAGTTGAGCTGTGCTTCTCTCCAGGACTGTCCCCAGTTTAAAGCCAACCATGCAGAGCTGGTGCTGGCCAACCCGAGCCCAGTGCTCATCTACCAGGTGTCCTCCTCACACACCAGAGTACTCGTGGACATCAGGGGGGAGATGCCTCGCAACCTCTCAGAGTACATGGCTGAGAAGATATACCCGCAGCTGCCAGGTAAAAGACGGATGAGATACAACTTCATTTTGGAAATGGTTTTATTTTTATATAATCATTTCTAATGAAAAATGACCTTTGGCCTGAGGGTGAACCCCTGTAGAGTGATGAATGATTGAAATTTGTAATAAGGCTTTCATGAAGCAGCGATGCCAGACGTGGTGGTAGGTAGGAATATATCCAGACTGTTGTACTGCGCTGTTGTGTGTACGGCCAAGGAAGCTACGGTTGAAAGATTTGACATTAATGGTGCACTCCGCTATTCAGCTGAAATATCAAAGCCACAATATCAAAGCACCAGCTCCGCTAACCTTGACAGAGGTCCAGCTGAAATGGCGGAGTCAGTCACACATTGATAAATGTACATTCAGACGCCAAAAGAAAAGGCTTTTTCCTGTGCATGTGCCCAGCGTGCACCTTTGGGTTTTCATCCAAGGCGCCAGCTGACTGATGGACCGCCTGCGCTCTCTCTTTCTCTCTTTCCTTCAGAGCATTTAAAGGAGCCTTTCATGGTGGCGCTGCAGAACGATCGACTCAGGTCCATGCCTGCCAGCTTCCTCCCTCCCTCCCCGGTCAACAAGCCAGGTACTGAAGTGTTATTGACTGCTGTGTTGTTGTTGTTGTTGTTGAGGGAATCTATTGAACTGATTTCAGCTTGTGTACAGTATGATGCATGTCTGGGAAAGTAGTGCATCGCTTTGATCATTACTGTATGATGAAACAAATTAAATAGCTTTCCTAATTTTCAATTAGTCTGCGTTTCAAGTTCAATTGAAAAAATGCTATAAATGCATGCTCTTTCCAAGGTTTTTTGAAAATGTTTTAGTACTTTGTTTTATGGATAAATTAAAAAAAAATACACAAAATAATACCTACATTTAACAGAGTAGTCATTTTGGGAAATACTCTTATTTGCTTTCTTGCTGAGAGCTAGATGAGAAGATCAATGTAGCTCTCATATCTGTACAGTAAATATGAAGCTACAGCTAGCAGCAGATCAGCCTAGCATAGCAGAAAGAATGGAAATAGCTAGCCTGGCTCTGTCGAAAGATATATTTGTTTAATCCAAAAAACTAAAGTGTAAAAAAATACAAGTTGTTTTTAAAATAAAATACAATGTACTAAGCTAAGCTAACTAGCTGCTGACAGTAGCTGCATGTGTAGCGCATGACATGAGAGTGGTCATATCTTGATGTAACTCTCGGCAAGAAAGTGAATAAGCATATTCCCCAAAATGTTGAACTGTTCCTTTAAATTAGCTTGTTTGTGTGTATGTGTGTATGTGGGTGTTGGAGTGGAGTTGTAACACTAGTGAGTTTTGCTGGTCTAATTAGTGATGACAAACTCAAGGTTTTAACTGTCAAAAAGCACAGAGAAACACAAAAAGCCCTCTTCCACATGTCATCCTGTTCACTGTGTTTGGCACTAATTGGATGATTACAAAGTGCGGGGGGGGGGGGACAACAACAACTGGCAATGTATTTTGGATGCAATACAAACAGCAGTCTGTCGTTTGCAGGCGTGCTTCTCCTGGGCGATGCTTACAACATGAGGCATCCTCTGACGGGAGGAGGGATGAGTGTTGCTCTCAACGACGTTTGCATCTGGAGGAGTCTGCTCAATAACATCCCAGATCTGTACGACGACGGGGCTATGCTGCAGGTGAATACAGGAACTAGACCTAACCATTATCATGCCAACAATTCACTGTTTCCCCATAGACCTTATTTGTATCAGGACTGACAAACCGTCACATTAAAACTGCTATTAAAATGTATGAAATCAGAATAAATAAGGCCTGTGTAAGTGCCTGCAGGAAGGTTCATTGATTTTTCTGCAACATGGAACTAACTTTATGGCAGCAAGTAGAAGCTATATTTGGAGTCTCTACTGCGTCACATTTGCCCTGTCCCTATTATTCCCTCTGCTGTAGGTGAGAGACTGCAGACCAGTGTGCAATATTACACTCTGTTTTTTTTTTCTTCTTCTCAATAGGCAAAGAAAAAATTCCACTGGGAACGCAAGTCATCACATTCTTTCGTGGTGAATGTGTTGGCCCAGGCCCTGTACGAGCTGTTTGCAGCCACCGACAGTGAGTCTCTGCCTGCCTCTGCATCTAATAACACATGGAAAACAACAACAGGGGATCGGACGCGATTGTTATTTTGCATTGAACAAGCACAAAAGTCTGCAATCATTTCAAGCAACACTTAATGGTCATTTTGATTCCTATCATGTCCATGTGTCTGTTTTGTGGTAACCAGATTCTCTTCATGAGCTGAGAAAAGCCTGCTTCCAGTACTTCAAGCTTGGTGGAGAGTGCATTGCTGGGCCTGTTGGACTCCTCTCAGTGTAAGCATTAAATAATGTCCTCCACAATAGCATAGGATGGACAGAATTCCTCTAATATGGCATAATGGGAAATTGTGGGAAATACGCTTATTTGCTTTCTTGCTGCGATTTAGATGAGAAGATTAATACCACTCTCGCATCTGTACGCTCAATATGAAACTACAGCCGGCTAGCTTAGCATAGCATAAAGACTGGAAATGGGGAAATAGCTAGCTTGGCTCTGTCCAAATTCCACCTACCTGCATCTCTGAAGCTCACACATTATATCCCTTCTGCTGGCAACCCACTGATGCCAAGACTCCAGGACGTTACTGCTACCGGCCAAGATATAGTGCGGCACGTAACCCCCCGTACAACCACAACTTGTTGTTATTACCCTTCGGTTTTTTTTATAGATTAAACAAACAGACAGAGCCAGGCTAGCTCCCCACTGCTTCCAGTCTTTATGCTAAGCTAAATCTAGCACAAAGCTAAAGCTCCTTAATTAACATGTTATATATATATATATATATATATACACACACTCCATACAAAAACCAAAGTATAAAAATGACAAGTGTGGTTTTATGGGGGGTTATATGCTGGACTATTTCTTATCTGGGACCAGTGAGCAGTGAATGCTACCGGTTTCCCCCGGTGTCCAGACTTTGTGCTAAGCTAAGCTAGCCTGCTGCAGGCTGTCCACATTTACTGTACAGACATGACATTGGTATTGATCCTCTCAGCTCACTCTTGGCAAGAAAGCAAATAAGCGTATTTCCCAAAATGTCAAACTATTCCTTTAAATACAAGATTAAAAACAAAAGAGTCAACATTATGTTGAATGAATGACATCCTGATTTTTTACCAGGTTGACACCTAAACCCATGACCCTTATTGGACACTTCTTTGCCGTGGCACTGTATGCAATCTACTTCAACTTCAAGTCTGAGTCGTGGAGCACCAAACCTCGGGCTTTATTCAAGAGTGGAGCCATCCTGTACCGAGCCTGCACAGTCATGTTTCCACTCATCTACTCTGAACTCAAGTACCTGGTGTACTGAGGAGCACTACAACTGGACACAAAGACCAAAGTCAGTGTAAGGTCTCAACAGACCTACGGCTTAATTGGAAGCAAAACAAAACTTGCAGAAAGTTGGTATTTGTCAGTAGTTTCCATGTTTGCCTTCCTGCTGAAAAAGGCGCTGTTGCCATCTTAAACCATGATTTTACTCTCGAGGATTTTCTACAATATGCCCTTGCCTTAGTGGAGATGTCAGTGTCTTAATGTGCTACTTATTGCCTTGTTTCAATTTGGACATATTATGCAACAATGCCTTGGTGTAGCCCTGTTTGTGCTCACCCACACAGTCTGTCCTATATGCTAGAGGGTTGCAACATACAGTGTATTAGCCCACACCCTGAATTACACTGAATATTCAATATTGTGGAATTATTCCTGCCAAACAGAACTGCTATGTGAAACATGGCATCTGAATTTTATGATAATGATTTTGCAATAGAGCCACTTTTCTGCTGTATATTTTCCTGTTGAGCTAATCTGGGCTGTATTTAATAAGGGAATCATCCTGTAATGATGATATATTTTATTACAAGAATGCCTCATTTTAAACCTGAAGCACTGATGATGGGATGTCGTAAAACAGCGAACTGTCAAAATTATTATTTTATGTTGTTGAGAAAAAGGTCTGCAGTACTTTATTTGTCACATATATTCTTTCCTGTAATGATCATTTTCCTTCCTTATATTGTTGCTCTTTACATATTGGGATTAAGGGACTTTTGGTAACACATTAAGGTTCCTACAGCTAGTCTGAAACATGCTGACAGTGCAGATGTCGACAAAACTATAATCACAGAACCCAAGAGTGATCCTTGCACTATTGTAGCCCTTCTGGATGTCAGTAAAGAGCTGACGCAGCAAGTTGCCTGGGGAAAGTTTGGGTTTGACTGGGACCTGAGATAGGAGGAACGATGCTCATATCAGGACCAAGTCAGTGGATGATGCTCAGGTGTTGTTTGTCCTGAGCTGACACAGACAAGGTACTCCTGACCTGTAATTTACCACAGCTTCCTGCACTATTGTGTTTACCTGTGCCTGCGGTGGGCTCTATGGGCCGTTAAATAAATCATACGTGACAGACAAGAATTGTTTTTCAGTTTTCCTGCCTTATTACAACAGACTTCTTTGGATAATTACAGTTATTTTTATTGATTAAATACCTGTCAATAGTCTATTATATTGATCCCTGAATGGACCCCTGGGATGGTAAATGAGTATACCAGTGAGTAACAGTAAATTAAGTTTTAACGCTACTGGACCAACACTAACAAATACGACCATTAGATGGAGCTCACTCACAGCTGAAGGATTTCTGTTTGACTTGAGGCCCAGTTTATCATCCTGTCCATCACAGTTTAGTGCTCAACAGACTGGATTAAGTTACTCTGCTGCGCTTTAGCATTGAAATTCAGAAGAAATATACTTGGAACGTGATGAACTGTTGAGACAGTAGGAACACTGACGATGAAGAGGTTTTATTTGGATTTTTTAAAACTATAATACAATAAATATAACAGTTGGCCAGTGATCAGAGAAGGGATCCCACGCTCCAATATATAATTCAAGGACTGAAAGTACTTGCTGGGTAAAATAAAAATCCAAAGAAATATATAAGGTGTGTGACAGCTGCAATTAGACATCATAGCTGCCTCATTTATTATTCTTGCCAAATTAAACCACACTGTAGCTATAGCAACACTCATGTTCATCCATTGGTTTTCCATGATATGAAGTGTTTACACTAACAGAGATCTAGTGGTGAACCATGTTAATGAATTTGCAGTGTGTTTTTATCTGGAAAAATCAACGTTCTTTCAAGGTCACTGAAGTACTTTTTCAATGAACCACAGGGGCAATGTGGCAGAGAGGCTATGTTTTTGTCCGTTTAGAGATGTGGAATCCTGTTTTCAAGGGAGAACTGGCAAAAGAGATACAGGTCTTTGGCTATTTCTCTGACTCCTGCATCAACACTTCAAACCACGTTGTGTTACAAAGTAGCCGAGCTCCATTGTAATGGCTGAGACAAAACATCTTCTGCACCTACCAAATCGTAGGATGTATGGAACCTGGAGTGTGCCACTGGAATAATTATAGACGTTTTTGGCACGGGATTAAAATCAATTAATAAACTGATCCATTTTAAAAAGTTATTATGAATTGATTCCATAAATTTGCATTTAAAAGTAAGCACAACCATAATTAAATAATACATAATACATTTACCTGTTAATAATTCAATTTTGATGTTTTGTCTTTGAATAACTTAGTTTTAAAATTGAAATGCTAAGTGAATTTATAGGTAAGCACATAAATAAATGTAATATATCTCACAATCCCATTTGTTTCCTGCTCAAATATTTAGTTTGCATTTGTAATTGTTTCTTTAATTCAAAGACAGCTGCTCAGTTAAATCATTTAAAGATGTGTAAGCAGCGTATCACTTAAGAATGAAATGAAATCCAACCTACAGATCAGCAGGAGTTTGATTGGATAGACTCCTGCCAATACTGAGCAGATTCATTATTAATTGGCACATTTACTGATCTTGTTTTGAGTTTCACAATACAACATTTAATTAAACAATTTCTACTGGCCTTTTTAAAAATGCATCAATTTACAGTGGCACACTCCAGATTCCACATACCTGGAACTACATGGTTACAAATACTAGTACACACCACAAGTAGTTAATCCTTGCAAGCTAAACTGATTACTTGCCAATTCTATTAGGCCACTGTCCATCACCATTTGTCATGACCCGAGAGGATTTAACACATGTAAAAGGCTAAATAAAAATACATATACAGGTAAAAACTGGAAAAGAAACATCACAAATTCAGCCATATCCCAGGTTACAACAATTAATTCAGCTTTATTGTTATTTATACATCACTGATACATTGTATTCTGGAGAAATAATTGGAAGAATTATCCATATTATTCTTTGTGACTCTCCACAAGGACACGAATACTGGTGTGGAAGACCAGAAAGGGGGGCAGAAAGCTCCTTGGGGGAGGGTTACGTACTGTACACACTTCCCTTAGCCCGCCATCATCGGCCTGTCAGAGGTCAGTCTGCCTGCATACCTACCTGTACCCACTGAGACTCACCTGACAGCCACATGAGGAGAGAAACCGAGCCCTGCTGCCATGTTTAGCCACATTCAACCCCCCCTTCCTACCTTAGAGTAATCCTCCTTTTTAGACACACAGAGCATTAGGGCATACCCTTATTGATATTGGTAGCAGCAAGCTTTCTACTAACAGTTAACATCTTTATGATCTAAACAAAAAAGTACTGTACAGCTACTGCTAAGAGAATATAAGAACCTGGCCTTGACGCTTTTACACCAGATTAAAGTGCTAGAAGCAACCCATCAATCCACACTTTATTATATATATATATATATATATATATATATATATATATATATATATATATATATATATATATATATATATATATCGCATTTATTTTATATATATATAGGAACAAATCTACTATTTTAACATTAATTTACAGTGTAATATACATTATATTGTAACAGCTGAAATATCAGCACAAATAGATCACTGTCACACTTAACAGCAAAATATATATGATTATATAAATCCATATATAATCATATATACCAATATATAATTGTCATATATGCATGTAAAACAGTTAACCACGTCTCAGGCTTTTCAAATGATACCCAGAAAAGCAACTGTGTATCAAGACGTAAAAGCTTTACAAGTTTCTCTCTTGAAAGAGCGACAGGCGGCGGCAAAAGTGCCACGACCTGCGGGTATTTGAGGTCACAGGACAGTTATTTGCATATTCCACAAATCTATTGCAACACGTTACTGTCTACAAACAGTACAGCCAGCATCCTGCGAGAGGAGCTGGTGTTAGCTGGACTCACGTACACCCACTGAACAGAACATTACGACGATGGGTGATCCGATTATAGCTATGTGCTTTCAGATGGTGTGCTATGACAGTGAACAACAGGAGGACTACAATACACAATACTCTATAGTTTAGCCTCAGAAGACAACCCAAAACTGTACTGTACTGTAAAAAGAATACCCCCCCTCCAGCAAATATTCCCTCTTCTCTGAGTTAAGTGTCATCGTATCCTGCTGCTGATGAGTTTTGTATATTGGTGTTTCACCACAAATCACAACTTTACTTTGACACGCCACCATCACCAAGAGTAACGGAATGTGTTCAGCTTTTGTCTCGTTTATTTCCCTCTAAGTGGGTCTCTCTCCGTCAAGGCTGACAGCACAGTGAGTAACATCCTACTGAATTAACAAAGTTCTAGGGGGTCTGAGAGGGTGCCGGGGACTCCTTGAGGTTCTGTAAAGTTCAGACACACAATCTGGACCAGTAGGGCAGTTCGCTCGTCTTGCAGCAGTCCCAAACCTCAGCCGCCATCATCTTCACCACCTCTCAGGTGAGAGGAGCTCCGATGGTCTTTTCCTCTTTCAAGGCCTGATGGTCCCTTCTCCTCATCCCTCTGAAACAACCTCATCTTACCATCATTTTCACTGCTTTACACACTCCCCCTACTCTGCAAAGACGCTGCACAAGGCTGTAACAAGATACACACAAAGGTAATTTTTCACAAAGAAAAAAAGCTCCGTAATAACTGCAGTAGTAACGCACAACAAGCATCCGATAGCTGGCTTCCGGCCTGGGGAGCCCTGGTAATGTGCAGTTAGGTTTGGGACGTTACCATTGTTCTAAAGGAGGAGGACTCCTCCTTTTGCCCTTTGCAGGACTTGTTTTTTTTCCCTGTGGTGCACTGTTTTGTTATTCAAAAGCCCAGATCTCTATGTCCTGCACATAGAAATCCTCCTTTTTTGAGAGCATGGGGTTCCCAAATGTTTTACAGGAGTGACTCCTGCCGTGGTAGAGGTCTCCGTCCAGCCACAGGCCAAACTCACCGCTAAGGAAAAAGAACAAACAGTCTTTAAACAGTCTTTAAGCAAACCTTTTCTTCAGGTGCCTACGCTCTCTGAAGTTATCTTTCTTGAGAACTAAACAGTTTTAGGCAATCATCATCGCTTATCTGCCACTTCAATAGCATAATTTTATCTGGCAGGCTAACATGTATCATCAGATTCAATTAAAACAAAGATTTCTGCATCAAAAGCAGCTTGGACTCACCTTCCTCCACCAAAAGCTAAGGAATCCATATCTCCTTTGATGAAGAACATGTTGTCACCTGTCCATTTGTACACCTGTTGCAGACACAACAGAGTATATATTAGAAGATATTGCATGACATATTCAGTGTTGACATAATCTAATATTCTCTGTCCAGTAGTCGTTACCATGATGAGAACAGAGCACCCGCGTGTTTACCTAAGTGGGAGGATCCAGAATTAACATCTGGTAATTCAGTTACAGTTATTAGACGCAGCCGAAGGAAATATCACATCACCAGATTGCTAAATACAACTAAAAATCAACATATAGTGCAAGGCATATCAATCAGTTCTTTGATAGACATTTAATTTCCAGCCACTATGAATAGAACTGTTAGGCGAGTGTGGCATTTTTCTAATTATTCTCAGGGTATAAGTTCTTGTTTGTAGAAAAATGAGATGATCCCGGTGAAAATCGGTGCAGTCAGTGTGTTGCTCTCAGCCCATTCATCTCAGTGTCCCTGTAAACGCTCTCAACAAGAGAGCTTAATCAAGAATGCAAGTTACAAAACACTAAATAGCACTGAGTTGAGGCTTTAGAGAACTTCTCAAAGTAGAAAAAAAAAACACTTTTGATTGTATCATATGTAATGACGTATAGACATATTTATCACAGCATGTGAGTGTCACATGCATCAACAACAGCATGTGACTAGCAAGCACACTCTCAGTGTGCATGTTATATGGTGCATCGCACTACACTCAAGTCTCATTTTATTTTGCAATGTTATGTTAAGTAAATTATATGTATTAGTATACACACTTTGCCTAACCGAGTCTTTTTCAAACTTTCTTTGATGTAAGAAACAATATATTTTAATTCAGTATTAATTGCAATTTCCTGCCACTTGGGTGCAGCGGAACAAGCTGCAAACACAACAGCTTATTCACACATCCAGCAGATATATATAAATCCAAACAATGAGTGAAAACATGCAACAAGTTCTGGAGAGCTGCGGGGAACTGATCATTCTCTGCAAGTGACACCTTTCCCATTACACACAGTCATTTGATCCATTGTTCATATAAAAATATTGATTAGTGCAGCTTAAAGCAATATCAGGCACATGTACGTCAGTTCTGCTGTATGTCCTCTTATCATGAAGTATACTGTATGTTAACAAAACTGCACATTCAAGTATCCAACTGTAACTGAATTTTGGAAAATGAAAATTCTTACAGAAACCCAACATCTTCAAACTGAGGAAGATAGTGTACCTCAAACTCTGGGTTGAAGGTGAAGAGGAAGGTCTCTCCTGTGCCATAAAAGCCATCGCTGACTTTAAAGGGCTCAGATGCCAACGCACCAAACACCTGGAGAAACAAAACAGAAGAACAACTGACTACTGTACACTTAACATGAATAAGAGAATTATTAGAAAATGATTACCGCTATAACTCAGTTCCAACATATTACAGCGTACTACTGTCGTGCTGAATTTGCAGCTTACCTGGCCATCGCTGTCCTTTATAACCATGAGCACAGGGGTGTCCTGGCCCTGCATGGCTCTGTACAGCGTCTTAATGCTCATGCCATGCTTTGATGTGCCAAAAGCCAGCGTCCATGGGTACCCAATGGTCCGTGGTGGGAGATTCTTGGCAAGCTGTGGGTGGGAAATAATAAAGAAAAAGGAAGGATGGAGGAGGGTAAAAAAGAGAGAAAGGAAATGAAACAGAAAGGCCACAGCCACCAATGCTCAATTACATCTGCGGTGACCTTTTAACACTGTCTGGCGTTTAAAGAAGAGTAACAGGGCTCCAAACACAGAGCCGTCTCAAGAGAAAGAGAGGTCCAGCGCTCCCTGAGAGAGCCTGCTGCCCTGCTGCTGACAGACTGAAGGATTAACAGTGGCTGTGGTGCATGGGGAGATAAAGCCGACTAAGGTGCTGGAGGAGCAGTGCAGTGCATGCTTCATTTTAATGGACAGATAACACAGACACTGACTAAAACATGGAATTAAAGTGACAACTTTTAGCAATATGCTGCACCATTTTCTCTGTATGGAACAAAAGGCCATTAAATGTTGCGTTCGCTCTCCAATAACTCATCAGCCCCTTTTTTGCTTTTTTCTTGTCGGTTCAGCACTTCCTCCTCCAGTGGTGGAGCCGAAGCAGTCGTGTAATCAGCAGGCTGGAAACAAAGCCACGAGGAGATGAGCCCCGACTCGGCTCACCTCTGCACAGCTGTGAGCTGGGCCTGAGCTCCAAGCTCCCTCCTCAGGGTGATTAAGGGAAGCCACATATTGGCAATCTATTGGTCAATATGCCAACTGGGACTCATTTGGAGCTGTGCATGTGTGTCTGTGTGTGTATTAACACACAATGCCTGCAGGGCATACACCACGCCTCAAACAACATACAAGTGTAGTGACTTAGAAATGCCTGTTTCATGTGTTTCTCACAGGTTGTTCCCTGTGCAGATCCATTTTACATAATTTCATAAAAAAGAAATCAAAGGTTTCTTCATGTTCTCTGCTGTAATTCTTAATCAAAAATATAGTGCAAGTTGTCACCTCAAAATCTGCAACTCTGCCACAGAACAACCCACCGACTCATAGCTTACTGGCTTCTGTGTCTGATGTAAGGAGTCATCAGGTCACATACATGCTGACGATTCTGTCTATAAATACTATTCTTCCTGCTGAAGGTATTCCTCTGCCCCCCTAATAGCTGTTGGGTAGGCAGATGTGTAATTGTTATTACAGCAGTGAGTACATTTATTCCCCAAGCACACTGCTGACAAATGATCCTGAACAAATTACTTTTGTTTTAAACGCATCAAATTTGAAAGTGAAATGACTAGCAAATCCTCAGTTTTGGCATTGTTAGCATTCAAGCCAAACACATGACACACGCTGTGTCTCAATTTGGATACTTCCGTTAGTACACTTCTATGTAATACACTGTGTACACTACGTACTTACTTACGTAGTGCGTGAATTTGCACTTACAGGAAATAATGATTGCGACATTTGACCGCTTCTTCTTCTTTTTAATGGTGACTTGCAACAGGGCGGCGCATTATCGCCAACATTTGACTGCGATTGTCGCCTGCTAAAATATCTGCCAGCTTGTTTGCTCACTTGACTTCAATTCAGTTTTATTAAAAATGAGTAAAAACGAATTTGGTTTTAATTTTAGTGCAGTGTTCACCGTAACAATCACAACCGCCATTTTCATAGATTGGTGGTCCCTCCCCTTCTGCTACATAGCCAAGATGGCGACAGGAGGTACAATTAACTTTACTAGCCACGTTTTGAGCGAGAGCCTTATTGTTCAGACATTCGTCCATGCTAAACAGTTTTAATTTTATTCTTGGTTAATGATTGGTTAATGAGGGTCGGCTATCGGTCAGAAAAAATAATCTAAATTAGCATCTGTAGTCAAAATACAACTACAGTGCCCATGTTTTGTGGAATAAATAAACATGTCACCCAGTGCAACAGCGTGGGGCTCATTGATGTAACAACAATGGAGCTGTATGGCACAGAGGAATAAGATATATCAGGCTTTGGATACACACAACAACTTATTGCTGGTTTTGGTCTTTTCACGTAGAAAAGACCAAAAGAAAAGTATAGAAGATCGCCTGCCTTATCTTTTAAAGTTTGATTGACATTTCGATACACACAGTTAGATAAATGATACGTTATGTGGCAGGTCTGTACAACAGTCTGTACCTTCTCTATCTGGTCGGCCTCCAGGAGATCGCTGGGTTCTCTGAGGTTTGGTTTGAACGTTTCTGGCTCCAGCTCGGTCTTGATGGATGTGCCAAGCTTTGAGTTCACCTCTTCCTTGGTGGTGATCTGCGAGTACAAATAAATGTCAGATATGCACATACGCTGACGAGGAGTAGTTTAATTCCATCTTCCATAAAGCACTGATACTGGGTGGGTTCAATTATAGCTACTGGCATCAATCTACAATTTTTGTTTGTTCATATCAGGCTACTGACACAACAGATTCAACTAGTGAAACTATGTAGAGCAGTAACCACTAACAAGCTGTAACCTACAATAGCTTTAGGCTTAGATTATTTTTACAGTCAGTGACATGGGCATAATGTAGGATCTGAAGTAATAAATAATGAACTCTACAAAGTAGAAAAGGTTTAACTTAACAACTCTAGGATAAAAGCTGGGATGTCAGGGGTAACATGAGGAAACTAGCCTTTAGCCATAGCCTAACCTGAGCAACAAAAGCTCCCATTTTAAATCCAACCGTTTTCCTGCCACAATTATAAACACAGCATTTGCTAGCAACACACTTATAATCCAACAATTTGATGATGACAGCTGAATATCTTGCTGCCACTCTCCGATGCCAGATGACTAGGATTGGTTTGGCAGGACTAGGAGAGAGCGGGCCGGGCAGAGACGCTGTCTGGGAGAGGAGAATGCAAAGTGAATAGGAAATCAACCCAATGAATAATTTGTACTGGGCTGTTTGACATTTTCTCTGACCACCGGACTGTTTGGGTTATTTATCTTTCTCGATAACAGAGGCTGATTGTGGGGCGCTTTCACCACCGGTGGCTGGGATGCTCTCGTGTTTCACTTCTCATTCAAATAGGACCTACCTGCATTGTCCTCAGAAAACATCATTCACCCTGTCAGGCGAGTCTTACTTCCACCCTCTCACAGACTCACCATCTCTTTGTCCTTCAATACTTGGACTGTCTCTTGCTCTGTCCTCACGCAGGCCACATTCTTTACATTCAGCTCATTCGAGCATCAAAGACAATTATTCTTTTGCAGAAAAAGGGAAATTTCCTACAGAAACACCCATTTCCATTTGGCCTATATAAAATCAACATATTTGTCTACAGCCAGTACAAACAACTAAGTAATAACTACCTAATAACCAGACTGATCTAGTGGGTTGAAGCACTAAAAACGTCATGGCAACAAGTCTAAGAAGGAAAGCCTGACACATGGAGATAAGGCTGCTGTCACGTGAAAACCTCATCACTCCAAACAAGCCAAGTTTTCTGCAATGAATTGATAAAAACATTTTCAAATGCTTGAGAAGTTATTCCCAATTTATCTTGTACAGCAAGTTTTGAATAGGTTTTGTGAACACAAACGCTCATGAAACCCACTCAACCCATAACTTTTATGTAAGGCAATAGGAACATGTGTTTTTGAGGTTAGTATGCAACATCAGCAGCAGCCTATGGGAGGCCATGTTGGTGCGGACAGGCAGCAGCAGGGCTGGGCAGAGCAGGGGGGGGGCAGACAGGGCTGGTCAGGGCACCTGGAGTCGTTTGCAGAGCGAGCGCAGATCTTCACTGTTTAGTGCATCAATCCGACGGTGGTACTCCGTCAGAGACACTACCTGGTAGTACAAAGACAGGAACAGGTGGAACATAAAACCCCGCCAGGTCTACTGATAGCCATGGGAAGGAAATGGTGAGTCTTGGAAGGTATTATGTGCACTAAGTAGTGCGATTCCAGCAAACTTAACACTGCTCTTAACTGTAACAAAGACTTAAGGCCACTGTTAATAAGAGTTTACCTTGGGTAAAAGAGAAGGGGATAGGGGCATTTCAGAGCACTCAGTCATTTTGCATGTTTGTGTAATATGTTTAATATCACCACCAATAGATGCTTCAGTTATACTAAAAGTTAACTTAGACCAAAGGCTAGAAACAACACTGCAGCAGAAAGCAAACTTTAGAACCATTAACGTTTCTCTAGTCAACCCAAAATGCAAAACAAATTTTTAAGAGTGAGAAGGCTACTTGTCAAGTCCATGAACAAGAACCCCACTCTCTGTTTGTCAGGAGCAAACAATCCACAAAACTACAGCCCAGACAGACCAACACGAACTGCTAAGCATGGCTACATTCCAACAAAGTTACACCCCACGCTGCAAACTCCACTGAGAGCTGCTGCCTCTGTTCTGCCACTGAATGAACGTTGGCGTTTAATAGTCCACTGTGTCTCAGTACAGGAAAGATATTTAAAACCTGATGCACGAGATAAACAAACAAACACAAATACCATACATACACACAGTTATACTAACTGTTCCAGGTCCACATTTCAATAAACTGTCTGGGCACAGATGTCATAGCTGTCTTTAATTACTCTGTTTTTTTCCCCTTTACAGCGGAGATAATCTTTCACTTACCTTGTTGCTATTGGTGTAAATAACTTTTATTGGTACCAAGCTGCCTCTTTACAGCTCTCAATAATGTAGCAGGGAGGGTAAACTACAGCCCTCATGAAAAATACATCTGTGCCTCACCTCACCTACAGCTGAAGACACTTATTGCATTTGTAACCTGAAAAAGGGTAAGCTAGCAGCATGCTAGCCTGCTGCAATGTGAATTAAATGCCTGTTATCTGAAGAGATCAATGTCATGAGAAAGGTCAGCATCTGGATGTGACCAGTGAATTAAACACTGTCATACAGCACAAGAGGCTAATTAACTTAACAGTTACTTAACAAGCTATAAACTCAACATGATACCTGGTAACTCTGTCAAAATGTCTGGTAATGTAAGGTTAAAGAAACTGGTGAGTGAAAAAAGGAGCTGCATCTTTTGACTTAACACCTTGCACTGGAAACTTTCAGACAGCGCTACAGAGCCACACACATCCTATTACACTGTGCCGAGGGGACAGACAATGGAGAGAGCACCGTCCTGACTGCCAAATAGTGGTCAGATAGTGGCCACTTTGTTTAACATCAGTCACTGAACTAGACCGGACCGGCTAAAGGGCTAGCAAGCTAGTTAGCTTCACGAGCGAGCTAGCATGGCTTGCTAATAACAACAGCAAGAGTACATACACGAACATACATCGCCGGAGACTGAAAACATGAACTAGGCACTAGGAACATACACAGGTATACTTAGGGGTCAGCTGTTTCTCTTGGTCTTTCACCCTCCTAGAAAACATGTCTTGCTTTCTGGGCGAGGTTGAAGCTGGAAAGTCACATTACAGGTCCTTTAAGTTCTCCCCGCGTAGCCCCGAGACAAGAAGACGGAGTTAGTATGAAGCCTGGCAGCCTGCTTGACTAAAATACTAACATGTTTTCCAGTGGGGTCTCTATACCGTATGATTTGTGTGACATCGGTAAAATCCAATAACAATACGGGACAGGAGGGAAACCGGCTCCCCATTGGTTAAAAAACGATGATCCCGTCCCATAACCGACAGAATTTAAAGACACAGTAACACCACTATCCCATGAGGTACAATTTCTATAGATTTTGACAGATAATTTCCCAGAGTTGCAAAAAACGAAATAAAAATAAATAAATAAATAAATATGAAACTTCAATTAGCTTTTGAAGTCCATTTTGTCAGTCTTTTTGTTGAACAAAACTCTATTAGTTAGACAAACCTCTTTTAGGAAAACACATCTATTTTGTTCCTTAAAGCCCCATGCAAAGAAAGTGTTGCTTTAAATTCACGTTCTGTCAAACAGGACAAACTAAAGCAGCAGGTTCCTATTTACTTATTCAAATGTAATGGATCATGTACCCTCTGTTTGCCAAGAAGTCCAGGGACAAACAAATCAGTCCACTTTGTTACCTACATCATTCATTTGCATTAAAATTTAAATCCAGGCCACTGCTTCCATCGTATCAATTTCTTCATACAATGAATGCATCCTTTTCATTATCCACAGGTTTGTAAACAATCTCATTTGACCAAAACCCATCCACGCTGTACGTGGTGCAGCAACGTGCACTAACAGTGCTGAAAATCTAGATGGATATCCCAACCATACTTCCTAGTCTTCCTTCCACATTCTGTAAATGTGCAATAATGACACTTTGAGAGGTTAGTTTGACAAAAAAAAAAAAGAAGACAGATTGAACCCATATCAGTGCCACATGAGTTTGGGGGAACAAAAAAAAAGTTGCATATGTTGAGCAACTCATAATGGTGTTAGCCTTTTGCCATTCAGCAAAGTAAGTTGCCAAATGCTGACCAACACTAGTGACAGTCACACAACATGTGATGGGACTACAATACACTGACTGAGAAGAGTAAACAATTACACAAACATGCAAAACACTTTGGTTGGAAGCTCAGAGAAGCGCATTTCCAAGCAAAGCAAGTGTTCACACAACTTACATAACTTAGATGTGATAGAAAGTTCACACAAAAATTTACCATCAAATCAAGAAATATGCAGCAGTACATAGAAGTGCAAAATACAGAAGCAGAATACAGAACTAAAGCTTGACGACTACACAATTCTGATGGATTAAAAACCAAGATCAGCACAATACATTTGCACTATGCATTGCATAATGAAATCAAATCAACACAATTATTTAACATGTAGTTTAACATATAACAATAAACTTAATACACCACTTAAGATTCTGGTTTCACATGTTATGGATTAAACCATAGTGGAGAACTATACTTAATCCATGTCTGTGAGGCTTGAGACAACACAACAGGTGCACTTTAAGCAAGGTGACAGAACAGTTGTGTAGACCTTACCTCCCATTCCTTGACATTGAGGTCAGTGATGAGCTCGTCCTCAGCTGTTTCTGACACCTCATTCTTCTTGACAACCATAAACCCAGGCTCTTGTCCCATCCCCTTGACCCCCTCACCGTACATATCCGGGCTCCACTGCATAAAGAACACGTACAGGTGGTCTGACCTGGGGGCAGAAACACAGGAAAAACTATGAGAGAAGAGGCTTGGTTCCTAAATGCTGTAGAGACTTAGTTAAAAAAAGAGAGATGAGATGTGACATTCAGTGCCTCTAAAATGTCAAGGCCAGTACCAAAGACTACAAGGTAAAATCCAACACTGGGTGGTATCAACATTTTTACATTGTGACTTTGACTTGATTAAAAATCATTTATAACATACTGTAATTGTCCATGATTAGCTGCAAGAAATGGTGAATTGGTCATTGGTCAAGAACTGCTCAATATTTCAAATGTTAAAGAATTCTCAAACGGAGGCTTTTCAACATCTCCAGACACTCCTCTCTGCTCATACTGCTGAACTGTTAAAGCTGCTTTGCCTGTGTGACACTGTGTGTGTATTTTGTGACACAAGCTATCACTTTGTGCTGAAGTGTAGGTACATTTGGGTACAAATGGTCTTATAATACACACAGTTAAACCTGCATACATACCTGATGCTATTTTTAATCCACCTTTAACTCATATTGTACCTGTATCATATGCTTTTTGGATTTTGTCTGTATTGTATGCTTTTTATCACAATGTAGTATTTTTTTAACTTTTGTACATATTGTATTATTTTTATTCTAGGATGCCTAACAACATCAGGTAAAGGGACTGCCGATGAAAACTACCTCGGGTGCATTTACATTGTCCCTTTTCAAATAAAAAATAAATTAAACATGTAAACAGATTAGGACATGATATGATAGTATGGCATAACTCATGAAAAAGTTGGAAAAAAAATACATAACAGTTTGTGTGACACACGCTGTGGCTGGTAGACATGAAAGGGCTGTGGCAGACTCAGTAGGCTGAGCTGTATTCAGTGTCATGGTTGTGTATGGCTCATTCAATAGCCTCTCTTTCTTCCCACACCATTGCCAGGACACTTAAAGACACATCATGCGGGTCGCCTCCCATCTAGGTCAAGCTACAGAGAGTCTAGCAGCGTCTGAAGAAAAGGACTATGAGCTGCTGTGTTGTCAGTTCGAATAGCTTATGATCACTCCTCCCACACACCTTGGCCTGCTTGCAGTGCCAGGAAAGACAAGTTAAAAATAATGAGTAGTAACATGCACGAGCCCTGTCTTTTAATACTAGCTTTGAATCTGCCATGTCCCTGGGCTATCATCCCCGAGAGTAGCATGCATCACAGCAAACTTGTTTACCAGGTGGGAAATGCTGTAGCTAAGCAACCCTGTGCATGAAAACAACAAACCTTTAACAAGCAAGACTTCTGAAGTTCATCTTGAATAATAAATTGAGGGGGATTTCAGTGTCATTACTGCACTCAGCCCCTCAACACATCGCATAACCAAGAAGCATTTCTGGTACCATGACTAACTAAAAAGGACATGCCTGTTTGTCTGATTCAAATGTGATTAGCGGCCTGAGAGAACACCATATGTGTTGCTGCTGTAAAACTATAGACACATGTACTGATAGCAGGAGAGGGGCTGTGAAGGTTGGTCAAATAACTGATCTGATTCACCTCATGAAATTATTTCCATTTTTGTCCTTTTTATGTCCTCCTCTCTAAAAAGATACAATAGACGAAGTAACATCACTGTGCTGGAGACAGAGACCAATGACTTTGGTATGTCTAATCAATCAAAGATTTAGCTCAAATGAATGGCTTTTTTAATCAAAGCGACTTATTAAATTTAGCTATTGCTGCAATTAGGATTAATTCTCCACATAAACATATTACGCAACATATTTTCTTGTAATGTGTCTCCTTCCTGTGTGAAGAGCTCTAATGTAATTATGACTACTGCTGATTTGGCAACTGTACATCCAGACGGAGCGATCCAACTTGGAAAAACACAAACAAGCCAAGGCTATTTTCAGTTGATATGAAACATAACACATTTCAGCATAGGTCAGAAAAAGTTCATGAACATCTTTGTGGATGAAACGAATTCGGAGGATACAAAATTAGGAAAAATATGAGCTTTGGAAAGACCATGCAGCTAACTGCTTCAGCAGGTCCTTACTGTTGTATGGGTCGTGTGTGTGCCCTGGTGCAGGAATAAAGTGTGTGTGTCCCTGCAGAGGGAATGAATAATAAATAATTTTGCTGTCTGGCAGAAGCCGCAGAGGGAGTCAGACTTGACAAAGAATGCATATTTGATTGGTTTCAAATTTTAAAAGGAGTGGAGGTGAGGTGCTTCAGTAACTCAGCTGACTATTGTGGTGTGTTAGGACTATGTTGGATCGCATGAGGTCAAATCCCTGCAGCTTTCTACATTAAAAACGAAGTCTGCTGCACTGTGGACTAATCACCATCTTTAACAGAGGCTGCTATTTCATGTATTTTGCTTTTTTTTATTTATCCCATTTTAAATATTGTTCCATGTAATCAGGTACAGCACTGGTTCAGTGATTTTAAAGCCTGTTATTTAGGCTACCACAAAAGTTTCATTCAAATGCATTCTGCCCAGGGGTAGTGGGAGGTGTAGCAGAGGTACTGACCTCTCCTGCGGCACAGCAAACCAGTACTCGTGCTTCTTGCCCTGCTGGGCATACTGCTGCATTGAGGCGCTGGCGTTGGAAATAAACGTCTTCTTCATGGGCTTCCCCACCCGCAGACACAGGAACTTGTGAGTGCGGTGCTTTCGCCTCTCCGTGGGCCCTGTACCTGGAAGAGGAAATCATCACATGGTCTGCATAAGCACAAACATTTGTTAAGTTATGGCTTAATAGCTATAACAAACAGGACAAATAGTTTTAAAGGTATAGTTCGACATTTTGGGTAATATACCTATTCGCTTTCTTTCCATGAGTCAGAGTTAGAGTAGATCGATACCACTATCATATCTGTACACTAAATATGAAGATACAGCCAGCAGCTGGTCAGCTTAGCTTAGTGCAAAGACTGGAAACAGGGGTAAACAGCTAGCCAGGCTCTGGCTTTTACAACCAAATTTTTGTACAGATCAAACTACTGACATATAACAAATCAGTGCTGATAGGCAGATTTTGTTAGCTTTGGACAGGACCAGGCTAGCTGTTCCCCACTGTTTCCAGCCTTTATGCTAAGCTAAGCTAACCAGCTGCTGGCTGTAGCTTTATATTTAGCGTACAGACATGAGAGTGTTATCAATCTTCTCTCGCAGGAAAGCCAAGAAGCATATTTCACAAAATGTCAACGTTAATTCCTTTAAAAACCATGAGCGCTTTGTTCTGTATCAAATGTCTGTCATCTTAAAACAAAATACATCTTCTTGATTAACTGTGTATTCACTTCCTAATACCCGCTTTATTTATGTGACCTAGTTTTCTATCTTCTATGTACTGGCTACTTCAGCTGGCATTAGTCATTTTGTGGCAGAAACACAACAGATGACAGAAATAAATGGAGTAGCACACTATAACTGACAGCGGCACTGAGTCTTCTGCCCACGGTACATTATCAATGGCCAATTATAAGGTTACAGCCCCCGGAAGCTGAATGAGATCACTGTGCCAGTGACATTACACTGGCTCATATTGTCAGCTCCTGGTTGGGCAGCTCAACCTAACTAGCAATAATGACAGACAAAATAATATTAATTTGCTTAGACAACACAGCTCAGTGGGACAAATTCTATTTTCAAAATACATTAATTCTGTATTAATGCAGCTTGTTTTTGAAGTTGCTGCTGTTACTTGTGTGGGCTGTGCTAATGTGCACAGAATAATGGGCAGCCCTGCTGAGATCCCTGTGAGTTAGAACTGCTTTTGCAGCCCGGCTCTCTGTGTGACAATAATTTGCCAGGAGAAAATGGTAAATCTTTCTCCCACTGTTTTGATCTGTTTCTTCTTGGGGAGAGAAATCCTTTTGGAATCACAACTACGTATCCAACTAGAGAGGGTTATATGGACACGAGTGAGTCAGTGAGTGTGACAGAGTGAGGCCACTGTTTGATAACAAGACCAAAACTGTGCCGACCAGATACTGATTAAAGGATGCTGCCATGGTTTTGTATGTTTTAGCCTATTAACTACAAATTGCATAGTATCTGCCAGACATACTGCTTTCCATTTATTACAGTACACTGAACATCATCTTGCTGGAGGTAGGTAATCCATCACAGTGAACATTCTGCTACCTTTATTAAGTTACAGTATGTTGTCACTGTGCGGTAATACAGTGGAGAGAAGGGGCTATTTTAAAACTACTTGCTGGTGTGTTCAAGGATACTCTGACATCGGTAATTTGAAAGTATGCTACTGAAAAGTACTACATTTACAAGTTATGCTGTCAGGAAATCAAACCTGGAGGGCAATGATGTGATGATGTGAAATTGGCCATTGTGTTTTTCATGAAACAGGTTTCAGGATAAACTTGTAGCATTTTTTTCCTTCTTCTTATTTGGTGTACAATTTATTTGAAATTTTGCACATACATATATGTTATTTGAAAGTATACAGAAGTACACATAAATGTTTTATATACGTTACTGGAAGATGTCTTGTATTGTCTCATATTTATTGTCATGTTATATTTTTGATAAATAGCAGTGTCTTGAAACCCAGCGTGGGATGGACCAAATGTTTAGCATGACCAGAAATCTATCTACCAGTATTTGACAGGTTAAAACATCTAAAACCACTAGTATGATCCTTTAATCTCAAACTAGGCAATGAACACAAAATAAGTCTATTCCGGGCTTTTTTGGAATTTAGTATTTGTCTCGATCCACATGAAAGCAAAACCACAGAAAGATGTCAAATGTAAATAACACCTCTCTGAATGCTGTCTCAGGAGGTGTTTTGATGTTGGGATTCATCACCATCGTGTTTCCCCTTTGGGTACTAGGTGTGTTTGTGGCATTGTCGTGTTTGATAGGCTTTAGCTTATCGCCCAGAGGAGTGGCCCAGACCACCAGAGCCGGAGATCAAAGAGCTGCATAAAGCCCCATAAAGCCCGGCTAGCTCCGCCAAACAACAGAGAGGCTGCCATTTCCCTTCGTTCCCTTCCAATTACTAGCACCAAGGCAGAGTGGAAACGGAAAGATTATCAGGAACCAACATGAGAGACGTGATTGTGCAGCAGCCAGAAAGGAGAGAAACTCACTTTGATAGTTTTCAGAAGAATATGGATGTTGGGTTGCAGCTAAAAGACAACATGAGGCCAGATTGATCACCTGAAATATCCTCTACCTGTTTTTCATAAGGTTTAAGTTAAATGTTTTCTAACTGTTACAAAGTAAGTGTGTTTACCCTCTGCAGAGTTCTGTCTGTCGTCCTTTTGCGTCTCCTCTACATTCTCCTTTTCCTCCTTGCCTTGTTGCATAGTGTCCGTTTTAGAGACGTCTGGCCCCTCACTGGCATCCCCCTGTGGACTGGCTGAGACAGAGGTGCTGTCTGTGGCACCAGGGGTGGCGGAGCTTTGGGACCCTGGGCGAGAGGTGCTGCTGCTGGGACCCTGGGCCTGGCTAGTGCTGCTGCTGGTGGTAGTGGGTGTGCTTGGTGGCTTCTCTACACTGTGCTGCTTGGATCCCATGGGGGACTGGCTATCATTTTCTGTGGCAGTGTTTGGTGGATTGTCCTCTGCTTTCGCCGTGGTGGGCCCCTCTGGCTGGCTGACTGAGCTGCGGGCGCTGCCCGGGGCCTGGGAGCCGGCAACGGTGGCCTCCACCTGGGTGACGGTTTGCACAGACTCTGTGGAAGCGCCAGAGGACTTGTCCAGGCGGAGGTCCTCATTAGACGCTTGTTCTTCCTCCCGGATGGGGGACAGCTCCGGCTCGGTGAAGACGTCTTCGGAGATGGAGCCCTCGGTGCTGCGTGGGGCCGTGCTGCTGCTGTCGTTGGCCCCTGGCTCCCTCAGGCGCTGCTCTGGGTCCTTCTGCTGGGAGGGATGTCTTTCAGCTGGAAGAGGCTCCAGGTCACTGGAAACATGAAAGAGAAGCAATAAGACACATGCAACTCCATCAATAATAAAGGAATATAGCATATAGCATGTATAGCATGTAGGTGTGTATTCGACTGTGTGTTCCACATAGGGATTTTCAGCACTGATTTTATACAGGGAAATCAGTTTAGTTGTTATGGATAGTATTACTCAGCCTGTAAAAACAATAGTATGATGTCTTCTGTGGCGTTTATCGGGCATGGAGGGTCTAATGAGAGACACTATTTAGTTGCATTATGGGAAATGCAGGAACCAGCGTTTATGGAACTTGACCCAAACTAGGGAATAAAAGTCCGGCTATCTCTGCGTCTTCTGCTTTGATTTGACCTTTTTTTTATCCGTCTCTTGTGAGTCCCTTAACTTTATAGAAGTACAACACTAAATCTTTGGAGTACACCTTTAATCAATCATCACTCACATGCATGATCAATAATCTATTATTAAAAGTGAGAATGCAAAATTCTTTCCTTGGTGAAAGCTTTATTTTAACAACTGACGTGGGCTATTTTTTGCAACTTTAACTAAATGATGCTCTCACACAAAATTGCTACTTCTGCTCCCAGTCTGCCTATTGTTATTGAAAAAATGGCCAAACAAAATTTAAAAGATGAAACAAAATAACTTTTGTTTTTCTGGACGACATATATTAGATGATACACATGTTGGGCGTTTAAAACAAAGCTGAACTAATTTACGTATCTATCAAGTAAAGACATACAGAGAGCAGCCATGATCTCCTTAGAACAGAATCATATCTTATTGGTTTTGATTTAGGAATATGAGCATATCTAGTAGTTTTGGGTCATTTATTTATGCAGTCTGTTCACTGTGAACACTTTTGTTTCAGAGTTCAGCAAATCAGTTTTGCAAGACAGGAATGGTAACAAAAAGAAAGCAGAAACCACAGTAAGCTGGTTAGATGAACTCAGATCCATGTAAACACCTTTTACCCTGTCAGTATGTTTTTGTTTCAGCACATTTTTAAGAGTGATTGGCCAATCGGCGTATAAAGTTAATATCCTATAGCTGTATTTCATTTTATGTACAACAAATCCCAAATCTATGGAATCAGATTTGTGTCAGAAACAAAACTTTTAAAATATCAAATACAAAATAAGATTCTGAGAGAGAATAAATCTCACTGAAGCAAAAAAAAAAAAGTCATCTCAAAAGTAAAACTTATAACTTGCAAACAAATTATTTGTGTTTCCATTTCTGGTTCTTGAAAACCTCAAATGAGATTGTTTGCAAACAACACTTGTATATAACCAGTACACGCCACAGAATCCCATCCTGCAGGGCACTTGTTGCTCAGCTGTGTGTTCAGACGGGGAGAGAGAGGTCAGCAGAGGGAGAGAGAGAGAGAGGAGACAATGGACCACAGCTGAGAAAACAGCTGGGCCTGGCACAAAAAAACAGTCATTAGCCAGCACAATAACTGCTCCACGGGCAACACTCAACCGGCTAAATACAGCACTGCTCAGACCCTGCTACCACCAGAAGAAACAGAAAAAAATGACTCTGCAGGGTTCCTAATACTACACCATATTTGTCCTTGCATAAATTTGTCTTCAACAACACTAAACAATCCAAATTAAGCAAAAAAAAAAAAAAACTCTGTGGGAGGAAACACAAGTGAATCCTCTGAAGTGGCTGCTTCCTGCTGCATAAAGAGTTGAGCAATCAGAACGTGGGAGGGTGAAGGCATACTTCATTAACCCTGGTGTAATTGCGTTTCCTTTTTATTTTGCTATGTGCGGGAACAGAATTAAACTGTCGGTTGGTTGCTGATGCAATCTGACCATGGGTGCAGCAGAGAATGACATTGATTACAGCGAGGTTGCTGCATTTCTGTGAGGGTGAGGGTGGGAGAAAGACACGTGGACTTTAATTGGGGAGGAAGATATAAAGTGTAACTGTAAGAACAACAACGTATATATAGGAGTACATCAGAGTGAGAAGTCAGTGTTAGCATCTACAGCTGCATATACTTTAAATAATTACATGTGTAGTCATCATAGAAGTCTTTTCCATACATATGCCAATCAGAGTTTGTCAACAACAAAGTGCATGTCAATGTTTTTTCTTACTCTGGTACAGCCTCTCTGATCTTGGGGTCAGTGATCTCCTTGAAGATGGCGGCTGACTGTACTTCCTCCAGAGGACACATGATGCCGTACTCCTCGCACCCGTGGGCCTGAACCAGGGGGTCCATCCGGTGAGGGTCGAACATGATGTTGTTGGGTGTCACCAGCAACACCCCGCTCACCGCACCCTGAATCAGCCCGGGAAAAAAGAGGGATGGGTGAGGAACGACGGGATCCATCAGAACTTTTAACACATAAAAAGGAACAGCTTAGCATGTTCATCTACCAGCAGAAGATAAACAACTGGAGACCAAATCCATTTGAGACCACAAATGTCCTAAATCAAGTAGAAGTTATTGACTGCTGGCGCTGACCACTTCAGTGCTTTCATTTGGTACCTGGGAGTGAATCAGCAGCGGTTCGATACCATGGATCTGTGTGTGTGTGTGTCTGAGACTTTCAGACAGGCAGTGACGGACCAGCTGGGTAGAGCCTGTGTGTATTTCAATGTAGGACGTCCTGGGAGCTGGCTGCCATCCTGCCTGCTCTGACTCAAACCTGACCAAATCACAACACACACACATCCAATCTGACCAGTGTGTGTGTGTTCAAATGTATCAAAAGTAACATTCAAGTGCGTGCACTGTATGTTTTCTCACCTTTTACTCACTATTGATGTTATTGTTTTATTATCCTACTAAACTGCATGTTATTTTTAGAACGTCACTTTGGGCTCTGGGAAATTGTGATGAGCATTTTTCACAATTTGACACTTAATGGACTAAACTATTAATCAATAGTTTAGTCCATTAAGTGTATTAATCAAGCAACTGTGAAAATAATGGGCAGATTAATTGATAATGAAAATAATCGTTGGTTGCAGCCCTAAATAACACTATCAGATTTAGAATCAAATCCTGGTTTTACAAGAAAAGTAATGAACAGAGATAAAGAAGGCTTAAACACAACATTTAACCGTACTGAAGACCTTTTAAGATCCCCAATTTAGATAACTCGGTTTACAACAAAACTCCCTCTGAACAACATTAACTACAATCAGCAGAATTAAAGTACAGTCAGCAGGAGAGATGGTTCTCTTCATGTGCTGGTCTACAGGGTTATTCAGATCTGCTCACACGTGGCCACAGCCCACCTTCCTGGTTTCTTAAATTAAAAAACTGAAATGCATTTGTTTTATAAGCTATCAGTACCCATATAGCATTTTCTTTCTGAGCGCCAGCGTCTTTTTCAACTGTTCCCAAAGAGAAGCGAGCGTATGCGGCTGCATGCGGCCGCCTAGAGAAAAAGCACTGCACCCAGCGTGTTTTTTCAGGGCACTCTGCCTTTTTTGTGCGGCTGCTCCAAGCTCTTCTAGTTGAAAATCTCTGAACTCATCAGATGTGCGCTAATGTCGTCATGGTCGCTCCTTTTCAGGCAACCAATCATACATTAGATTGGGCTAGTCACCCTGGTAACCAAGAAAATGGATGAGAAACTTGTTCTAGCGTGTCCGTCTATCCTGAGCTTTATGATATGTCAGACAGAGACAGAAAAGCCCATTTGTGGGAGCAGATCGGCCGGAAACTGAATGTTGCTGGCGAGTGTTGTGCTTTTATCACCCTACACGTTGTAAGCTTGTTGTTAGCTGTGTAGTCACCCCCTTAATGTAGCGTTAAGATATTGTTGTCATAGAAACAAAACCCACGCACCAGTGCTTTTCTGCCAGAAAAAAACCCTATATGGACACAAGCCCTTGGTGATTTCACATATGGCTGAGAATACCATAGACGGTCACAGAAAGAGCAACGGAAACAGCAAAAGAATACTATGTCTTCACAGTAAAAAAAATGAACGTGGTCATCACAGACAGCATTGTGGACCAATTGGATTGTGGTCTGCTAAAGTGAAATACTTGATATTTTTGCTGATTTGTTCTTTGATGTGCAAATTATGGAATCTCAAAAGACTCACGTTATATCTTTGATTGCACTGATGGTTTACAACACTGAACAACAAACCAACAAAATTACAAAAAATGAACAGCTTTACTGTGGAGTTTCATTTTAAGTGCAACATGTTTCTTTTAATTTGTCTAATAATTCCGCATTTACAGCCAATCCTTTGGAAATGTGAAGTGTGTTGAGTACCTGCAGCTGGCAGCTCTGCTGTATGTTTATATATTTAGTTTGATTTGCTGCTAACAATTAATTCTTTTGACGACAGCGGTTTGCTAGCCTGTAACCAGACAAATCTGCAAGCTCATGTTTTATTTTCTCTGGCAGATGCATCTGGTCCCCCTCCCATTCAGACAGATTTCCAGCTGACCTGGTCCGGGTCGGGCCAATCACAACCGTTTATCTAATATGGGGCGGGTTTGATACAATGACTGTACAGAGGAGTGCCGTTGAGGCTTTTTCCTAAACAACCAAGATGGCCGCTGATGTGGAACGTCAATATTTAACAAACTGGACGGTATAATTTCTCTAAAAGAAGAACAAACTGTATCTTACCTTGCCATCAGTGATGTACTTGCAGTTGATCTTGAGGAACTTCTCCGTGAGGGCCTCTTCCTCCTCGGAGGTGGATGACACCACTCTGGTGTGGCGCAGGGCAGAGAACACTGGAGGGTGAACGCCTTCTGGTCTGGAGGGGCCATCAGAGTCCTGGAAGTAGGATGAGTGGGGGTGTGGACATTGGTGTAATTAGCGGAGGGTAGGAACTAGACACCATTTGTTAGTACATACTTTTATAATACTTGATTATAAAAGTATTATAAAAGTATGTACTAACAAATCCAAAACTGAGAAAGGCAAAACGGTGAAATCTGTGTTCCACTTCATCCTGGTGCCTACACATGAATGCATCATGTCTAAATCTCTAAATAGCATTCAACCAAACAGACTAAATAATAAGCACTGTCGAACAGACATTGCTTGGTTCACTTGGTAATCCATGGTGTAACTAATTTGTGTGTCATTTCATCACACTAATGCGTTTGAGTCTCTAAATGTATTATCTATATATAAACAGATATTTTCTGCGCAGCAGGACAATCAGGTTAAAAGAAACCCAATGAAAGCCAAATGAGTGCACCTCCTGTGTGCCTGAGCTTCACACAAGCAATTAAGTGAAAAACATTCATAAGAGATGGAAGCTTTAATTATTGTGCTTTTTGCATGACATGGTGTCTAGTTACTGTTATTTTGACTCAACTGTATATTCGATTCAAGACACTTTGTGCTTGTTTTGCGTCTCTTCGTACTTAGTTTTGCATCTCTGTGGTTGTTTTGTGTCTCTTCGTAGTCGTTTTGCATCTCTCTGTTTTGTGTCTCTTTTGTATTTGTTTTGAGCCTCATCATGGTCGTCTTGTGTCTCTTTGAGGATGTTGGTTGTTTTGGGTCTCTTTGTGATCGTTTGATTGACTTTCCAACAAGAAATGTCAACAGTCACTTCGTACAGAGGTTTGGCTCAGGGGCCCTGGTCCTGCACACAGTAGGTCCGTTCAGTAATCCATCCATGATACTAACAAGCCAACTACCTATCACCTTCTGATTCTGGTAGGGGGACCACCAGGGGTTGGCAATTAGATTCCAGGGGGTCGTGCCACCCCTGGCCACCCTTCTGGCTTTGAGCGACCTTGTGCACAGAAACTGCTTGTATGTGCAGTTGAATGTAAACTGATACCATTAACTCAGTTACTCTTGTTTGTCCACAATCTGCCAGCTGCTCCACAGCTGAGAAGGAATGTAAATGATGTCTCAACTATGTTGTTCTATTATATGTTGACACATACACTATAAAGCAATTTTGTTACTGCTTCTTCATCTACGCCATGGTAACTCTGCAATCTGCTACAGATGGTGTGTCTGCTGGGCTGGAAACACGAGGTGTGGTGGGTTTGGTGTTTCTACCAGTGGCCTGTTGCCATGCAATGTCTGAGCCACAGGGACAGACTGACTGAAGTCTGTCTGAATAACTGTCCACAGGGACAACTGTCTGACTTGGAGACATTTTGTGGGACTGAGCTGACTGTTAGTCTGATTGACTGAATGATGCTCTGCAGGGTGGACTGTCTGTGACACTGAATGACTGCTGAAGGAGTCAGACTGGATGAAGATGATGAGAAGGGAGGAACAAAATAAATAGGGATGAGAAAGACAAAAAGGGAGAAGAAACTGCAGCAGAAGCAACTAAAAAAGGAAAGCAGTGCAAAGCTGCTGTGGAGAAATAAAAAGACAAGGAGATAAAGAGAGGCAATGAAAGAGAGTGATTGGTGTGAGGACAAAGAACAAAAGGGAAAAGGAGGACAGAGAAGAGTGTGTGGGAGTTATCATCGAGGAGGATTTCGACCGGGAGGGGAGGGCGTCAAAAGCTGGTGGAGAAGTGAAGAGCAGTGAAGAGCTTAGAGAAGAGAGCTCAAGCCCATAACAACTGTCTGCTGTCCTCCTGACACCCACCCCCACACCTCCCCCTCTCCGTCTCCCGGCACAGTCGACAAACAGCCTGCAGCTACTGACCCACACCGACACAAGCAGCCCAGACACTGGCAGCCAGGGAAGGCTGAGGGGGCCGGGCCAATCTGTTACAGTCAAAACAAGCCTCTCTGTACAAGGACAGGAGAAAGGAACCTAAAAATGTAAAATAAAGATAAGGAGGAGAGAGATTGCAGCTGAAAGTTTCAAGAACATCCTTGAAACAAAAAAAGAGCAGGATCCCTGATCTATGAGAGCATCTGCTGATGATGATTTTCACATCCGAGGCCCAGGTGTTGAGGATGAGGACTGTGCGTAGGAACTTGTCTGTTTAAACCAGCTCGTCAACCACTTAATCTGAACACACCTCACCTACACAACTGCACTTCATCGCTCCACTTCCCGGCGAGTCACTTCCCAGTGACTCATTCAAGCTGGCCCTTGTGCTCCGAGGTTAAATATGAAAACAGGAGCAGTCTTTTCCACCCCAAAGAAATAAAAGCCAACACTGACTGGAACACACCTGGGACCAGAAACACACACGCTGTCCACATGTGCAGCACACACCTGGGTTGAAATGAACAGCTAGAGATGTCAAAACATGTCCTCCCTCATAGAAATAAACAAGAAACACTGTCTCCCCATTCCCTCTCATTAAGTGTGGCATATCTGAGAAATGGGTGTTATGTGTTGGTAACAAAATAACACCCATCACACGTCCCACACAGTCCACATCAGAGAGGACTGTGAAGACACACTTGCTGTCCATCAGCTGAGAGCTGTGCTCATAAGGCAACACAAGGTGGCAGGTAATGATCTCTTTTGGTATAATGCCAAATATTGACTTGCACAAAGCAAAAATAATAAATAAATAAAAAAATAACGTTGCAATTGCATGTGTACATTATGTTGCTGTGTGGGATGAAATTAGAGTAAATACAGCAAAAAGAGGAAACAACAGTGAGATTAAGTTGGTCTGTTTAATTGGCTGCCAATGGAGGCATATTGTCAAAAGCTGACAATCTGTCCTTTTATTCATCTTTCAATGTGAAATTCTAGTTGGGAAAAAACAAACAAACCATGGCCCATGCGTGGTTCCTGATGGAGAGGATGTGATGATCCTTGCTATATAAATTCTTCATTTCCACCCTACGATTGATTTATTCTCTCAAACAGAACCTGTACAGTCATTCTACATCAGCGAATCATCATGCGATCCAAACCTCCAATCATATCTCACAGATCATGCTGCCAACTCCTCTCTCTTCCCTGTGGTTCCTCCCTGACTACCTGTGCAGTGCTGCTCACTCCTTCCTGCTACGTACTGCTATTCCCTGCTTGTGCTGCTTTCTCTCTCCAACACCTACAGCTGTCTGGTTCCTTATAAACAATACTTTGTTAATTACCATTGATATACTGCATAGCGGCAGGCGTTTGTCGACCTACCCCTTGGCTGTTCATTGCCCTCCAGGTTGAGTTTCCCTGTAACCTTTTGTACAACAATAGTTTTACCTTCATGAAACATGTTCTTAAATTAATTGTATTTGCCTTTAAAAGTTTTAAGCATCGTAGCAGCACGTCTCTAGGGATGGAAATGTCAGTCTGTCGGTTGGTCTAGCACTAGCAGGTTAACATTTGTGGTTTAAAGTGAAACATCCTGACAACTATTGGATGGATTGCTATGAAATTTGGTACAGACTAGGGTTGCAAAGGGTAGGTAAATTTCTGGAAATTTTCCAAGGGAAGTTAAGCTCGGGAATTTTGGAAATGTTGCACAATTTCAATATAAAAACCCGTACATTTTAATAGTGATCTTATTTTGGGGGGAAATACACATAAAAAAGCAATAGTAGGTCTTACGACATGTTTTGGTTAAAAGTATACCTACTTAATTGAACTGTAACCATGCACTGCATTCAGCAGCGCACTCTTCCATCACATGTACAGATAATTTGCCAGAATCCCATTTTATAGGAATTCAGTAGAATTACAACCCTCTGCATGCACAGTGCATTCTCCCATCACACGTGCAGCCCACACTACTGCACTGTCTGAGCATGTAAGGACTACATGCCTTCAGATAACGTTTGATTATATTACTGGAGTGAATATATTTTATATTTTTTATGCTATTTCAGTTAACCAGCAGATAGTAGCCTAAAGCAAAGTACACAGTTTAACACCTTCTGCTAGTTTTTGCTAGCTAGCTGTGACCATGTGGGATGTAACTTGACTGAGCATGCTAAGTGAGGAGTTTTAATTAATCTATTTCCAATTTATTCTTTATTGTAAAACATTTCTTTTATAAATTATTAATAATTTAATAAAACAGCCTGAGCAAATAACCCCTATATTTCCATTTTATTCCCATTAATTCCCATAAATATCTGTTAATTCCCATGGAAAGTTTCCACCTTGACTTTTCATCTCAAATTTATTGTTTGTCCGATACTTTGGTTTATGACCAAACATCTGCAAAACTAATGACATTCCCATCAGCCTCAACTGTACTTTGTGTTTAGTGCTAATTAACAAACGTTAGCATGTCAACATGCTAAAATAAAATGATGAACTTGGTAAACATACCAATATACCAATATAGTATACCTGCTTAGCATCAGTATGTTAGCATTGTCATTGAGCGCATGTTAGCACTCTGATGTTAGCATTTAGCTCAAAGCAATGTTGTGCCTCACAGAGCTGCTAGCATGGCTGTAAACTGTTTTGTCCTGTTTAAAAATGACACTGTGCAGGGTTTACACACTGACCACAACTTTTTACCCAATCCCAGGTTCAAATCCTGCACACTATCACCAAACACACAGGAACACAAACACAAGAGAGGCAATTGTTACTCATTTCAGTTATTATACACTAACTGACCTAAGAGAACTGCAGAAACAAGAGATCACTTTTCTTGATAAATGCTATAGCACATTTTGTCTTTATTGCACTGCCTGAGGAATTTTCACTTGACACTTATTGTACTGTAAGTCACTCTGAATATCTGCTAAATGCCTAACTAAACTGTAAACTGTAATCTCTCGCTCCGTTTTTTCTCAATTAACTGGCTTGCTGACAAAGATTTAACATACTGTCCACTGACTGGAAACACTTAAGATCATGATGGTATTGTTAGTGTTTCTACAGTTAAAAAAATCACACGTCTTTCCAAAAAAAAAGAGTGAGCACCGAGTTCTCTGAGAGGTGTTAATCAGACAATTTGACTCTATTTGGTACAGTGCTATACATACAGCTGGCAGATCAATACAGTTTTAGGCTAGGGAAGTAAAGGCAGCATCATCCTGCCACAGCCACCTCACATATTTCAAGTGAATATTGCTTTTCTGAGCAGCTGCTTTCTTTGCACCACTAAACACCTCTAATATATGACCGGTGTTTGTCCTGCAATGGCCTCTAAGGCATCCAATATTTTCTCAGCTGGTGCTGGAGTGTGGTACTGTGAGGGATGAAAGTAAACTCGCCTGTCTCTTTATTATGCCCCATATTAACCATCACCTTCAAACAGACTTTTCATTTAAACTGCTAAACCGCACAGGTAAGGTAAGGTAAGGTAAGGTAAGAGACAGCAGAAAAAGGGTGAAGAGCTAACACAGCCTCACTGAAAAATTCCATAATGAAGACAAACAGACTTTATTTGACCTTATTTGAGGGGAGCCACGACTTGTCAGTGTCCTGAAGTGACCAGATTCCAGTCAGTCTTGGAAACAGGATTTTTTCAGCGTGCGTGTGTCATCAAAGGGAGGGAAAGAGCATAGTGGACTGGCTGCTGCACTGAAATCCAAAGATGAAAGAGCTGCTGCTGCTGGTCTCAGACTACGAGTAACCGCTGTGGAGGGGAGAGGAGATGAGGGAGGGAGGAGGAAGGTAGGATGGAAGAGTATTGAAATGGATGTACAGGAAGAGAAACGCTGAGGTGAGAAAAGGAGAGGAGGGGTGCTGTGGAAAATAAGGCCAGACGGGGCCACCAGGAGCTTGTCTCTGAGAGTTTTGCGGAGGTGGATGGAGCATGGCATCACAGTAATCTACTCTACTGGAAGCTGTGAGGGTGGTTGACACTGATGGTGGGGACAGGAGATGGGTGTAACAGTGTTAGATGACAGCTGTGGTGGGGCTACAGAAATCAATATCCTTTTAGTTTCCAACCAATATTTCTCTCAGTTAAAAGTAGAAGTGAAAAAAATCTAGAAAGAGGCTGTGGCTCCTGTGAAATATGGCTTCTGTCCAGTCGTGGCAGTAAAACACAGAGGGATATATTGTAAGTATGAGAGGCAATATATCAATAAAATACATTCTGTGTAGTCCATATTAAATAAAAAAGTAATGTTCCCTATACAATTGTCATTTGTTTAACAAATCTGGCAAAATTTATTTTAAATGTATATTAGTTGCATTTGTCTCTATGTTATAATAAAGATTTCAGAGAGGAGGTCTGCAGCTTTGACCTTGACAGTGACACATGGTGCAATCAAAAACCGATCCACAGCTCCACCTTGTGGGCATGGTTGTGTTCTGCAAGAGGGAGTACACAATGGTTGGCATTCATCAAACGTCAGTAGCCAGAAGTCCTCAAGTGCAGTCTGTACTGTTGTTCATAACACCCAAAATTACAGCCCAATGCCGAGCAGACACCCCGATGAGCTGATATACTGAATCTGTTATGCTAAAAAACAAGAAGACCAGTTCAAAAGACATAATATCTTCAAGTTAACCACAGGATTCTAACTAAAAAAACCTGTTCACTTGAGTGAGATCATCATAAGCATATCTGTGTGGCACCAGATATATAGGTAAGCCAAACTGGTTCTACTTCCTCCACTACTAATTTTAGATCACACCCCAGTGGAAGAGAGGAAGGAAGCAAGGAGGGAGGGCAAAAGAGGTGCCAAAAGAGGAAGAGACAGAGAAGGTCACAGTTGTAGCTGTGCCACCACGGTGAGTAGGCGTGCGTGCGTATCAGTATGAGCAGGAGGGGGGTCTGGATAGGACAAAGAGGACGAGCCTGCCCACACAGATGACCAGAGAGCAAGTGTGCCAGCGAGCCGGTGGTTGCCAAATAATCCAACGACAGCAAGATCGCCAGTCGGAAAGTCAGCCAGCTACCCGCGCACGCACACACACACACGCGCACACGCACACGCACGCGCGCACACACACACAGAAATCCAGACACAGCCAACGATCCATGCCTGCAAGATGTGTTACTTTTTGCTGCCAATACCAGCAGGCCAGCAGGCAGACCGAGAGCATAAAGACACTTCAGAGCTGCCTTACTTGGCCTTTAGCTCTATCAGAGAAACACTGAACAACATGGCTGGATGGCAAAAAAACTTTTACCTTGCTAACTGAAGCATGGATAGTGTTGTATAACAAGTGCATCAAAGCATATGACTGATTCATATTTCACAGTAGATACTCTACAGACTTTTGATTTGACAGTTCTTTTCCCTTCTACCTCAGTATATATATATATATATATATTCACTTATATGTTAAACATTTTTAAAAACTCATCTTTTTATTCAAGTAAAAAATTATGTCAAACAGCACTTTTGTCACATCGGAACCTGACAAATTTGCTGTTTGTTTGAGGTCAATCTTTAACTCCAAAAACTGAAACTCAAGACACCTAGGCCTAGACAGTTTATTATACTAGTATATACACAACTGCTACATAAATACTAGGCAGCGCTTAATCCAATGTAAGTGTTACACAGGTTAAACCGTTCCAAAAGTAAATTCCACAGCATCTTCCCGGAGGTGTCTGCAAAATGTGAGAAAAGTATTTCTGCCGAAGGAACTTTAAAGCGAGACTTAAAGCGAGTGTAACTTTGGAAGGAAAATGAATAAGAAATAAATCGCACCCATACTCGATTTATAAATTTCAGCCTTAATTGGTCAGGTATGACCAGAAGCATATGGTGGCTAATGTTAGCAAACTTAAGCTAGGTATTGTTGTGTAACTGAAATCACTGAGTGATTCACTGACTCTGTGGCTCATCTATACATGCGTTAGTGTTGAACTACTTTTTAGCATTTACCATAATTCTGCAACTGCCACTTGTGGCCACAGTTGGCAAAAGTTTAATACATAACTTTTCCTGTTCTAAGCTGGGTAACTACTGGGAAGAAATTCTCTGAAATTTTCCTAACATGGTACCAGAACCAGACATGATCCCTTTTGGCACATCAGAGACAGTAATCATTTGAGGGTGCCACAAAGACTGCTCACTGTTAATGGTCCCTTGTCTGTGGCTACTGGGTAGGGCTGAAGGTTTCCTTTTTTTCTTTCCTAACTTTATGTCATCGATGTACTTTTCAGTTTGTTATTATGTTACTATGTATTTTTGTGGGTTCATCATATTCGGTGTTGTTGTGCTGGCTTTATTTGATGGAAAATTGAAGCATGCAACTGTGTGAACGCCGTCAAAGCTTCAATAAAAATACGTATGATGAAAATGCATGTGATTTCAGTTTTAATGTAAATGAATAGCCAGACAAATTATATGCCAGCAATATTCTGCAGTGAAAAACCTCTGTTATGTTTAATGGCTTTGATTATTTGTCAGGATATGTGAACATCTAATAGGCTTTTGAAACATCTGGTGCCAGATCTGACTCTTTTTATATCCCAAAGTAAAAGAGAAGCATCTGAAAGTAGTTCCTCTTCAGAGCACTCGTCTTCATCAGGGTTATACTAGCTATTTGCCGCTTGCATTGCTATTACTATACACCTCCCAGAACCATTTATTTGGATAATATCCTCATTGAGACGTGCGTGCCGAGCACCAAAATAGGCTGGTAATTAAAAGATGCCGGGGATTCTGGAGAAAAAATAAAAGAAGCCGAGTGAGTTATTAAGGTCCTTCCTGTGGTTTAAAAATCAAACGGCACCTGGATGCTTCCTCCTTCTATATACACACACACACACACACACACACACACACACAGAGAGAGAGATAGGAATGTGCAGACAGGCACACACAAACATGCAGAGTTGACAGATACAGACACACACTTTCACACACAGACAGATAAACACACACACAACGCCTCCACAAACACATACAGAGTGGCACATCGGGTGAGGTAATGTTCCCTCCCTTCTGCCTTCCAAGCACACTTCCTCTGCCTGGAATAATTGCTGCCTGGCTGCTCTGGCTGCTTGTCTGGGAGAGCGAGCTGCTCCGTTCATTAGTTGCACTAAATATCAGACACGGCATCACTTTTAAAAGGCTTAATTTCTCCGCAGTCACAGTCCCACTCGCTGATCCTCACCCGCGGAGAGCCGCAGAATACGCTCCTGTTCTCGCAGGCATGACCTAAATAGATAAGTAGTAAATGAACGGGGCCCTTTCTTTTGGCTAGCGTGGAGAAACGAACGGACAGAGATGAGAGCAGATGAAAGGGGAGCGCTTGTGGTGGGAGGGTGTCTAAACTCAAGTGGAGCAGCAGTGACAGCAATGGCGATGGAGACAGCAGTATCAATTTCTTTTTTTTTTTTTACCAAAAGCTACAAAACAAGATGTCCGTTTCCATGGAGACCAGCAAACAGTCATATTTCTTAAGGGACCACTGGGCTTCCTGCGGTGCTCAGTGATTGGCTCATTCAGATGCTGCAGATGGAGTACCTGAGGGAGATGGCTCATACTGCTGGTCTTAGAGCTGCGAGGACAAGATGTCTACGGCTGACTGGACCAGACCTGAAGTCGCTTCAGACACAAACAACATGCCTCTAACCTCCAGCTTGTCTCTATTTCTTATGTGACACTCGTGAAGCTGAGAGGGACAAGTGGGAAAGATGTGATGTCATGTCCTGTAAATTTGACCATATATCAGAGCAGGAATAAAGCCCAACACAAAACAACAAGGTGACACTGGAATTAAAGGGATATTGCGTAGATTTTTGCTCTAGTAAGCACCCTGACTTATCACCATACAATAATTACATGCACCAAAACACAGTGAATATGTGATCACCTGAACGAACCACTTGGAGGTGGTCCGAAATACATCTGACCACATTAACAACAATGTGTAAATGTGTATTTCCATCCATTCAAACTACAATAACGAATCAAACCAAAGTCTGTCTGTCAGAGATGTGAATGCTAATTAAGAGGCAAGCATTAGCAGAGACAGTTTTTCCTAATAGCCCATTTCACACATGCACTTTGTTCTTGTAAATGTGAATATAAAGCAGCCATATTAATGGATACAGCACACACACAAGGTCACTGTCTTTTTGGACATATAAATATACATATATAAATGTATGTTTTGTGCTGCCTTCTTCAGACAGCAATATAATACATTTCATATTTAAGAATACGAGTAAATTAAATTTAAATAAATTACTGTATTAAAGAAATGCTGCAAAGGAACTAAATTCAGGAAGTGAGCGTATTTTATATTATATATCATTTTATTTTAAAATGTGTTTTATGGTGTGACAAGACATTTGAGGGTATTTTTCTGTTGATCAGCATCATAAATGTCTAATTACATATAGTTTTTATACTTACTAAAGTATATGCTATGTTTAAAGCAGCTTACTTATGCTACTTTTTGAAGCCAAGTTTGAACAGTATTGTCCAAGATGGTCAGATTTTTTGCTATCCCCTCTTTTAGTTATCTAGGATGTTTGTTAGACAATGATCTGAACGGAGAGAGTATGGCATCGAAGACCTTGGGGAAAGTGAACAACAGAACTAGGTTTTTGGCAAGAAAAGCTAATAAACATGACAAAACAAGTCCTTGTTTTGAGCTGCTCAGTCAGGGTTGAGTTGGAGTTGAAACCAAGAGCACGTGTTGGCAATATACCTATACAAATTTAAATAATAATAACCACAAGAAGGTAAAATATTGGCTTATGGAAAATGTGTGAATGTAAGCTTATCATTCTAGTCATAATTCATATGATGTTTTTTTACAATTTATTTTGTGCTGTTTGTTGGTAGTATGATGACACTTGGACTCCTGCATCCTTGCTGCCTTTGCATCAAGGACCACAAAGGAAATAAATCTTGGACTTTATTGTGTTGTTGACATTTTTGTAGTTGTGTGTGATTTATTGTCCTCCTTCTCATAATGTCAACTAAACTAAACCTCCATTGCCTGTGATCTTGCATTCTGTTTTTACAGTTTTTAAAGCACAATGGAGAGAACACACATGTCCTCTGGGTTAATGCACTAGAAGAAACCCTTTCACAGTCTCACAAGAAGTGCCTCCATCACACAACAGTGAACAACAGAAAAACTAAACAGCCATTATTGACTATATGTGAAATACAGTACACATACATCACTTCCTGTTCTATCCTTGGAAAATACAAGGCAGGCTCTATTATCTGACCCATCCTTGGAAATTATTGGCACCTCTTGTTGTCTTTTCTGTCCTTGACAGCATGACACACCATCCTGGATCAACTTTAGGCTGACAATGAACAGAGCTTTAAAATGTGACAGCAGTGGTTGCAGGATAAGTCAGTGTTCATGTTTATGGTGTGTGAATGTTTGGTGGTGACAGAGACACATGGATGGTTATGGGTCAAACAGTTTCTGTTGTAGGGCCTAAAATAAAGATGCAGGGTAAATTGGTCTTTGGTGGCTGAATCGATACCAGTCACCTCATCAATGACGAGTAACTCCCTGAGATTATAACATTTGAATGCATTTGTTGTATACGGCCTCTGGTATTTATCTGTTCGTAAATTTCCCTATTGATCACAGTGAACTATCTTTGACCAAATTAAAGAAAACAATGGCCCCGCGTCAAAGAACTACAATGTTAACAGTTTTCCCTCTTCTTTTCTGTTACCTGGAACAAAAAAGATTCCAATAACCTCTATTGCATGTATGAGTGATAAGTGTCATATCAAAATCTGCCTGTTATATTTGTGAATATTTCATACAGGTCTTGATTCTATCCAAAGATAGCACCTTACAATAGTAAGGTTAATATACTTGAACATTTTCTGAGTGTGTGAGATGTGCAGCAGAGGTGTGGTCAACATACCGTCACCTTCTCTAAATCAGCTTCTGAGGAGGTGGGAGACAGGGGGCTGATGGGACTGAGGGAAGGGGAGCTTCCGACACTGGAGACGTACTCGGGATCAGGAACGTACAGAACCTGCAAACACAATCCATGTCTGTATTTACACAGGCACTGCCTTTGTGCAAACACGCATTGCACGCCACACATGCACACACACGCACACGGAGAAATAAAAGAGGATCTCTTTCACACACATCTGCATATGCACACAGCCCAACCACAAGTTTAGTGAGGCAAATAACATGAAATCATGTGAATAGTCTCATGCTATTGACAAGGATAAACAGAGAAAGGGAAAGTGACTGTCATGACGTGTCAGACTTAGCAGTGATGGGAACATGGTGTCTGATGGTGTTCATGTGGTTAGAACAAATACAGTGACTGTAGGCAATGCATTACTTTTCCATGCATTTGTGTAATGACAAAAAAGGGGGAATGGCTAGCTGTTAAAGGAATTGTTTGACCCTTTGGGAATTATACTTATTTGCTTTCTTGCTGCGACTTAGATGAGAAGGATTGATACATGGAAGGCTCTCCAAATTCAGCCTATCATTAAAAAATATGAAATACAGGGATGGCAAAAGTATCCCCGACTACTTTGATATAAGAAGTGGTACCTCTACACTGACTACATCTGTAGGGACATTCATGATTGCCACATTTGGACCTATACGATATCTGTTTTCAGAAAAAAAAAAAAAAAAAGGTTAGGAGGTATTAAAACCTTTGAAATTTGGCACTGAATTTCTTTTTTAAGATTGTACATTTTTGGCTTGTGCAAGAAGTTAGGAGATGAAATATCAATCTAGCTACAGCTTTAGGGTTTAAGAAATTAGCTGTTTTTGTTGAAGTCTAACTTCGGGCTTCAGCTGTGGAAGTAGAGGAGGAATGATGGTTCAGTGAGTGCTCTCCGCACCTCACTGTTTGGACGCAGCTCAACTCAGCATTGTTTGCCTAGAGCTGAGATGGGGGGATGCCAACGGGATTGGCGTATGTGTTTCGTCTCCATTCGTCCGGATTTCATTTTGACGCCAAGAAATACAGAGACAAAATATCATTTTGGATGTTTGTCACCCCCCACCCCCCACCCACCATTAGAAAACTAATTTAGAATGTGGGTCTATTGCAGAGAAAAGAAAAGACAAACATGAAAGTCAGGGAAAGCTGGCAGTGTGTTTAGCGAGCTAAAGATGGGTAGTTTGTGTCATGTTGTCGGAACTAAAGCATCTTTGGGAGAATTTAAGCATCACACATATTATTATACCATTTTAGAAACAAAATAGGTCTTTTGCAATGAATTGCATCCTAATGGGACGAGTGACACTGTAATTAGCAGGCAATTAAGTGGGGATACAGATAGTAGGGTTGTGAACAGTGAGTCAGCAAGTTGCTCGAAGTAGGAGGATAAACACATGCAGCCTGTGATGTTCCAAAAAAAACTCTTTCCAATTTCTCCACCTAAATTCCCATATATACTGTAGAAAATGTTTAGTGATTGTTAGATCAAGGCAAACCATTGAGAATGCATTATGAACTGTCAAGAAACAGCTATTACGAGATCAACCGGTTGGTGAGATGCTGTAGATATGAGGTTGCTGTAGGACAGTGATGAAGTGATGAACCTGAATAGATCAGTGAAAGCGTGCACGGCGGTTCACACCTGGCCAGGCACCACTGCTCTGGAGAACAGCTTGTTCAGCTGAACCAGTTCGTTGGGTGTGGTGTCAAACTTGAGCGCAATGCTGTTCAACGTGTCCCGCGATTCCACCTGGACCATAAAACAAGAGAGAGGACACAAAATCACACTCCTGCTTCCTTCTGTTCAGGGCATTTCCTTAAAGCTGTACAGGCAAAACTTGAAGATGTGACACAGATGATGAGAGACAGAGAGAGAAAAGATGAAAAACAGAGCTGTGCAATTATTTCTTTAAAAAGGGTTTAATGTTTGATTTTTGCATGTTAGATTTTGGGCTGCTGCAAATGCAAATGAAAGCTGTCAGCTGTTGACCAGGAATAGATTCCCACAGGAAGCAATGTTGCTGGCAGAAATATGAACTGACATGAATGTCAACTGCAGTCTTGTGTTATCTTGTGAACCACTCATGTAGAAACATCTACCTTTTCTCAAGGTAGACTCTTTAATGTGCAAGTCTAGGGCTACTATCATTCTTGATTAATTTCTCAATTGTTTTTTTTTTTCAATGATCTGATAAAGCACCAGATAAGTGTGCAAAAAGCCCTTCATAATTTCCCACAGCCCAAGATGTCTTCAAATTGACTGTTTGCTACGATATCAAGGTGTAGGCTAACGTTAACTGCTCTGTCCTGCTGTTTACTGTTGTTAGTCTTCATCCTTTCAAGCCTTTTCTCTTGTAACGTTAAAAGTGAATTATACTGTTTGAAAAGACAAAGTAGGCCTATAAATCTAAAAGAAATGTCTTGCTTCTCCAAGTATGTAAGCTAAGCAGCGAAACAATGTTAGAATGAAGTACAAGTCTTACTAAGTCATACTAATAATAGTAGAACTAACTAGCTATACACTGCACTTAGCTCCAGGCTAAGAAAGCTTTCACACTGGCACAATCCTGGCACATTCCAAGTGGGCTAACCCCAACTTTAGCCTAGGGCTTGCTGGCACTGCTCTGGAGCAGGGTTACCCCCAAGTTTGTGAGCTTATCCCCTAAAAATCAACTAAACACGGGGCTAAAAGGTGCCAGTGTGAAACAGGGCTAAGTTAGCCCAGGGCTAAGAATATGCAGTGTGAGAACAGATCATCAGGTGAGGATGCTGACTTTTTGCCTGGGACATGTTAGCTTTAGCCTCAGTCTTTTAGCATAATATTATGAATGTAGCCATCAAGAGCATATTTAAAGACCTCTTTTACAGGATTCCTGTTTTAAAACAAGTCAGTTGGAAACATTAAAAAAGTCAGCCAGAAAGAACATTTTCAACCAGCTCATGGAGCAAATGTTAGCTTAATTAGCTAGCTGGCTATAGGCGACAGTTGTAATTTCTTTAAAAAGAGGTAGCTTTTATTGAGCTCTTTTTGAAATCAAGAACCCATTGTTTAAAGAATTACCAAAAATTTGGAGAGGTAAATCTGCCACCATTATCATTGCAAACTTCATATGTGCGGTGAGAGACTGGAAAGCTCAATGGTGTAGCAACAGTAACTAGTATTTTGTTCTAAACCGTTCTAAACCCAAAGATATTCAGATTACAATGAAACGAAACAGAGAAACCCAAACATTGTTGACATTTTTGCTTAATCAATAACTTAAACAACAGATCAGTTTTTGTTGGTCAATTAGCCTAATTGATTAACTGATTAATCTATTCAGCACTAACTGAGTCATTTCATTCAAATTGATAGCAAATATCATCCTAAACCATATAAAGTGTACAAACAAGCAGAAGAAGAGGTAGTACTTCATGTTAGTTGAGGTTTAACGCATCATGCAGGCTGCTGTTGTGCCTCCACCCTGTGCTCAGCTGTTGCACCCTGCAGTGTGACACAGGTGCATTTGCTTGTCTCCACCAGTTAGAATCTATACAACAGAGAAGTGCTCCACGTGTCTGAACTAGTTAAACATCTAACATGCACAGCGGGAGTTTCTACCTTCCAAATAAGGATGACAACCATGTCAGAAAGCGCCTGCGTGTGTGAGAAATGTGTTATAAGTGGAAAAAAAAAGTGAGCTCAGGGGAGAGAACCCCCGACAACCAGACAGGCAGGGCTGACTCTGAGCTGTGTATAATTAGGACAGGATAATGGCACTGTGTGTTTTAGTGCAGCAGTCATGGGACTGCCTTGGTGTGTGTGCAGCTTTCCCTGTGTCTGTGTGTGTGCAAACAGTCCCACAAAAACACCAAGGAATGACAGCTTCTCCAAATTCTTGACATGACAGATTGTTTCCAGGAAGATATTCTTGCACAGACAGACAGACAGACAGACAGAGATACACACAGCACAGTCACAGACAGGTAGTTGAGTAAGGGGACCAAGACAGACAAGCTGGAACATCAGTAACACAGAATTATTGTGTGTGTGAGGCTGTCGCACATGACATCATCAGGATCATGTCAACACATAACAACATCGAGGGGAAGAAGCAGAAAATACAGGAACTCAGAAGACGTTAGCAACCCTTGTTTTCACAGTAAATATCATGGCAACGTGCACCAACTCAAGCTCCAAAAACAGACCGTGTTCAAATTTAAATAAAATATGTAGTATATTTCCTCTCTGTCGAGGGAAAAACACTGCTGATCAAGGACGAGATGGCGGTGCATTCCCAGCAAGAAGCAGGAACACTAGACATTCAAACGTCTGAGACATGTTGGCCATGCATTGTATTTGGATCTGGCACAAATCCATTCTACATCAACTACAGCAGAATGTTTGTCCATGCCTCTGATACAGAATGTAATGTAAGTGTCATTTTGAATGATTAATGATCATGGTTATACATCCATAATGAGGCTATGGCTGAAGAAACACCACTAGAGGCAACCAGAGGAATAACAACAACACTGATATGCAGTGTCTCTGGGGCAACCCTCTTAGTGTAACAGCTAATAAAGCCACATGATAAAAAGCTAGCTAATAATGGCAGAAATCCAGCAGAAACAGCTAGTAAAAGACTAATCACCATGAAAGCACAGTGGCAGTAATACTGCTGTGTCACTTGCTTTGGTTCGAGAGCACAGCTCTTTAGCTTTTGTAGCTGAAACGTCTTGTGATACAGGCCACTTGCTTGTAGCACCATCCACAACACTGTTGAGCAATTAAAAAAGTGGGGTAAGGAGTATCTTGAAATATAAAAGTAGTTTTGGTTTTCAAACTGAAAACTCCAAAGTGAGATTTGATATCCGGAAATCTCAGCAGCTGACAAAATAATTGTCGTGTCATTGTTACTGATTAACAGTCCTGTCATCACGGGTTATTTCTTACACATTTCCTCCTGTCCCTTTAATCTGAGCTGACTTTGAAGGCTGAACTAGCTAGGGTTGCACAAATCTGGGCTGAGAGAGTGCTAAACCACGGCCCAGATCGCCGGCTGCACTGGGTTTGAATGCCCTACCCTCTGGGGGAACAAACTAATCAGATCCGAGGCCAGTCACGCTGCTGGGATACAGTCTCCCTGACTCAGCAATGAGTGCAACTTTGTTTGGACAACAATGAACAAGGCAGAGCAGGCATGTGTTGTGCAGTATGGATTGGGTGGTTAGGCTGTGCAGGGCTGACTGAGATAGTAGTTTCACTGGCAGAGGTTTCACAGTGAGCAGAACTACACTGCAGATGATGACTTGACGGGTGGAGACTATTCCAGGCTAGTAACTGGTTGCAGATGGATGCCAAGGGATTAAAGTGAAGTGAGGACCAAAGGCAGACCTTTAAACTTCCTTTACTCCTTAAACACAGCCACTGACAATCATACTACGTAGATTAAAAACACAATGAGTGTTATTACTCATCAGTATTAGTGTAGCAAGTGACAAGTGAAACATAATGATTCACACATAGGCCGCCTGTTAATCCAGACATCTATTTTTGCCGTGTTCACGGACAGATCTCCTTGAAGGGTCATCCACAATAACAGCCGTTTGTTGAGATGATTAAATTGTCCAGCTAGATTAAACGTTGATTTGATCATTTTCTAGAAACAAATCAAATTAGAAGGCATCCTTCATATTTCAGAACGCTACCCGATACCTTTAGATTTTCACTGCTTGTTCATCAGGCCACGATTAATTCAATATTCGATCAAAGTTGAGATTATGTTAAATGGAGGTTGCACAGCAAGACATCAGGGCTGTCAGGTTTAGAAATGTATAACCTAACGCACAGAGTAACTGAGATGTTGAGGATTCAAAGACATGCCTGTTCTGATGCAGATGATCAAAAACCTGCATACTGTTAGAATCAAGTATACAAGGAGCTGAATAACCAGGTTTCTCTATGTTGCATGTAGACGTCATATCTCAAATAAGATCAAAACTGGGTTACTAGTTTTTATGTCAACACACTCACTGATCTCGGATTTGTTTGGATTTTAGCTAGTCAGATCAAGTAAATGCAGTCCAAAGTCAGGCAGTGTGGTGAAAAAACAAACTAGAAAATACCTTGGTGCCTTTCACCGCAGTAACTAAAAGAAACCAGTGAAGCAAAACCACAAAAAAGACATAAGGAGGATGTGGTGACAGGTATGTGTCCCATCTCCTCATAACTGTGTCATTAACAACTGCTCTTAGACATCTTATGACAGTGTCAAGGTCCTTAATGATTTGTCATCTCATCAGCTGTGTAAAGGGAGTCATACTGTACATTCAGACAACAGCAGCATGTCAGCTTGATAAATATCCAGTCTCAAAGAGGACAGCAGGCGTCACAGAGATCAGACCCAGAGTGGCAAAGTCTCTGTGACTCCCCAATGACACGCACAAATAATGCACTCACCATCTTTTTACAACATAGCCATAAAAAGCAGGATAATAACTTGAAAGTATAGCCTAACCATTAAAAGGTATTACTGTGGTGTGTCATAGGCTATCATCAATCATCCCATCCTAAAAGTATTTACAATCCCCTGTTCAGCATTTGTGTTTGTGTGATGTCCTTGGTACATGGCTGGCATTTTAACATTGAAACTCAGTCTTGTTTTAAGGAACACAAGGAGTTAATAATCAGCAGGGCTCCTACAGTGTCAGAGCCTTTCATCCAGGCGGCTTCAGCACAGAGCATCGATTCTCCCTAGGTGCTATTTGCTACCGTCTCATCCATGAACTATTTATTTTTAGTTTTACGGCTCCTCTGTTGCTCAGCACAAAGCCAGCCTATAGGACATTCAGGTCTACAGGACATTTACAGCTGCTAAAACGCTGTTTTTATACAGTTTTCTTTAGCATTCTGCAATATAAGGTCACATATCTGTCTTCTATCGAAGAAACCTCTGCTTTTTGCTCTACAAACTAGACATTTTAAAGCTTGGCCTGACCTGCGACAGGCAACAGCTTGTATCAAATAGCTGCTCTGTTAGTTCTTGTATCTGGAGCTCAGCCAATCAATATGGGTAAAAATATCTGCCGTTCAATGAAGTAAACATTGGCAAAACCAGGTGGTGGGCTGATCTTGGCACCAAATCTGGTGTAATAATAGTCTGATTCAAGTTTGCCTTGTAAGCTTAATTAATCACTTTATCTACACAGGCAAAGCTAGTGGTGTTGCTAATATAACTTATTAGCAACACCACTAGCTTTGTACGTCACATAACCACCAAGGCACCACTAAAACGACACATGTACATGTGACTCCACCAAACCTAAGAGATGCAGCCATTGATCGTACTGTAAGAGGAGCTATCTCTAACTCAATTAAGTGGCAGAGGACAGGGTACATGCAAATGTGACCCACTGATAAAGACCTGTTATTGACACATTGACAGCAGAACAAGGGAGGGAAGGGAAGAGAAAGAGAGAGTAATCACAATCAGGATCATAGCCACTAATGACAGGTGCACCCTATCTTCTTATCCTCCGGATCAATAATACCCATTATTCATCTCAAACTGGGGATGAATAATTAAGCTCCTTCCTGTTAGGGTGACATCCGTCCTTTCGAGCAGAAGGGTAGAGGAAGGCCGTTCTTGAGAGTGAATGACATCTAGCTAATGGTCACCTTGTTGAACAGGAGAGGACGCACAGATTCAACAAGGACAGTCGGCTGGACAGCCAAAGACTAATAGGCCCATTAAAGAGTCTGCTGGCATCTTGGTAAGAACATTAAGTATGGAACGTGAGAGTAACTCTATGAGTGCTACTGCAAAAAGGTCGACCAAGGAAATAAGATCCAAACTCAGAGCTACGGCTTCTTGGTCAGATTATTAAGCAGAAATGTGTTTAAAAGGTAACCATTCACAGGTGTTGGCTGGTCCACAGTTTTATTAGGGCCCGTTTCTGCAGAGACCACCTCAGATTCTCAATAAAAAAGGAGAAAATGAGTCACAAAGACAAAAAAAAACCTGAGAAAAATTAGGAAACTGGAAAAGAGTAAAAGAGAAACCAAAATCAAGACAATGAACCGACTATGTCGCCATTAAACTGGAAATAAAACTCAACAGTGTACGGTTTAATCACCCATAATGCCATATCAAAGCAGCCATCGCTCCTCATTTTATAATGAAGGATGAAGCCCAGCTTTTGCATGACAGTTGCCATGGCGACTTTGTCGTTACTACCCTAATGGCATGTGTATTGTGTGCAACTACACCCTTGCTGATTGTTTGCAGACCTAAATTTAGACCCTCTATAAGTGACGGGGGAGAAAGTCACATTATTCTGTCCTTTTAAAGGGGACACAGAATAAGTTTACTGTCTCACTTTCAAGCTCTGATGGATCCCTCCTTGTGCCGGGCTCGGACCTCCTGCTTCAGGCTTTCATAGCCTTTCCACTGATTTACCAACAAATATACAGGGACCTAATGACACATATGAACCAGCAAAGCAAAAATAGATTCACTATGACTTAGAAATGCCAAAAGCTTAGGCAGTATTTAAACTAGGATTTTACAGGAGAGGGTCAAATGAGCCCATTAGTACTTTTGTATTGCTTCATTCAACTGGGGCAGGGGAACAAAGCTGTACACATGCTGAGTGCTACAGATTGACATTAAAATTATATAAGAATTGATATTAGACATGTTATAAAGAGACCTATAGCCTAACCAATTTGGTTTTTGATTATATAAAGACCCGAGAATTACTGGGATACCTAAAATTACTTCCACATTACTCTAATCATTACATTCAAAAGTGGAATTATATTTAGTGATGACTGCTATCTAGTTTTCCACTTATATGGTAATAATGACCAACTACTGGTAAGTCATGTCTGACAATGAATCTGAAGATATCATCTAAATTGGTGCTGTTGGCAGCTCTCAATCTCACCTTTGGATGCTAATGTTAAAGTGTGATATAATGTGATGTAAACTGATGTACGCAAGATTGTTTGGTGAGCGACACACTCATCAACTCTGTTGGTCTTTTTGAACACCAAAAACATGCAAACCTTGCTCATCTTTTAAATATCAAAACAATACAAAGTGGCATTTCACTCCCTAAAAGACATCTCTGGCAGACTGACTCTGGATCTGCCATGCACGTTTACCAGATAACAGCCAAGACATTTTGTAGCTTGTATCAACATTTATTTTGTTAGTTAGCCAGCTTATAAACTCTAAAAATGAGAAGCCTGCTAACACTGATCCTGCCCTTGGTTTTACAGGGACAATTGGGCGCAGGGAGGTCATAGTGACGGGACATTTCATGTTTTTAAAGGGTCATTGTCACAATGGCTCGCTCTGGCTCAAACCCTGGCTAAGGGCTGATTTGACTGGACAATTCACCTCACACAATGTGTTACAATAACACATACATTCAAAGAAATTAAAAGATAACTTAAACAATGTTTTAGCCTCTCTAGCTTTTCCCTTTGGCTAATTTTAAACAAGAATCACAGACTCCAACATGTAGGTGGAGCATGTGCAATAGATTAAATAAGAATGCTTTGACTAAAAGGAAACTGAGTGTGAGATGCTGACATCTGGGCCATGTATTAGTCTGCCCTTTTACCCATCCAGCTACCCATCCATCAGTCTTCCTCTTCTCCAAATGCATTTCCCTCTATCCCCTCCTCAATCCCTTTTAACATCACCATCCACACACTCCTCCAATCCCATCATTTCTCCATCATCCATTGACTTGTTCTCCTACTCTCGGACAGAGAGCTGTGAAAGAGCTGAAACAGTGGGATCTCCTCTCCTACCCAGCGGTGAATAATGCAAACAGAGTGACTGATTGTCAGGAGTTAAGATTGCCGTCAATGTGTGCGTCTCTCCGTGCACGCACGCACGCACGCACAGACACACACACACACCTGGCGTATGACTCATCTAATGTCCGCAAGTCCTCTAATGCCCACAGTGCTTCCTCTCAGCCCAGCAGAAATCCATTCAACCTGCAGACTGGTGATACTGAGAGATCATGGCTCAGTCATTATCAGTCTTTAACTTCTTCACATCTGGTGGAATCGTGACCCATCTGGTTCATACTGTAGATCATATACAGTAAAGTAGCATTTATAAAACAAGTAAAACTGAAGATTAACTGTGTGTAGACATGTTGTTAGCTGGGTATTAAACCTCAATATGTTTTTGGTATTGACCGAAACATGCCTCTAGCACCAAGTATTGGAAACTGTCAAGTACAGGAAGCTGGCATTGAATGCTTGTTGAAATCATACTTTTGCCATTTTTAGATATTTTCATTGAGGAAGTTCTTGGTTGGCTGCTTGTGTTTTGCCAGCACTTACCATTTGAGAGGTTTTGTAGAAAAACATGTTCGTCAAGGTACTGAATCAAGACTACAGTCTACAACCATTCTAGCAGCTCTGGGAGGCTGTACTTGGACCCAGCAGTGTTGTGAGCAAAATCCTAATGCTAGCATACGCAAAAGGACAATGCTAACATGGTGATGTTTAAGGTGTGTTTAGCAAGTTCACCAAGATTTTGCCGGTATTTGGTCATAAAGCAAAGCATTGGACTAATTAAAGATTTTAATGCCGATGGCAGTACATGAGATGTCAGGGGATCACTGAAGTTATTACAATTCATCCTGAGGGCGACATGAATGTGTGTACCAAATTTTGTGGTAATCCATTTCACTTATAACCACAAACGCCATCCTCATGGTGGCGCTATAGGAACTGTTGGCAAAATCATTAGGATACATCCCCTGGGAACCATGAACGTGCACAAAATGTGCCAATGCATCCAGTACATGTTGATATATTTCACAGGACAAGTGACAACTTTGACCTGCTGGTGGCACTACAGGAAAAGTCATAGTATCACCAAAGTCATTAGGGTTCATCCTGTACAAAAGTTCATTGTCATCCATCTGATAGTTGTGGAAATACTTCAGTCTGGACCGACCAACTGACTGACTGAGGGACTTGCCATCCCTGGAGCCATGCCGCTAGCATGGCTAAATATTTCAAATGATACCCAGCACTACATGTTGTAAAAGTGAATACAAATTTTAGGGCAAATGACTAAATGCCGTGACCACCGTTTTACTACAACTCACTAGAACACATACAATTTATAATGCTATCTGACTGATCATGTTGTTGGCCAGAATGACAACATCATGAAAGCTGACAACCTTTTTTCTTTCCCGGTCTACATACTAGAATCCAGACAGTCCTTCCCCTAAAAACTGCTCTCTAGTCTCACTATACAAAATGTAATGAGAGCTTTGCTGTGCCAGTTCTGCTGAGAGCACTGCAATAGACTGAAACAGAGTGTGGGATGGGAGGTTCAGGCCAAAACATTAGACATGACTCAACAATAAAGAATAACTCCAGTTAATCACAACGTAGATCGTTGTAGCTGGGCCATGGTTGCTATTGGTTATGATGACACTGAACTCACCATGTTAATTGCTGAAATCTCGGAATGTGGCAATAACACTAAAAAGAAGTCTGAAGGGGTAAGAAAAATGATCCCACTGTATTTTTGGGGGGCATATGCCTTTATGTGATAGCAAGTAGTAGAGAGGTGACGGGAAAAGAACTGGGGATGTTGTCATTACATGGTCAGCATCTTAGAAATCCCAGGGCCACTATGATGCCCTGATCGGACAGGTCTTAAACAAACCCCTCAGGTTATCCTAATATATTTGGAAAAGGAAATGAAGGTTAACAGATTTACTACCCACACTGGCTGTTGTAAATATCCATTACAGTTTAGAGACCTACTTCTTTGTTCAACCTACTGTTTGCTTTTGGTTTCACCACAAAATAATCTGCCTGAACTGTAACTTGCTTACAACCTGATCATCTGACTGCTCTTGTTTCTTGTCCCATCTATAACTTCCCGTGGAGAGTGCAATGTTTTCATAACTGATAGAAATGATGGCCAAAGCTACAAAACTGAAAATTGTGAGTGAGTGGCTTTCCAAAGTTGTAATGAACCTGAACTGTCCTTTAACTCTATCCGCAGCTAGCCTATTTGTTAGTCAAGACACCCTGTGGATCCCCGGAGTTCAGGCAAAATCCAAAATAGCATCCCAACTGGAGCATCTATGTCCATGGTGTGATAAAGTTGGTGTGTCTGGAGATAAATGTGTGGCCCGCACTCTCTCAGTTCTTAATTTTCTTTGACTTTGACTGGCCGTCCTCTCAGCCAGTCAGTGGGAAGAGAAAGCACCCCCACCCCGGCGTGGCTCACCTCTGTGCTGCTCTTTGCCTCTCTCTGTCTGCTTCTTTCTGTCGCCTCATCTATCTCTGTTGTTCCCACAGACTTCAAACATTTTTTTAATTGGATGCAGGTCAGCCAATAGTTGGACTTGGCTAAACGGACTGGCGTTATCAGTGTCTAGGCGGATGGGTTGCAGCTGCTCAGGTTATTTCACAATACAAAAAAAAAAAAAAAAAGGACAGAGAAAGAAGCCTGTGTTTGAGCTAGATGGGTGAGGGGGAGGGAGGGAGATTGTATTGATAAGACAGCATAAGAGGAAACCCTCCTTTTTCCTGTGGGCGCCAGGTAATAGATTAAAAACTTATCAGCTGGAGAGCGAAATAAGGAAACATCGCCGGCCGTACCCCCAGTGCGAGAGATGAGTTTAAGATAAAGCCGCTTCTCAATCAGTAGGACACTGGCGACCAGGTGTCTGTCACAACGTAGGGGAGGCTTGGTTATTTTGCCCTAAACACTCTCAGCGACCCCAAGCCTCCTCGCTACGTGCCACTGCAGCATGTCAGGCTACAGGACACAATCATTGCCGGTGCCTGATCCATCCATCACAATAGCGGCAATCTAGTGGGGGGCAGGGGGGGCAAGAGAGAGTGATGGTTGACAAGAACAGGATTGGTATGCTGTGTGATTGAGATATGAATCTTTTTTTTCTCAAAATAAACACTAAATGTCCCCCTATATTTTTCTTTACCACCTGCATTTCTGTCCATCTTGCTGACTCGTTGTGACCCTTCTGCTCATATCAGGGCCATGACTTTGGCTCTGACAAATATCCTGTTGTAGCAGTTTAGGTTGTTCAAGCCCCAGCGAGATAAACAAGGGCCTTGTCAATCAGCAAGTCTAGGATGACTGACGGGTTGGGGAAGCGGTGGATGTGGAGGTGGTATCGGTGTTGCTGAGGTGTTGGGAGATGGGGAAAGGGAGCCAACCACAGTGAAATCTACAGTAGCTCCTGGAGCCGGGAACAACAGCCGGAGAAACCCGATGGTACAACAATTGCCAAAAAGAATGAAAGAAAAGAGAGTTTGGGAGAAGAGACTGGAATGTCAGTGAGAGACCACAAGCCCCACTCTTCCTTCACTCCTTTCCTCTCTCCTTCCTGCCTTCATCTCTTCCTCTCCTTTCAGCAGACAGGCAGACAGCCGGAGCTGAGCCACAGCAATCCCACTCCCCACTGTTGCCACGGAGAGAGAGGCGAGGAAAAGCAGTCTGACTGCAGCTGGATTTGAGGGTCATTTGAAGAACACAACCAGGCAAAGCAAAGACAGGCTCCATTTTCAGCCCTCCCTCTCCCTCTCAATCACCTCACCCCTCCCCTTCTCCTACACAACAGCTAAATCAATAGAAATGACAACGCAGTTGGAAGGTCATTCGCGAGCACAGCGAGCTCTGTGGTGGAATGCTCTCCGATACGTGGCACAGAGAACGAATGGAAAAACAAATGCACATCCTGCCAGCGCTCCTGCCTGACTGTCCTGCTCTGATCCAGCTTGAGGAAACGTACGGAGCTGCTACAATTCTTCTCTCTTCTTTCTATACATCAACATGCAAAATGGAGCTGAGTGTTGTGCTGCTGCACAGGGAGTCTTTAACAGAGGATACACTGTTTTCATAAGCTTTCTATCAGCTACCCTGCACGTCTCTGAACACACACACAAACACACTGACCTCTTTATGTAAACACTTTGAGCATGAGGTACACGTGTTACACTGGAAAAATCCACAAAATGCTTCTCCCCCTCACTAATGAGCTACCAAGCATGGTCAGACACGGTGCCTTCACAACACACAAACCCAAGTGCTACAGCCAGAATATTACTGGAGCTAGTCAGAGCTATAGAAACCACCAGCAGCAGACACGTACAGAAGCAGCAGCAGCAGCACAGGAGCAGAAAAGCGTCAAAAACACATAACGACATTAACACAGAAAGAGCAGAGTTGCTTGTGCGTTACTCACAGAATATTCTATGGTCCCTTTGGGTCTCTGGAACGACATGCGCCTCCCATCCTTCTTCTCTGGAGTCTTCTTCTGGCCAGTATCTGAAAGCAAGCGAGGCAAGGTACGCATTACATTCATGTTCCTCTCTCCCCAGCTTGTTACAAGCTGCCGTTTCCCAGCCCCGTGGGTAGACAGCTCATTCGTCAACAGTGAGCGAGCCAGCCAGCCAGCCAGCGATGTGAGCTGTGAGCGCTGGACCACTTCTCTCTCTCTCTCTCTCTCTCTCTCTCTCTCTCTCTCTCTCTCTCTCTCTCCTCCTACCCTCCTCGCTCTCCCTCTATTGCACCGTCCTCCTCTCTCTCTCCCTTCTTCCTCCTTGTCTTAAGTACAGTGCAATGACAGCCGTTGCAACCAGTTCACCTTGCCTTCTTCCCCATGTTGCCTCTCACAGCAGACAGAGACAAGGCTGACTTCCATCAGGGCACCGTCGCTCTGGATGCGAGCCCGAGAGGAGAAAAGGAGGATGGATACGATTGGGAAGCGGGGGGTGCTAAAGCTGGAGGTGGAGAAGAAGGAAAGTGGGGGCTGAACCAGAGGGTGGATGGAGGAGAAGGGAGGGTTCGGTGCTATGTGTTGGTTGGGTAATGGGGGGAATGTAGCATGGGAAAGTGGCAGCTGAAGAAGAGGGTGGAGATGTAGAGTTGTAGTGGTAGCTTCAGTTGTTTTTAGGCATTTTAAAAGGAATATTCCAAATTTCCTATTTTTTGTGAAAGGACCTGGAAGGATTGGAAGGTACTATAAGGTACAGGAAGGGGCAGAAGGCAGAGGTGAAGATCCAGGATGGATGGTTGGGAGAATCAAGGCGGAAGATGGAGAATAAGAGGACACAGTTGGCAACTGGGGGTTTTAATCTGAGAGTAAAAGAATATGATATGGTAGAGATGGCTGGTTTGGGGGATACAGAGGACAAATAAAAAAAGGGTGGATGATGACAGAAGACGGTGGAAGAAAGCACATGAAGCTTGGGGGCTGGGCGAGGTTGGGAGAAAGCATGGAGATGAAGGCAAGAGGGTGGATGGAATATTGAAGTAGGGATTTGGGGAATTGAGAAGATCTAGAAAAGGGGCTGACTCTGGTCTTTGACTTATTGCTGAGAATAAGGAGCATGGGCAAATGGGCTTGAAGAATAATGTACAAGGCTTTTTTGACTGGATTGATTGGAGGAAGTCACTGAGGTTGGGTGAAGGATTTATGTTGAACATGTATGTCGACCCAGTGCCCTCAGAGGCCATCTTTCTTTTGTAGGTGTAGCACATGACTAATGAGCCCCTTCATTCGTGTTTCCTCATCAGGCATCTCAAATAGCTCAAAACATGAGTCATACACCAGCGTTGCTATTTCTAGGGCTCAGGACTGCCTGGCAGAAAGGGAGAGGGGAGGGGGAAATCAGAGCTGCTTCAGGTGTAAATATCAGTCTAGTGAAGATGATACTGTTGGTGCTGGTCATGAAAAGTAGGCTTAGGATGGCAAATATATGGATTTAATACTGATGTTGTCAAATGAGACTAGATACAGTCTATGATTTCGTATATATTATGATCATAAATTGTCAATACCTGAGTGGGACTAAATGGATCTGGGAATACAGATTATTGTCTGTCTGAATATCACCCATGTTTTAGTGTTGGTGCAGGAGGTCAAAATAAGATTTTCAATTATTTCTATGAATTAGAAAGATAGATATAAAATAATTATTTTTGGAATTGGTTTCTATTACTTTACATTCTATATTCGACCATTATTATTATTATATACCTGCTCTTGTTAATTTATTGTTAATCACGAAAAAAACCCTTGAATTTATTTATTTTATTTTATGTGTATTTGATAGGGACAAATACAGCATACATAGAAAATTGCACAACAATTACTCAATGCAATGTATCACAGCGTTTAAACTGCTAATTTCCAATGCCCCCATCCGTAGAAGCCTTTAAATAACAGACATAAAACAAGGATAAGGAGTTGTGAAATAACACAATGGTTGCACAAACTGTGGGCGTGTGCCAAATCAATTATTCAGTATCCAAATGAAAACATTGGAAGGAGTACTTTCAGTGGGAGAACACAAACTGGAGCTGTGGATTGTGGATGATTGCGTTTTAGTTGCTATTTAGAGGCAACACGTCATAAGTGTGATTCCATGCCTTCCTGTTATGAAATATAATCCACTGTGTCTCTACTTAATTGCAGGTCATGCCAGAGCGGCAGACTGCATGTAACCTGACTCGGTTGGTAAACAGCGGAGGTGTTGATCTGCTTTGTTAGCTGCAGAATTGCAGAAACAACAAAGATTTGTGCAGTGTTTTGCTTTTGTCGTAGCTTCACATGCTTATACACAGCTGTAAACACTGAACTGGTGCAGGCTGAGCACAGTCAGGGATTAAGACAAGATCAGACTCCCAAATAATACAGAATAAGAGCAGTAGGAGAGAGTGACAGTGAGCTACGCAGAACAGAGAGAGTGAGCGAAAGAGAATAACAGATATGCATTAGCAGTTGCAGGGGTGTTTGCACATGGTGAGCCAGTGATTGGTCTAAAATTAAACCTCACTATGGATGGTGGCACAAGAAATGGGCATTTTATTCACACTCCAGACACACAGCTCGGCACCGGGGCATCTTCAGTAACAAAGGCTCTGGTTTCATCCCACTCCACAGGAAACCAGGAGCATCTGTTGTCTCTAAATGAGCCCTGCTTCTATAGATGGAAGCTACTTCTTAACTCCACAAATCACAGCCTGTTTGTTTCATGTGATCCATCCGCATCCAGTGATGTAATGGAATTCTGATTTTCAGTCAAGATTTGCCATCAATATACAAGTAGATAGTATTTCAGCTTAGATCTTTCCCGTTTCCGTTCCTTTGCTTTTTTGCCATAACAGTCACACGTTGTGCGTCATGCATTGAGACAGCATGACATAACATGCTTAAAATGGCAGAATCTGGAGATGCAGAGGCTGCACCGGAAAGGCGTGAAGAAATGTTCCTGTAGCCAATGCCAATCTAGATAAAGTAAACACAGTTATCTCTGTTGAACAGCACAGTGGGAAAATTTCTAACAGAGGTGAGCCGAGGTCGCTAGTTATCTAATTTGTTGTTCAACCAAGTAAAACAACAGTTGCCACAGCGTAAGCTCTTTTACTGTTGTCATTTCCCATAAAGAACATTTTACTTGGCTCATTAATGGGCTGAATCACGATTACACTGGGTCAACTGCGAGAGAAGCTGTGTGACTCGCTCAGACACTGAAAGGAGCTGCTGTGTGTCAGGAAAGACAAAGGCTGATTCTCAACAATCTGGGATGTAAACAGTCACAAGAGGTCATGCCTATCTGAGCAACTTAGCAAAAAAATGCGTGACAATGGCTGCATCCAAGTATGGGCCCACCCCACTGCAGACAGGAGCACAGCAGGTAACAGTGTGTGTGTCCTTGTTGGATGTCCACTATAAATGCACTACAAATGACCACAATTAGAGAATATGAAAGTAACTTTTCTAGTCCTGTAGGTTTGACTCTCACCTCTCTGCAGCTCCATGGTTTAATATGTCTATGTGGGGGTCTGTCTGTGACATAAAAACTGTGATAAACCCCCTGCTGTGTGTGACATATTTCTCAAATGAAGCTTCTTGAGGACAGAAGAACATATTGAAATAGGTTATTAAAACTATCTATTTTATGAAGAGAAGGGGAACAAAACAGTCTTTCAAAAAGGTATACATATACAAGTTTTCTCCCTTGGCCTTCCTTACTCCCATTCAATAAAAACACCCATTAAAGAAGAATGAATGCCTTAATCAACAAGTATTAGACAGTTGTACACTGAAGGTTTCTTGCAAGGACATCACTATGAAAAGCTTGTGAAGAACAAAACTACAATAAGTCCCAGATCTCTTTTATAGCTGCTATTGATGGATGTCCTCTGTGATTGAATTGCAACTGCATAGTAAAAAAGAAGCAATGAAACATGTCTCCATTAAAACACACAGAAACTATGTAAACCTTTGGGAATTTGTACACTTAACAAATCCAACAGCAGCCAAGGAATGCAAGGAGTTGAATGATTCTCGACAAGAGCTACATTCAAATGCTACTGTATTTGACTCTGAAAACGTGCCGTGTTCTGTACCCATGCAATCTGGTGAGCATGAATCACGGCTGCTAAATATATAGTTCCCCCACTTTGTGCACAGCCATGACAAACTAAAGCAGGCAGGGAATAGGAGAGTCAACAACTATCTGACTAACATTCCCTCATGGTATGATAGAATACACAAGCAGCCAATTTCCCTCTGCTCCCTTGTTTTCCTTGCCTGCTGGCTATGCAGCCCTCCCCAGATGTTATTTTTAGAAAACCCCTAAACAGTATCGGGAGGCAAGAGCTCTGCACCACAGCCACACTGAACAGGTGCTGTGCAGGACTAGTTAGAGAGCTGGAGACTTTCCTCAAAAGTTTGTGGCACAGCAGTTTGTTGTATACAGGGGTTGGACACAATAACAGAAATACCTGTGAAATATAATGCAATAGGTCTGCAACACACACCACCCTTGTGCTTTGTGAAGCTTAGAGTAGTTAGTGTTTGTTAAGACTGTGTCTGAGAGTTGTTGATTCAGCTCTGTGGTCATTTTTGAGGATATTTGCATCATATTGTTAATTTTAGTGCTAAACGATTACTTGAAATACTGATTAGTTGATCATAAGAAAATTACCATCGCTTACTGTCTACAATATTGTTTTAGACCACCGAAGGAAATGCTGAAAATCAATAAACAAAACTGCTAAATGGCAACTTTGGATTTGTGATTAAGTATCTTGATTTGTCGGGTATTTAATTTGCTGGATTTGCTTAAAAAAAGCAAGTGCGAGCAAAAAATGTATATGCAATAAGTAAATTAATAAAAAGTTTCTTACCATCAACTAAACACTTACTTTTGTCCACCATATTTTTTGCGTATATGACGTCAACTTTCGGCAAGTCATATACCAAAATTTCCACCGACTTTCCAAGTTGTTGTTTCGACTTGAGGGGGCGTTCATTTGAATTTTCCCAGTTGGGAACTCATTTTTCGGTTGATTCCGACACCACATGAATACAAGGTAAGAGCCTACAGCCATGCTAGCAGCTCTGAGAGGCTGTACTTTGGCACAACAGTGCTTTGAGCTAAATGCTAATGTCAGCATGCTAACATGCTTACAATGACAATATTAACATGCTGATGTTTAGCAGGTAATGTTTACTATGTTCACCATCTTAGTTTAGTGCGCTGGCATGCTAACATTTGCTAATTAGCACTGAACAAAAAGTACAGCTGAGGCTGAGTTTTGCAGGTAGTCTGGTCAGAAACCAAAGTATTGGACAAATTACAAATGTTGACCTGATGATGGCGTTATGTTCGTGAAAAGTTAAGAGATCCTCTGGGGACCATGAATGTCTGCACCAAATTTCATGGCAATCCATCCAGTAGTTGTTGAGATATTTCAGTCTGGAACAAAGTGGGGGACTGACCAACAGACTGACATTGCCACCCTCAGAGCCACGCCACTAGCATGGCATAAAACACACTTTACAATGTGCAGATTTGCAGTTTTTCTACATCTAATATCATTATAAACTAAATGTGTTTGTTGTTGAGACAAAATAAGCAATTGAAAGAGGACACCTGGGGCTCTTAGAACTTGCAAGGGGCATTTTTGCTAATTTCCTAATAATTTATAGACTAAACACTTAAATCAGTTAATACAAAAAGTGATTGTGAGGGCACACAAATGTGGGGATTGTGGACATTAATGCACATTAAGCATGTTTTGACATCTATTGGCAATTGGAACTGAACAACGCCAACAGCCCTCTGGCACAGTTTGCGACAACCCGTAATGGACATATTTTCAAAACAGAATCAGCTTGCTAGCTAGTTAAATCAGAAATCCAATATGAATGTCAGGTAAAGAGATAATAAGGCTGTTTCACAACACAAAATAATATTGCTTTGCCATTTGCTTTTCTGCCTTGAGAGCAAAATGTGTTGTGACACAGGCTGCTCACTTGTGGCAACCATCCTCCAATTTCCAGTGTACGACAATTTAGGATGAGGAGGAGGTGGGTATAAGGACAAAGTAAGGGTCAGAAAGTGGATTTCAAAGCCAAAAATCATGCAGCTACACTTATATAAGGCCTCAATATAGTAAAAACTCAGTTGTTGTTTTAAGAAGCACAAAAAATACTGTAAATGTTCTTATCTTGACATGTAGGCCACAGTGTTGGGCTAAGAGGAATAGATAGAGTCGTTACTTCTGACTTGAAGTCAAGAGTCTGTGAAGAGATCAGCCAATATAGGCAGTGAAATGCTTACTCAAATAAAACAGGAGTAAAAAGTGCTGACTATCACACAGTGGCTTTAAAGCTAAGCTGGGGGTGCCGTTATCTTAAAGTCGTAAGGTGGACATGACAACTTTATTACAGCGGAGAAAAGCTGCAAGTTTCACGGGCCTCCTTCTGTGCAAAAGGAAGTCATCTATTATGTATCTACAGTACATTATTATATACCATAAGCAAAATAATTAATGTAGTTTGATCCGGAGAGTTCACTGATGGTGTGTGTTGCTGGTGCCAGGGCCTGTGTGTGTGGACGCTACAGAGAGCATGCTGTTTGAGAGAGTAATCTCTCACTTCATGATTGGCCGCAGACAAAAACACAGCCAGAAACACATACTCCTCATTTAATGACAGCGCAACATGCAAATCTATTTATACTGTCACTGGCTTCAAGAAAAATTAAAGTAAGAGGATTTCTTTTTTTAAAGATGGCTGCTAAAGGAGTGGGGGCCACCTGGATAAGGCAGACACAAGTTGTACCAGTCTTAAATGACCAGGTCACATTCAATAAAGCTGGGCTGTTTATCTAAAGACTTTTCAAAATACTTTTAATGTCTCCAAACTGCAGGAAAGTAAATTACACTCATGGATCCTCTAATTACTTTTCTCAGTTTTAAGTTGCAGGAAGACAAAGGCAATGTATCATACCGACAACAGCAAATGTCAACTTTCTTAATCAACAGTCCCATTGTCTCAGAGGAGGTATGACTACCACTGAATAGACGAAAAGTGCCAACAGCACTGAATAGAGAATCAGGGCAGGCCATTATTGCTGTGTAACTCTGCTACAGTGCTAGCATAAGCGGTAGTCTTTCCATTGTATTGAATATACAGTACATGGGTCTAGTGGAGCTGTCAACTTAAACACAGAGAACACAGTGTGACAGGCAACATCCCCAGTACCACTCAGCTCTATATTACACTGCCAGCCTCCATGGACCAGCCTATACACCACTCAGCTTTTATAGGAAACTTTGCTGAACTGCAGTTTTGTGTGTGTGTGCGTGTGTGTGTGTGTGCGTGTGTGGGCATGTCCATGCTAGAACAGGAGGCACTGGATCTGCCCTGTCCTCTCATTAACACTCTCCCCATGTCGGCTAATCACACTCCTGTTGTGTCGCTGGTAATGTGGCTTAAATTCTTTACACTGCGAGATGTTTCTCTTTCCACATTCTCAACATTAAAAGCCAGACACTGGTCTGTACTGAGGTGTGTTAATGCTAACACACACTCATCTTAATTAATATTCTGACAGCGTGTACATGACTGTTTCCATAGTGACGAACCTGGTGCAGACTGAAAGGGAAAAGGTGTTATTGTGGCCTATCTGCATAATACAGTAGTAGTTTCAGCTTGTGGGAAAATTGCTTCAAATCATATTGTTCTGAAGCACTTAAGCTGCCTCACTGTAATCATAATTATATATTAACCATAACCAGCTATGCTACTGAGGTTGTTAACTAAAGTATTAATTAACAATACCTCTGTCAGCATACTAGTTGGTTCCCTTTCATTTGAATTATTAATATGAATGCACATCTTAAATCTATAAGTTGTTACAGTTGTTCTTAAAGGGTGAATCTGTAGTGCACAGACATGGTATAAGTCTCTGTTATGTTTTGTTATGGTTACTGTGTCCACAAGTACAGAGCAGAAACAATTACATGATTAACTGATTAGTTGATGGACAGAAAATAACCCAACAAGAATATGAAGTGATTAATTATTTAACTCATTTATCATGCTACAATGCCAAACATTGCCCTGTTTTCAGCTTCTCAAATGTGAAGATTGTTTTTCTTAGTTATATATATCACAGTAAAATTACCATCTTTGAGTTTTGGACTGTTGGTCGGACAAACAAGTAATACGAAGACGTAACCTTGAGCTAGGGCTGGCTATCCAACCTCAATACATTTGTGGTACTGACTGAAATGTGCCCATAGCAAGTATAGTATCAAAAACTGCCAAGTACCCGCAAGCTGGCAATGAATGTCAGATTCATGAACTTTTGTAAAATGTAAATTCTTAAAATGTACATATTCTTTCATCAGAGAGGTCTTGATTGAAATAAAAATGTTGCGAGTTTCAGATTAGTGCTGAAAACATTTAACAATTCTTTTGTTAAATGAAACAAGAATCTACAGCCATGCTAGCAGCTCTGTGGGTCTGCCATGGATGTATAAAGAGAACTGGATACAGCGTCGGAGGCGGGGCCCTGTTCATTCCTATAAAAGCTGCTCAGTGGCGCATGAAGCCAAAAAAGTTCGACTTCCCGGGTATAAAATTACCCGGATCTCCCACATAGCTTCCGCATTCTTGGCCCATAGAGCAAGCGCACTAGCTTTTCCTTTAACCCCGCCTCCCAGCCGCTCCGTCTCAGGCTCACTCACATGAATAGCAGTGACTTTATAACTCTGGCTTCGGCTATTTATGCATTTTACAACTTTTAGGACATAATGATTTAAATAAGGGCTATTTAAGTGTTCATACTGGCTAGTTGTTGTACCTCAAAAAAAATTACCCGCTGATTTACAGACGTCTCTTTCCCAATGTAAGTCTATGGGAAAAAGTGTCTTGGGGCCAGTGTGCATCACGTGACGGACCCGGAAGTTGTAATTACACTTTTTGGCCACTATGTCAAATTGGCTTCAAAGCCTGGCGCTCTTCCTGGGGGCTTGGGGTCTGCACCTTAGACTGTATATAAAGATGGACGACATGACAGCTCCCCAAAAGTAAAGCCAAAACATCTCGATTGCCCCCTGGTGGCTGGCTGCAGTATAGGTCATAAACCCCGCCTCCTCCATGTTAGCAGATGGGACGTGGGCCAAACTGAAAAATCAAATTACACGTCAAATAAAATTTTCCCAAAGATGGTTTCTGTCATTTTAGGTAGTTCTTATTACGCTGATGTTTGTTCAAGTGTTCATTTTTCTGATAAGTTTGGTTTTAATTTGTTATTCGACGCTATACAAAGGTGGTGTGTACGATCACTACTGCGCAGACTCTGGCTCCAAATGATGTCACCAGTGCAAGATGGCAGTGCCCGTATCCGGGAAATTTTGGCTTCATTTTTGTAGAGTGGGAGGAAGTGGAGACGCGTCGTTATCTTTACATACAGTCTGTGGTCTGTACCAAGTGATGCTTTGAGCTAAATGCTTATGTCAGCATGCTAAAATGTTTATTATGACAAGGCAGCTAACATGGTGAAAGTAGTTTGACCTGATGGTGGTGCTAGATGATGAGTCAGGATCTGACCAAAATTATTACAATTCCTCCTGGGGGGGGCATGTCTTTACCACAAAACATCTAATGGTGGCGCTGGAGGAAAAGTCAGAAGATCAGTAAAGTCAGTAGGATTCATCCTCTGGGGACCATGAGGGTCTTAGTATGCGGGACAGATTGTAATAATTGTGTGTGATATTGGGCAATATAAATAAAATTGATTTGAACATGAAAGTCTGTACAAAATTTCACGGCAATCCATCCAATAGTTGTTGAGACATTTCAGTCTAGACGGACCAACTGGTTCACATTTCTCAAAATAAGGTTTTAAAAAGGCATTGCTTTGCTATTAGTACTGAAACTCTGGCATCATACTGGCACTGGTAAACATTACAGTTGTTACCCATTGTGATAGACATTTTGTCTGACATTTTACAGACTAAACTATTAATATTTTAATAGAATAAGTAAGACAGATGAATGGATTTTGGCAACGATTGTTGATTGCCGCCCTACACAAGTATATATCCACACAAAGCCACTGTCACCACCTATGAAACAATATCCTGCATACCATGAACCAAGATAAAACTGTATTTGCAACACACGGTGAAAGCACTTTCATCCACAGTTGATGCAGCTGAAAACAGGAGGTCCTGCTTAAGCTCCAGATCTCCCATCCTCCTCCTCTCTGCTGTCACATGCATTCAGACTCCAGGCTCACTAATCACACTGTGATTCCTCCAACCTTTGGCGTTAAGGTTATTGCACTTAGAGCAATATTTCTTTGCAAGTCAAAGTGTGTGTGTGTGTGTGTGTGTGTGTGTGCGCGTTGGGGGGTAAGGGGGACATGATGAATGGTACGGCTGAAGTCTAACTCTGCATAGGCTGGATCGATGGCGATGATACATAGACATAATGTACACTGGCTGTAGCAACAACAACTCTGTGATTCATCTTCACCATGACAGTAATGCAACGCTGTAACTCAACTGATGTGTGATGATGTGCAAAAGGGCATTAATGATCATTGTCCGTTAGTTATTATTATATAATCACCCTTAATCATTGAAATAAACTTTGGATTGCCTCGAGAGAAAGATGGTAGAAAATGGAGCATGGTTGGCGTGAGCACACTTGTGTCGTCCACCTTTGTGATACAAAAGCGCATCTTTATCGGTTTACGTCGCCCTTTGGAGCCCTGGCACTCTGCATCTCGGCAGCAACACTAACCTCTCAGGTTACAGCTCCAATCAATAGCAGGCGAAGTGATGAGCTCAGCTATGAGAAACACAAACGCTGCATTATCAGATCTTCTTATTGAGCCAAAAGCAAAGAGTCCTGTTCAGGAGTCAAGATTTCAATAGGTGCTGTACAGTGTAGTCCAAATGCAGGTACAGGGACTAATACATTGGGGCACACTGTGTAAATAATAACAGGCGCTTTAAATCAGTTGTCGGAGAGTACGTACATTAACGTTTTCTAAACAGTGCCTACTGTGGCCGCACATGGCAATTAAGGGATAATGGTAAATGTTGATATGGAGTATAAAAGGAACACAAAAAGCCATAAAGCTAGCAAACTCGCTCAGTATTGTTTGTTACTAAAGCAACGTCTACCTAGTTTTTGCTAACATTAGCCACCACCTGCTAGTGGTCACACCAGACCAAGTAAGGCTATAGCAGCAAAACTCCTCTGAGTGTATGGAATTGAGCACGGATGTGTTTTGTTGCTCATGAATTCAACTTTTATTTGTGAGATAATGAATGTGCCATTCCTTCTTTCAAAAGTCACTTAGCCATGCTTTAACTACATATTTTGAAGTACTTGTATTTAAATCGAGTATTTCCATTTTTATGCTGCTTATAAGAGGGGCTCCATAATACTATATGTCAGAGGGACATATTGTACTTTTGAGTTACTTTAAAGCAAGACTGTAACTAAAGAAGAAATAACACATTGTTCCATATATAAATAAAAAGATGAACTCACGCCTGTTCAGTTCAGTACACTTAGCGTTTTTTCTGCTACAGCCTTACTTGGTCAGGTATGATCATAAGCTAACATTTATGGTGGCTAATGTTAGCAAACTTTAGATATATATTGCTGTATTGAGTTATGCCGGTGCGTTTAGGCTGAATTTTTTAGCCAGGCTAGTTGCTTCCAGTCTCTGTGCTAAGCTAATTGTCTGCATGCTGTGGCCATATTTACTGTACAGACATGAGAGTGGCATAGATATTCTCAACTAACTTTCAGCAAGAAAGCATATAAGCGTATTTCCAAAAATGTCAAACTTTTCCTTTAAGGCGTCACTAATAATCTAATATATATAATAATATAACACTCTGAAAGGGGTCATTTTGCATAATGACAACATGTACTTTTGATATTTAAGAATATTTTACTGACAAATATTTCAGTAAAATACTGAATGCAGGACTTTTAACTGTAATTGAGTACTTTTATACTGCAGTATTGTTATTTATACTTATTAAAACAATCTGAAAACATCTCCCTCTACTGCATTAAATAAAGGCAATCAGCAAAGTGAGTAATATAAAATGCTCCTCAAAGTGCACCTTCCATCCAACCACAGTCTGTAATGGCCAACCAGGAACAGACGCTGTATCACACTACAGACAGCCTGCTTTCCGTTTACCCAGACAGGTCTGCTGTGATCAAGAGGAAAAAATGAAGACAGCGTCTCCTCAAATCCATCTGCATGACTAACTATCACACACAAGGGTGGTGAGACTTGACAACTTGATGAACAGTCTCTCTCCTTAGCAATAAAACAGAACTCGTCTTACTAACAGTTTTAGAGCAAAATGTTTATGCTTTACAATACAGCTAGCTTAGAGGGAGAGGAGGTAAAAAATAATAATAAATGAAATTGCCCTTATAAGTTCCCTTTCCCTTGGATGGTGGTCAGGAGTTGAATCAAACATTTAAAGCCACAGCTAAAAACAAACCAGATAGGGGTGCTTCGTCAAACATTCACAGTTAAATAGGAAGGAAGGCCTGTGAGCCGTCTGTCATTTTAGCACTTATTCTTTGCAGACATTGTCCATCCATTGAGTGAGCGTGAATGGGTCGGATCTGGTCCCACTGGTTAATGTTAAGTTTTTCAAGTAACACTCGCGGTCCCGGAGAGTGAGTGACCATACATATTCAGAAAAATGCGCATCGTCTTCAGCTATCATCCAAAAAAAAAAGGCAAAATAACATGTTCAGGGAATTATTCTGCCTCCACCTAAGCTCCGCCCACAAAAAATGTCTGTTTACTAACAGAAAAGGGGTCTATAGGACTAGACAATGAGTTGATGTGTTAGTGTTGTACAGTATAAGGTTTCTTGATCATTGCAAAACAAATTATTTACACAAACAGATAGTAGTTAAACTGCAGTGGGGATTAATGAGTGCCTGCTTCTGCTGAAGTTGAGGTCTTCTCCTCTTGTGCCCAGAGGATATACAGAAAACTCAGCTGATAGGGACAATGAAGAATGGCACTAGTTGTCCTCCCAACAATCATCTCAGACTACATTTAGCTTAGTTATGCCTTGCCAACACTTTCAGTGGCTTTTTGACCAAGCCAGGCAATCTTTTATTGCTTAGAAACTGAATGTGAGCAGATTCATCTTTTATAAAGAAAAATAAAATAGAAATAATCTGTGATCAGTGGCAGCCAACATGATTTGACTAAATGTACTTTGTTGTTAATAGAACTCTGGTGTGGTAAACCTATGCTTTACTAACCAGTCTTTGAAGGTGTGTCATGTGTCTCAAAAACTCTTGGAGAGTCGTCGAGAGCAGCATTTGCCCCACAGCAATTGTGTTGCTCACAAGTTCAATTTTCGAGAACATTTGAAAAGTTCATTTTTTGCCATGAGAAATGACACCAGGTGTTCCCTGACCTCCTGCTGGAGGATGACACAATCATCTGTACACTTGATGAAATGTCTCTTCACATTGGCTCCCCACTGATCAGCTTATAAAAGACAGTGAAAACCTCCCAATCTGAGTCGATGAATGAAAGAGCTGCTTTCCCTGTCATGACTAACAGAGCCACCCCTAGGAAAAGTCCATCAGCTTGAAAAGGCTGAGGAAAAACTATGACTACCCCAATCCTAGCCTGACATCGCCAGACCAATTCATAAATGCAAATTAGTCTGGAATCAGATGCATCTGCCAGAGCAAATAAAACATGAGCTCGCAGATTCGTCTGGTTCCCAGGCTACCCCAATCCCAGCCTCAAAACAACCCTTTAGAAAACTCCAGCTGATGTCATACCCACTCTCCCCCTAAGTCTTTGGTTTTATTTCTCTGAAGTTTGCAGTAGGGAAATTATTACCACGGGTGTGGAATCCTTGAATATGAGGGCTGCTTGTTTCCAGAGGCTGGGTTCTCTTTCCAGCTGGAGTGGATGAAGACGCAAAAGATTCAGTTGAGTCACTCAGAACGGGTCTTAATTACCTTCCCTTAAACGTCAACTGTACTCAGCATTTGTGCTCATCATCTGGCCTCTTTGAAACATCTGCTGTTGATGTATCTCAGAGCTGGCAATCAGGACATACAGTATATACAGTAACGCTATTCAGCTAATTAGCTACACGTATGTCTAATTTAAAGCCTTTCAGGCCTTTCACTGTGTTGTTTAACAAGTCAGATGTCCTCTCTCATCACAGAGACTTCAAGTTGTTGCTACTAAGCTTAACTTCAGTGTCTCTATTTTCATCTGGATTTGTTTTTATTTCTAAACTGACCTCCTTTCTAGTTTTCCGAGATGCATCATCCTTTTAGTGGGACAGACTGTCATCATTTTGGTGACAAAGTCCTTGGAGAAAGATACAGTGTCAGTACGGTCATCGATACTGTTCACTCTTGAAACACAGGCTAATTTTGTGGGGACAAAGCATCCTTGAAAAGTCAGGGAGCGGTCATTCTTTAAGTGCAAAGCAGGTGTACAGTGCTGTGGTCCGGTGATCCCACTGGGACTCCTGCGACTTAAGTTCCCTTGACAGAGCCATAACAGATCCCAGGAGTGTCTCATAATGGCATGCAGGGCTAGTGACATGCTGAGACAAAACGGCTCAAGGACTTTTTGGAAATTAAGGTGATTAGAATCACCTATTACAGCGCTGAGAGCATCAGCAGATTGCACTTTCTGAATCATCCTGATAATTGCAGCAGAGATGGTGTCAGCCTTAGGGTGAACGTGAACAGTGACAAATAAGTGACCGCCCTGGGGGACAGAGAGAACTTAAGAGATGCAGAGAGGAGTTCAATGTCAGGAGGACAAATCTGCTCTTGCAACGTGGCACTGGTGAATCATCTGCTATTAATATAAGGACACACAATCTGTTTAAGTGATATCACGGCCACTTCACTGTAACAGCATGTCCAGAGTTAAGTTCATGCTGCTTTTAAATATGACAAAATGTGTGTATTGTACAGTACCTAACAAAAGCTGTAAGCTGCATAATGAAGGGCAAGAGAAAATACATTATCAGGCAAGGTTTCTTCTAGTCTAGATCAATGGCATCTGTTGCTGCACATGTTCTGCAGTGTGTCGCGACATGTACTGTACATGTACTGTCTGAGGGGTCACGAGACAATTAACAGGATAGGAAAGCAGAAAAATAATGTTATGTAGGCTACCTTATTTTTTTTTTCCAGAAGCTTCTCTAATCGTTTTTTTTCTTGTTAATTACTGGATTTTTACATGGAGTTTTGCCTCTTTAGGCCTATAAAAATTACCCAAATAATCACTTTTTGGCTGATCTGGTCATATCCCTTACACAAACATTGCTGTACTTCAAGCCAGAAGGGTTGGGAATCACTGTCCTAGAGCAACTGAGAACTGATCTATAATATATTGCTCAATACTTAGAAGCTGCACAGAGTTGTGACTTCGCACATTTTAGTTTTGATTTGGAAGAAAAAAAAAAAAAAAAGAGAAATTGATATTAAAGTGCACTCTCAGAAAATAGTTGGGATTACTTCTTTGTTTGCCAGCAAGTCTTACCCTGTATTGCAGAATTTATCAATGTTAAAACTTCAGAGCATTGCATTGACTCTGCTTTAGAAATCTAATGTGTTATGGATGCGATTCCAGTTTCCAATAAAATATCACATTCAGTCATAATCATCTTCATATGTGTCTATCCCCTATGAAAACAGAGGAACTACCTTTTAGAATCCCCTGTATTTCTATTTTCTTCACAGACTTCTATAATCAAATCAGATGAGAAAAAGCACATTACAAGCATACACACTAGTGTATCTGTTCAACCAGTGCAATCTCCCAGGACATCCAGGGAAGAGTCATAAGCTGCTGATTACAGCTGAGACGGGATGAATGGAGGATCTGCAGGAGCATGCTGTGCTGTAGCATGTGTTTCAATGCCTGCAGGTGTGGCAATTCTGTGTTTACAGTAGATACCTTAAATCCTGCCGCTGTGTCTCTAATGGTTCTTTTCAATCTCTATTATGTCTCTACTTCTTGCAGGTAAACCTGCAGGAGTTTGCAGTCTTTGCAAAGCTATTCATCTCAGTCACTACTGTATCTGCCTGCTAAACCAATACCTGATATAGCTTTGTGATGTTAATATTAGTAACTACATAGAAGATGCCAAACAGCCTTCACAATACAATTCTACATGTCGAAATTCATAATGTTGCACGTATGACTTGTCCATGCAGCTGAAAGCAAAACTGCATTTTTACTTTTGTCTCTTTTCTACCCATCTGTCCCCCGTCAAGATCAGCAACAACTTCCCATTCCCACTGACCGCCCCTGTGAACTCAGACTTTGACACGCATTCCCGATAAATCTGCAAAAGCTCAGGGCAGTCCCACTGTGAAATCAGAAAGGGCCACTGAAAGGCGACCACGACTTCACATGAAAGCATATACCATGTGTCTTGTTCTTTCTATGAAGGCAAGATCCTGTTTGAGTTTTAATCTCTTTTATTACTAAAATAACTAATGGACTTATATGCAACAAAATAATCTAAGTTCAAAGGCCTACTTACTAGCTTTCAGATCTTTCAAACACATTGAAGCTGAAACGATTAAACGACAGAAAATTTATCCGGAACTATTTTGATAATCGATTAAAAATGGCCTAACATGACCTAGTTTTAGCTTTGCGATGTTGAGGATTTGCCTTTCTTCTTTGTCTTACGTGATTGTAAACTGGTTATGTTTGGGTTTTAGACTTTGGTCTGACAAAACAAGCAATCTGAAAATGTCATCTTGGGTTTTAGGAAATTCTGATCAGCATTTTTTTGCCATTTTCTGACCTTTAATAGACCAAACGATTCATTGATTAACGGAGAAAATAATTGACAGATTAACCAATAGTGGAAATAATCATTAATTGCAGCCCTAAACCACATTTTACAGTCTAAATTCAGCTGATGGAGCTAGCTCAGGTGTTATCACATGACTTTGTGTGTGGAACTTCGGTCATGTGATAGCAAGTGGTTGTATATGGGGGGAGATTGCAAACCCTGTCTCGTGTTGGATGTGAATGGCCTCTTTGATGTTCTCTAGCCAAAACATTACTAATAATACAGACTTTTATCCAGAAAGTGAGCAACAAACCCTCAGTTTTATTAAACTACATATGAAATATGAGCTTCACACTTTATTGGCCACAGAAAGGCCTCTGCCTCAGGTAATGTGAACTCACACAAAGTGCTGTCCCATTCCTCATACAGCTTTTGGAGCCCAGACATTTACTCTCATGTGTAGTGAGCAGGATCACAGAGATGATGTCAAGCCTAGCCCCTAGGGGTTAGTGTGGACAGTGAGACTGGCCGATCACTGTTCAGCTTTTCAATCAGTGCAGTATGGAAAGTCATTAGTGCCATAATTCGCCTCTTTTTATACACGCTTTACAACTGCACGCTGCCATTTACGTCATAATACCTGTCAAAAACGCACGTTTTTTATGCCACAATCTATTCAACACATGTGAAACCTGTCAAAAACGCCATTATTTACGGAGTTCCAGAAATCACCTTTTTAGTACGTATATTATGACGAATTTGACGTCATTCAGAATGCTGCTTTTAACGCTGTCTTTCCGTAGGGTAATTTGCCCCTCATTCTGTTTTGCGTAGCCAATATGTTTAACGGTTCTGTATCCAATCAGTGAAGAATAAACTCAGACCAAAGCAATGCATTGATGAAAAGTGCCTGCCATTGTTATGCTGTAGATCTGTGTTGTCATTGTGAATTGTACAGTATTCCGCATTCAGAGGATGAAATATTGATTTGACTGAGAATATAAATCACCTTGCCTGCCTTCATTGTCTTTTAAAATATCCTGTATTAATCATTGTCGTGTAAATATAACTGTATTTGGTTGTCTGTCGCTGCAACAGATGGGCACTTAGGCTATAGCTAGCTAATTGTCTATATCCATCGGAGGACGATGAATTGTACAATTTTCAGAGGATTAAATATAGATTTGCTTGAGAATATGATCACCTTACTTTGTCTTTTAAAATGACCTGTATTTGATCTTTAAATGCATATTTTGATGGATATTACTATGTGAATGGTGGCGTGCTGTTGTAAAGCGTGTGTAGCCTAAATAGAGGCACTAATGGCTTTCCACAGGGCTGTGCCCACCCATGGTTCACTCACTACCTCCGTGCCCACCCTCACCTCATCTTCTCACTTCCAATACCTGACTCCACATCTAGTTAGTCTCATTCTTTTCCCCTGAGTGGGGCAGTAGCCTGCAGACACAAGCCGCCCCCGCGGTCCACTCTGCTGCTGGAATAGAGAGGCACAGGGACTGCTAATGAACCCGACTGCCATCCGTGGCGTTTCAAGAGCAGCAGAGCATGCATCTGATTAATCTTTGTCCTAATTAGATCGAACAATTAACCTGCCTGCCACCAAGCTCTGGAGCCTGATGACACTGCATGAACTGCAAACCCCTGTACATTAAACCAGAGCAGGGTGAGAGTGTGCCCTCACCCTGCAACTTTCTGTGTTTTCAGAACAACCAATTAATGCTAGCTTATAGTGCAAAGCATTCTGTGTGATATTTCGACACATTGTGCGGTAGAGAGCTCAGATCCTTTTCTGCTTTTCATTTCATTAGCGCTACAAATCTCCGCTTTTAATTCAAAATCAGAGCAACCACTGATGGCTCTCATAATAAATTATGTGTGAGAGGCAAAGCAGAAAGGGAAAAAAATCCAATCATTAACATGAAGATACTCCCCGATGTGAAAAGCCTCGAGGACATAGGCTACTTGTTCACTCACTGGCTGGATGGTTTAAGCATGCACTGCCTGCTGATCTGAAATATTTGGAATGCCTCAGTTGTTACAGGCAGCATGTCCTCACAACAAAACTGGACAAGCAGAGTGCAACCACTGAGGACATGAACTTGCCGATTTGTTATGAGTTAACATCAGTACAGAAGTAAGAAATCAGGCAGGGAAGCAAGCATAGGGAACTTCAGTACTATGAACACAGTCCAGGAAGTCTTCCTTAACATGTGTGCAGAAAGTGTTGCATAATATATTGCGTCCCCACGTTCAGCCTAATGCACACTCAGAAACTGACACACATGAATGTTAAGTTTTATGTAATGTACAAGTACTGTGAAAAAGCGGGTGTGGTGATGGCAGACAGGGGTTCAATGTAACTCCTCTCAGCTTTGAGCTTTACTTCAACAGAAAATGAAAGACACCTTTTATCTGTTTACGGTCTCTACTGTTGTTATTTACCTACTTGCAGCATGGCTATTTCACACCACAGACCCTATAAACGTGAGTTCCATGTATTCAAGACGTTGAAAAAGAAATAACGTAACAGACGTCACCATTTCAGCTGACACTGGCAGGGCTGCTTGCTGACACCAGCAGCAGGATGTGTATGAGAGTTGCAAACTTTGTTCAAAATAATGTCACACTAATTCGTATATTATCTTTGTCTAAAGATTCTGGTGAATTCAGAATGATTTAAATATAAAGCTGTATTTAAAAAAAAACAACTTTCGTATGTCACGCTGTTTAAGGGCACTCAACACAGCGTAGTGACAGATGGCTGCGGAAATAACTAAACTAAAAACTAAACTAAAAGTTTCAATTATATTAATATAAGCAAAGCTTAGTGAACAGAACTTGGCCGAATTTAAGGGTGACTCTGGTGTTTATTTCTAGATCTTAACTTATGTTCTACCCGGTAAGAAAAGTATCCGCGGAACGAGGAAACGTTAAACATACTGATTTCTAAAGGGAATTTGGCTCTATGGTCTGGAGGAACGTATACGTTGGAGGTTTGGTTTCTCTGGAGAGCTGACGACATCGTCTGTATAACTATCAGCTAACGGAATTGTATGTTAGACTAACCTGTTTTGACGGGGACGGTGTTACTGTCGTGTTTTGTCCCAGCATGGTGCTGTTGAATTTGGACAGTCTCCTGTCCGGATACAGGCCACAGTCTTTGAGAGATTGCGTCCCTGACAACTCTCGCGCCGCTACCCGTAACAGAAAATATGAAGTCCATAACGCTACTGCTGCAAAAACCGAGCCAGGTTGGCTAAAAACAAAGCATTCGAAGTGTTATAAAGCCCGCGGTCATTGCACAAAACGCAGTGTTGGCAAAAAGTAACAGGCTCGAACTCGTGGTGTGAAGCCTCCAACACTCACTACAATCCAAAACAGGAACTCTTTGAAATACGTCAAAGTGCAAACTTTATGTGCCCCTAGTGGAGTCCAGCTGTGTAACGGAGTTTGGCGATTGACAGGCTCAGTTTACAGCAGCCTACTGCCCTATTGGCCTATATTTACAGTGCTGACAAACGAGTGTAGCTATATTTCAAATACTGTCCCCATATTTGATTAAATCCTCAAGAGCCAAACCTGAGAATATTTTGGTTTAGCAAGGACCGATTAGTGAAACTACCTTCACTGCTTATTTCATTCCAAAATATATATTCACTAGGCAATTAGGTTTTACTTAAATTTTATGTCCAATGCTTGACTAATTATATGTTATTTAGGGTCAAATTCTACATTCACTTACAGATATTTTTTTCTATAAGCCTACATTTAATTTGAAATGAATAATGAGTTGCAGATTCAGTGCTGATTGCAGGCAGACTTCTAAAGGTTATTATAATTCAGATCATGGGTATGAAAAATTAACTTTACAAATAAATACATTTATAAATATATGCATAAAAATCAAACCCAGCTCAGCCCACACCAATTTCCAGATTGTTGCTAGGATATTTCATAGCCATCAAGTGTGGGGCTTTATGGCCCCCAAGAGAATGACATCCCACCATAATAACATTCTAATAAATTGAGACTTTCACATTCGGAGCTAAAGTACACTTCTGTGCCTATATGCGACTCAAGGGGGCATAGTGACAACTCTAAGACCTGTGACATAAAGTGTCTGCTCCTCTAGTGAGGGATAGAAGGAGATGGCATTTGCAGCACGTAAATGAAGGTGGAAAAGTGAAAAACCAACAGACCAGAACAGGGTGTAATAATTGGGCAGCACACTCAGGTAGTGAACTAGAAAGACTGTGATGCATTATTCATTTAAGGGCAGAGCTGTGGTGAGACAAGAGTCAGGAGTGTAAAGAAATGCTGTAATGTTGAATTAATTAGAGAAGTGATCAAAATGGGGGACCTGGTATACATTTGTTCGCTCATTCACATCAGAAAAGGTAAAGAGGGAAGCATTTCTTCTCTTCAAGCTGTAGTCTGACAGGGGAAGTACCTGTGTTTATTTCCTGGCATCTGTAGCAGGTGGGCTGAGGTTTAAACAGCTGTTATAATTGAGAACACTGAACCAATGTGATTTGAGACTGAGTCAGCGCCATATTCAATACTGAATGTGCTCCATCTGCTGGTTACATTGGGTAGTGCATGCTTTAGTGTCCTCCCTCAGTGACAACAGTCATATAGTTCATAATCATAATAAAAAAATATAGATCATGTTACAGTCAAATACTTTGCAAAAAATATAACGATTTTAAAATTCCTTTAATAAGCATATTTTATTACTTTTTAATAGTAAGGAGTAAGGATGGCTGTTCTTCCTCAACTTGCTATTCACAAGGATATAACTCAAATCTGCCTTTTCCTGGTGTACCCTGAATGCAACTTTTGTTCTGTGCAAATGAGTAGGGCTGCAACTAATGACTAATTACATTATTGATTCATCTGTTGGTCATTTTATTGATTTACTGAAAAATAGTCAATAAATTAGTCTACAATATGTCAGAAAAAAAGTGACCAACAGTCCAAAAAAACAAAGATATTTAATATGCAGTGATATAAAACCGCAGCCTTACGTTTGAGAAGCTGGAAACAGAGTTATCCTTAATCAATGACTTAAATGATTAATGGATTATCAAAATTATTGGCGATACATTTTCTGTCAATCAGCTTATCATTCAGCACATCACAGCTGTGTGGGGATTCTGTAGGAAAACCCACCGATTAAAATCATCTGGGTGTTCATCAAGATGTGGATGGTTCAAGATGAGTTTCGTGAAAAGGTTAACTGTAAAACTTTAATTTGCTACTCCTACTAAACTATTTGCACATAGTCCATAAGCAGATATCTTCAGATTTGTACGCTTGATTTTAACAGCCATTTCAAAGACTTTTGTCAACAACTCTGACACTGATGTATGAGACCCTTGATGGACTTGCAATCAGTGGATTTTATTTGGCCCTCTGTTCCTCTCTGACCTTGCAGCCCTGCTGGTACACTTGGCACTTGGACAGTGTATTTAGACAGGTTTCAGACTGGCCCAGTGCCACCCCACAGGGCCTTGTAGCTGCGTGATATACTGTGTTGCTATACAGCTGCCCAGATCGGCCATCAAATCATCCATAACATCCTCAGAGAGAGGCTGACTGTCTTCCTCCTCTCTGCATTTCAACCCCATAGCTTGAGAGATATACTTTCTGGCAGTGCAGAGCAAACAGTAAAGCTGAATCTAGTTCTAAAGGCCTATTTTCTCTGAGAACTCCTCCACTTTCTAATTAAGCTTTAGTGTGACCAAAGAGGGAAAATGAAAGAATTCCCTCTGTGCTCATCCAACAACATGAGCCTCATTGCAAGGAAATTATGTAAGTTACTTTGGTCTACTTAAGCTAGCATGTTAGATGTATTGTCTGTTTTCTGTATTTTATAGGTGATTAAAGAGACTTTGAAGCCAATTAGTTAACCGACATCCATTATGGTGTTATGTTATTCTGAAGTTTTGCAAATTACCCAGTTTGTTTGTGGCTGATAGGTCATTATACAGTCTTCCAATATCCTTTAATGTGTGCATATGTTTACAGTGCATGCACAATTTATAATACTACTTTTCTTATCATTTATTTTCTAACATGATGAGATCAGCACTTGAGAGTGCAGTACAGTAATGTACTAGTGAGGGAATCCTTCTGTTTAATGACTTTAAAGTGGTGAAGTCTCGTTATACTAGAACCCGTCTAAAAACCTCCTGGTGTCAGCAGCCGCCAGCAAAAGCCCTGAGAGGGTCTTGTGTGTGAGGCTTTGTCATAGTCTGAGAGCGGGGCACTGGGGAGCGAGTGTTAATCTCAGCAGTTTCCCATTGAGAGCCAGGTAGGCTGCAGCCTAATCCTGAGAAGAGGAACGCTTTCATTACGGAACAACAAACATGAAGGCCACTGGGGAGCTGCCGCTTTTCCACTGTCAACGAATGGACGGAATACACAAGCGAGGTTACATAAGCAGAGCTGCAGCACGCTGGCGTGAACACAGCACGTGTGCACTGGAATGGCTGTATTAGCATGTGCACACATACATACTGTACACACATTTTCACACAATCACAATCTGCTCTTTTCTCCCAGACATTCCCTGTTTACAGTGGAAATCACTATGACATAAATGCAGCAGAGAGTTCACTCATGCGACACAAATGCACCTGCTGGCAAACACAAACAAGCCATTCAGTGTGTGGTTAGTGGGATGGCTCAATGAGGTATGTAAGGCAAAAAAGATGGCTTTCTCAGATAGTTTTCTCAAAAGTGATGGATCTCACATGGCATTTCTTGGAGGATCTCTGGAGCTGGAGGGTAACTACAAAACATACAGCACGCATTGTCCTGTGTTTCATGAGCGTTCTGCTCTATTATCCCGCAGCCAGTACAAGAGGTGTAAACAAAATGACGACCAATAAAGACAGTTAGCTGCTGGAGGAATGGCTGAGGCATCCAGACAATGGCGGCAATCACAGGTGTTTAACAGCCCTTGTCAGAAAAATCCCACCCTCTCTGAGGTGTTTTCATTGGGGGAGTGAAGCTTCGCCTCTCAAAAGCTGTCAACACTACAACAGATGAACATGTTTTTCACTCTGGCAGCAGGACCCAAATATTCATGAGAGGGAAACATGAATCAAATGTTGTGTGGTGCCTGTTAAGAGAGTGACAATGCCAAGCTGAATCACCAGATCATCTGGAGGAATAGGGCCGTTTAATTACTCAACACTGTAGTTACATAAGTCTGATTGCTGTCACTCGGACGTTTATCATTTTGCATGAACACTGTACATATCTGAGCCTTCAACATCTCCTATCTTGCAGCTTATGTGAGCTACAGTTAAAGGACTAAACCAACAATCATGGAGTGTGGCCCATTGGTCACTATGTGATATGTGACAGGAATATTAAACTGCCAGACCTTGGTGAGGTAAATTCAGTAAATACACAAAAATGACTTTTGAACTACTTTCAGTTAGATCTTTCTTCCTGCAAGATCTTTCTTTCTACAAAGACTTATAGTGTTACTTCCGTCCATTCATCTATCATGGAGTGGCTGGCACCTACCCAGCACGTAGTGGGTGAAAGGTAAGGAAACAAACACACCAGACAAGTGACCAGTTATTTGCAGGCTAACACACAAAAGAGAGCTAAACAAATTCACACTCAACGGGCAATTTGGACTTTCCAATCCACCTGATCTTTGGACTGTGGGAGGAGATGGGGGCGTCCTCATGGCTTAGTGGCTAAAAAGCATAGTGTATCTCATAACTGGTTTGATTCTGGCCAGGGACCTTTGTTCCATGGTTTATCTATCTTTTTCCAGCTATCCAATTAAGGCAGTATGCCAAAATAACTTAATAGGGGCAACATACAAAACTCTAATCACTGTGGAAGGCCATGACATTTGGTTGAAAGCTTTGGAGGCAACAAGTTAACTATAACCTGGTGTTGACAATTGTTTTTGTCAAGTTGCTGTTTTGAGTAATGTGAAAAATTGGCCTTTAAGTAGACCATCATGGAGACAAACAGTTACCCAGAACACCCCTGGGAGAGGGAATAAAGGTAACCGATCACTTCCAAGGCAGCCTCCCATCCCATGCCATCCCGAACTGCTACCAAGAAGGTGCTTTTACTACAGGGTCATGGATATTGTGTCAAAGGCTCAAGACCCATGGATGGATTAGCCTTTATCTTCCAAAAGAACTACCCACAACAGTACTGACACATCTACCACAACATTATCCTGAGAAAAAATAGGACCTAAGCAAAAAAAACACTGTCCTAATTTTAGAAGATAAGCCGGTCGTCACAGTCAATTGTGCTTGTTTATGCATTTGGGTTTTTCCCTCTAACTAATTCAGGAACCCTAGCCAAGAGTTTTTCCCCACTTTAAGTCAGATTTGTGACCAAAGGAGTCAAATAAATCATCCAAAAAGTGGATCTTTTGTTGCTATGAGAGTTTTATGTAAAGTGAATATAGAATAAAGACCAAATGGGCTTGCTGGATGAAAAAGTCTCCACACACTCGCGTGGAAATAAGCCTACGTATTCTCTAGCTTAATGCCTTCATGTTAAGACTCTGCAAGACAACAAGGAGGTGATGGCGGAGGTGTTGTTGTGCCATCCAGTCTGACACTGACCTGCCGCCGCAACAATTCAACCCACTGTTATTGCCTGGTCTTTTCTCTCAGGACAGCTCTACATGGTGGCTAGTTGTGATTGATGACCGGTGGCGTCAGAGCGGGCTATCTTTCACCGCCACTTCCACTGCCCCCGCTCACGGTCATCTATCCTCTGTGGATGTCTGCGCTGTCTGAGGCCGCCCCGAGAGGCTGGGTGGCCCAGACGACTGATGACCACTGGCTTAGCAGGAAGAACACATCAGTGTGCTGAGTGGAGGGCTCTCTCCTTCAATCTTTTCACCTTCCTCTTCTTCCTTTATGAATGCATCTTATTCCCTGGCAAGAGTGCTGCTAATTTCAGGTGCAGAAGAAGAGAGAAGGAGGCACAGGCGGAAGGAAAAACATGGTGGATGAGAAAGAAAGAGATGGTGAGGCAGGAAGGGAACAGGAAGGGACATGCATCAGACACGCACCAGTGCTCTCCTTATACAGGGCAATTTATTAAAATAATAAAGCCCAGCCTTGCGCTGAGGGTTGAGCTCACAATAAACCTGACAGGGATACAGAAAGAGAGGCTATAAGACTGAGGCATTGTCAGGCAAATAAACAAAACAAATGCTCTGTTATGTCAGTGTCCACTTTATTATCTGTGCTGAACTCTTCAAAAGGAGTTAATTGATTCCTTTTAAATTCAGACACAGTCATATATTTCATCATTACCCTAAAAAGCCTCTCATGAATCACTCAGCTACAACAGAATCACAAAAGCACAAAGATTGCTCTACATAAGCCTCTTGGCCTCGACGGGCATTAGAATCAGACTCCGAACAGATACAGCAATGCACTATGGGATGGGAGGAAATTAGATCCAAATGGACATCTTAAATCCGACAAAGATGGTAAGAGGTTCTGCACGCTCTCTATCTGCTGTAAAACTGTCCTCACCCCGGACACTCTTCATTTATCACCTGATATCAGTCGTTCCACAAGTATGCTAAATTGGATAATGAATCTCTCCCCCCAGGAGATGCAATAGATGAATAATTTGTTGGTTAAATTACGAGCCGGGGCATATTGCATCATTCGAGGTGTGAGACGTTAGTGTAGTTAAATAGATGAAACCTTTCGGAGTCCATAGGAGTAACATGAATGAATTAAGACCCAATGAAGGCGTAATTAACTGTGCAAGGAGGGACTCATTAACAGGAGTCACACTGACTCTGTTAATGAAACACGCTTAAGTCAAATACGGTGCCAAAGTATTGATACACAGGTTATAATGTAGCTATCTCTGTGGCTAAAAATGATTTAGCATCCATCACACATTATACCTACTGTTCTTTTTGTTCCAGTCTTTTCTAACAAATATCCTATAGGAACAAAACATGAATCAATACAATTATGTGGTGCTGAGAAAGAGCACAATGTCTGATTTTCTTCCAGTCTCACCAAATAAGCATTATTACAGTATTTTATTACACAAGGGATGGCTGGGATGATGCTAAGCAATGGCTGAGTGTGGGATTTTCTTTACTGACTTTGATACAATTGTACCTTTCCAATAACTTGGACACCTTTCAAAATGGCAGTTTTTTTTTGTAAGACTTCATATATAGAGCTAGAGTCAACAATGTCCTGTAGGGACAGACAGAGAGACAGGAAGTGAGGTGTAAGCAAAAAAGAAAGAAGTTAGGGCAGTTGGGATGGTTTAAAGGAAAAGTTGAACATTTTGGGAAATAGGCTTAATCGCTTTCTTTCTGAGTGTGAAATGAGAAGATTGACACAACTCTCATGTCTGTATGTTAAGTATGGAGCTAGAGGATGTGGTTAGCCTAGCATAACGATTGCTGTAGAGGCAGGGAGAAACAGCTAGCCTGGCTTTCTACAAAGTTCAAAAATACGACTCTAAAGCTATACCACATACTGAAACTCCCTGTAAAACCACAGAATGGTGAGACAACATGTTAATTACTGAGCTTTAGGGTATTTTTTCTCTTTGGACAAAGCCTAGCTGTTTCTCCCTGCTCCTAGTCTTTTGCTAAGCTAAGCTAACCAAATTACGACTAGCTCCGTAGTTAATACAGAGACATGAAAATGATATAGTTCTTCTCATCTTACTCTCAAAATGGAAGGAAAAAAGCAGATTTCCAACAATGTTGAACAATTCCTTTAAGTTTTAGAGACAGAGATTTTTTAATTTTTCCTAAACAGACAATTATTCAAATTCATGTTTTTCGTATCACAGTAAAACGCATAATAAGGAAGTAAAAATCATCACAATTATGCAGTTAGATTGTGACAGACTTAAACCATAAAAATATAGATTATCAATACACTTATCAGTACACTACAGTATGTAGATATACTGTACAGCTTCTTAAGGCTGTTACTGTCAGTAGTCCTTCCTGTTTACATTCCAACACTCAAGGAAGTATATGAATGTGTATATGCTTTGACAGGCGACATGATGACATGTTTAAGTCATGTCAGCGGGGCAGATTAATGCCCACAGCCTGTGCTTCATGTCTGACCAGAAAACTGATATCATACCTGAGGCTTCACATAGAAACCGTCTGAGCACTGAGGCCACACAGCCGTGATCCCGCATTCTCCATACAGCACAAGTATGATTAATGTGTAGTCATCTTAATTCAATGATGTTTAGGGTCTCTACAAAAATACAGAATAATAATAATTACAAATTGCTTCAGAACTGAAGGCATAAACAGATTATAGATTAGGCAATAGTAAAAACAAAGACAACACACTTATTCTAAATAAAACACTGGAATTTAACAGAACCAAACTGAATTATCCAGTGACAAGAGACATTTTTAAAGTCTGTTTTCATAACAAATTTGTCCTTTAAGGCCTGCGTGTACTTCACACAGCTGTATCTCCAGTAATACTTTGTGCAGCCAGAGTGGAAAAAAGAGGGAGGCATTCAAACCTGATGTATGTAGCTTCTGCTACTACGCTTCTTTGTGACAGGTTTTCAGAGCCCTGCCATCCAGTGAATGTCCAGAGCAATGACCCATATGGAGAAGACAGCGTAGTGCACTGGCCAGCTAAATCCTGTCCTCCAGCTATTCTTCCTCTTGGATAAACCAGTGCATAGCAAACGTGGCCCCGGAGCATGTACAATGCAAAGTCCTCCACATTCTAATAAGAGCTAGAGGATGATGAGGAGGGGGGAAGCAGGGGTGTGGATGTGGATGTGGATGAGTCACATTCACGGCCTGTTTGAAGCTCAACTCCAACCATTTTGGCCTGGATCCAACTTTCCCATCTTTTGTCATTATACCCACTGATTAGGTAAAACCTACAAGCACAAAAATATTTTTCAAAAATGAAACCCAAAAGCACTAAAAGCATGTCTCTTTCACTACAGTGATAGCTCACTCAGTAATGCCATGTATGTAAAAATATGGAAATGAAGAAACTTGGAATAATCACATATTTTAATGACCCTTTTTGCTGAAATATTCAATTAAGTTTTTTTTGCCCAAAATCTTAGAACTGCATTCTGTCAGAACCTTTTAACCTTATAATTCCATGTTGTTGTTCCAAAAATGAATGGTCCTTCTTGTTTCATGACTCCCTGCAATATTTAAAGCTGAACTACAGTGAAAAAATACAGAAAATAAGCCCGGTCTTGTTTTGTAGACTAATTTTTGATTAACGATCGCAGTCAGCGCTAACCTCTGTGGCGAATAAATTGCGTTTCCTGAGGCTGTTTCACAGTAAAAGCTCACTGAGCTACAATAGTAAGTGGCCTTTAACCTTTCAACTGTCATGGCCTTCCTCAGAAAGGGCAGACGCCATCTCCTGAGGAAGACCATGAGATATGGTTTGAAAGCCACGGAAAAAGCTAGTAAGTAGACCTTGAGTTAAGATTTTTTTATTTTTTTAACTGTTTCCAAGGTCAAGAATGAACTTCCACACTCTATCTGAATAACACTTTATGAGTCTTTCAATATGTTGAAAAGTCTGCAGCAGTTTCACACTGATATTAGTTGTTGGGCGTCATCCCTGATACTAAATTTACATTTTCAAGCGTCCAAACACTGTTAGCAATGTCACACTGACTACATATGGAGCAACAGTTTTGTTTCGATAATAAATATTATTAAGGATCCACATTAGCACAACTTGTGAGACTTAGGCAGAGGCCTGCATTTCAAACCTACACTACTGCAACTAATCAGTTTCCAGTGACACTCCATGCTTCTGTAAATTCAATTAACTGTTATGTAAATATCATCCATAACTGTGTAATGGTTTATCTGCTCCTTAGAGGCACTGACTAATTTACTCACTTCTGAGAAGAAATACTGCTTTGCACTGGCTGAAATTATATAAACAGGGTTTCCTCTGTTTTTCAGCTCAGCCTGCCTCAGTACCAACACATGTACATTTGATACAAGCAAAATAGAGCTGTTTTTAAATAATAGGAGACCATAAATTCACAAGTAAAAGGGAAACAAATATGAACAGTTTTGTGAAGTGGCAGATCTTATTTTCTCTCTGCTGCAAAATGAATCAATAGCAAGGACCGGTGCTGGCATTCGACAGTAGAAAACTGCTTACTCTTCATTTGAGCTATATGTAATCAATCCTAGCCAGAGGATGGCTAGAGCCCTTTCCAAACTAAGTGGGGAAACAGTGGGATTACTAGCTCTGTGGCATTTATAAATTGAGCCCAACGAGAAGAGGGCCACCAAGAGACTCCCGGTCAACGTAATTACACCGGCAGGCCAATAAATCCACCCAACAGATCTTTTACAGTAGCACTGCAGTAAATTCAGCAGTGAGCTTCTTCCCTTACATTGCTTTCTTGCACTACAGAAGAAACCGTTAATGTTTTTGTTGCTGTCTTAAGTAAAAAAAAAAAGAAAGAAAAAGAAAACAAAACAGTAGCCTTGGTGGCTACAAATCTCTGTGGCCTTCGCCTCTGGCCAAGCTGTGAGTCAGTGTAGAGATTTTGATCTACACAATGTTGACTCTTACATATGACAGCATAGTGTGCTGTGGATGGAAATCTGCATTTAGTACCCTTGAAACATGTGAATGTCATGCGGTCTTGAAGTCCATCTAATAATATTCCTTTTCAAAAACATGAAGGACACAGGAGCAACTTAAAAGCACTGAATCGATTTAAGGACTACATGCGTCGTCTCTGGGGACATTTAGAAATGACAAATGTCAGACAAGTAACAAAAGGACATTTGAGGGAGAGCTAACATCATACTGATCTTCATGACATTGAGACAGCCCGAGGACAAGTGATTCTGTTATCCCAGGTGTGTGTGTGTCTTGCATGCATAAGTTCATGCAAGGCGAAATCTTGGCCTCTGCTGTAATTTCCTAAGGGCTACCTTGCTATATTTCTCTCAAGACTGTTATTAGCAGGAGCTTTTATTTTGACATTGAGTTACAATATGAACCTCCATTTCTGAAAATTTGCCCTAAAAGATTAATTCAGTCAAGAATCTTCCTCTGGATGCAACCTGGTTAGCGTGAGATTGATGGAGCCAGAGAGTACCATGTGCTTTTTCATTCTCTCTGGGGGGACAAATAGAAACAAGGCCAGCATAAATCAATCAGCAAGCTTCTCTCAGGCTTCATAATGCAGCCAACCATCTCTGGTCAAAACAACTGCTTTAGAGTCAAGCTGTTTTTATTTGCCTTGCCTTTTATGTCCTATTATTTGCAATTGTGATAAAAAAAGAAAAAGGAATGTTCCAGACATTACCACAGAGCGGTGATTAATTCAGCGGAGCAGCTAGTCTGGTCTGGATAAGAACGTGGAAGGAGCTCGGAGAATAATAAGCGCAGAGCAAAAAGTCAAAACCTGGAAAAACAGAGGTGACATTCTCTGCCTGTAACCAAGTTAGTGGCAAAGCTGCTCCATTGCTATCTGGGGATGACTAAAGCATATGATTAACCTTTGTGGAAATGGTTTCTGATCCCTCCCGGGTTGCTGTGGAGTGTGTGTGTGTGTGTGTAAATGCATGCCCGTCCACCTCTATCTTATTTCAGTGTGGATATTAAAGTGAGCTGAGTATGAGGACACATCTAAACACCGACAACCAGGACGCTCCTGCCGCTCTGTCTGTGTGGTGCACACCGGGATGCAGCTCCATCAGCAGCGTTGCAAACATTGCATGAGCTACACGAGAGGCACCTGAACAAAACAAATCGCTGCTTTTTGTTTACCGACAAAGAAAATCCAGAAGAATCAGATAGCCCAATTAAGGATTGCAAGAACAGTGTGATTTGGCCGCCTCTGGTGCTGTTTAGTGTGAATGCAGCCCTGGAGGCACGTTGTTGTCAGGCTTTTCTTATCAACGCGCAGTGTAGACTATGGTACCCTGTGGGCAGCACCACTTTCACAGGATTAACTGTGGAGGTTCTTGTACAATATTGCCCAATCTGCCTTAACCCCCCCATGTGTACAGAGAATACTGAGTGTGTGGGGGACCAAGCCCATGTGGTTGTATTATTGTGAATCCTTGGTGTTTGCAAACCATGTTTTACCTGCATAGACATTTCAAGACAGTGTCAAGCAATCATTTGGATGATAAACACATGCTGCACCATTATTTAAATTTGATGTAAAGTCATTCACATCGACTACAACATGTTGTGAAATAGACACCTACAGTAATATCTTTCTGTTCAGGACAGATGTCAAACATTGCATGTTGGTTTGTGTTGACATTCAAGGCCCCATGAGTGGTTGTGTAATGCTGCGTTTCATTTTTTTAATCGTTTGATGTGTTTGCACATGAATGGACATTTGGGTGTTGGGCTCAATGTCACGAGGAACCGGATTTTAATATTTACGTTCCTAAGTAAACTGTCACCTTCTGTGGAGCCACACCTGTGAACCATCTTACTATACTTCTAGTGTAACGTAGCTTAAAAACAAAGGTAGGCCTGCATGTGTTATATGATTTGGCTGAGCAAGCACTATTATCTATTATTATTTTATTGGATGGAATTTAGATATGTTTGCAAAAGGCGTGAGAGTAAATGGCGACATCCAATTGGCCCAGAGGTCTCTTCAGATAACATTCAACCACAAATTGCCACCTTCTTGTCACATGTCATCCATCTTTATTTCCTGCCACTCTTAAACTTTCCAGTAAAAAATGACAGAAATGGAACCCATAACTCTGCATGTCATATTAGAGATTGGGTCTGATACCCACTTCCATTTTGGATCCTGTTCCAGGTTGGCAAAATACCTGGATTTGTTAAACTTTGACGCTAACAAATCTCTTATCAGACCTTTTATCTCTCCTCACTCTTTTTTTAACAGCAAAGAACAATGTAGAAAACATTAAGGTAGCACACTTATCATTATAAGCTGTCATTTTTGACTAACAAATGTTACCAGCCACAGATCAGATGTAGCTAATTAACTATGATTACATAATGGCCAAAATGGAACTTTTGGCTAATGTGCTGCCTGTAAGCCGGTGTCTGTACTCAACCAAAGATTTTTTGTCAGTGAAAAGAAAAATCCCTCTTTTTAGCCCTCTCCAAACATCTACACGAGCTGCACAGTACGAAAACCTCCAACCAGTCGCCACCTCCTGCATGTTGCTGTTCATTCTGTGGTTGCTAGGAAGGATAAATACTGATTCACTCTTGAGTGAATATGCAGTGTCAAACAGTGACAGAGACACAGAGGAAGGGAAAAGCCAGAGACCTTGAGAAAGACAGGAAGACAGAGTGAGGACGAGACGGAGATAGACGGTGTGGGAGGAAGCGAAAGGAAGAGGGGGTGAGAGAAAGACCCTCCATTGGATTTGTGGTGGGGCTAAGCTGCCTTCTGGTGCTACGTGACCAGCCTATACCACCAAGGCAAGAGGGCTCGGGCTTATCTCAGCGCACACAAGCAGCTCTGCTGGCAAAGGCACCGTGGTATGGCTGTGGGTGCTGCTGTCAGAGCATGACTGGTAGCTCTTACTCTCTCTATCTCTGCCTTCTCTCACTTTCACTCTGTTATTCTCTCTCACCCGTTCACTCCATCCCTCCCCCCTTTTCACTCATTCACAGTCTGCATCCCACATGGTCTGTAAGAACAGCATGGGAGTGAGTAAATAGGATATTTCCATTTGTCTGGTTTAAATGTTAAGCTTACGTCCAAAAAGGATAAAGGCAGTGGTAAATTTCTGCTAAAACAATGTGCGCCAGACTTTTTTCCCAGACCACAAATGCTCCTTCTAAAGTTCTACAGAGAAGTATTTGAATGATTTACTTCAAACGCCTCTCTCCACTCTTCCAACCACAAATCCTTACAGATGCGATAAACAGTTTCAAATCATCACTAACAATTGAGGTCCCTAAGCTGACATCACAGCAGGCATACAGGCAGGCAGGCAGGCAGAAAACAAGACTAAGGGCCGGGGTATATTCGATCAGAACCAGTTGTTACGACATGCTGTCCGATCATGTTGGAAATCAAGAGTGATCCAAACGGCCACAATGGAAAGGGGAGTGACATCCAGCCATCATAGAGAGGGGCGATACTGCTTAAATACGGGGATAACAGCACATACTTTCAGGCTGTCTCTCCTCAAAGACATTCACAGTGTTGCACTCGGATGTCCACATGAAAAGTGACGAAAAGTGTCAAGAATGAAAAAAGAGAGCCAGAGAGAGAAGTTCAAACTGGCTCATTTCTAACCTCCACACAGCTGACCAATCACGGCATGATGTGGGTGTGAATGTCGGATTGTCGGTTTCGGAAAGTAACATAAATGGTCGGACACATATATAGTGTAAGGCCGTTTTCACATAGAATCAGGTGTTGATTCTAAAATCTGCGTTTTCGCCGCAGCGCCTGATTCTATGTGAATTCCGCCTAAGCAAGGCTTATTCACCAGGTCCTTAGATCCAGATCTCGTCAAATAAAAGCTGAGGTTGCGTGGAAATACATGCTATTTGTAGGCATGCAACAACTAAGTAGAAATTCCCTAAAAACTGACTTCTGCTGAAAAATCATTTTATGGACAGCACTCAATCTGATCACAGTCCAAACAAACACAAGCAGATGTTGACAGTTGACAGGACATCATGAAAAATCACTATAGTGGCAGTCACGTGGTCTTTCAACCTTGATCGGACCGGAGTCATCTGACATTTTTGGCTATCAAACTAAAGGTTGACCAGCAAGTGGAAATTCAAATGATCCAGAGAATACTATACTGTACCACCAAGGCCAAACACAGTATTTTCATCTCCTTTGAAAATGGTCGCAGATATGCAAGTTGTCCCATTTTGAAAGAAAAAACAGAAAGACATCCTATAGTGGCTTGTGTGTAATTGCCACCCCTGGCTACGATCTGGTTGTGTTAACACAAGAGATGTGCCACCTGAGACAATTACATCAAACACAAAAAGAGAGCAACACTGGTGTACCGCCTGCAGCGCTGGCTATAACTGTCAACTGCCATAGTGATTAGCTCCTCATGCAATATCATGCTGTGACTATACAGCTGGTGCTGAATACGTTAAATATACTGTTTTCAAGGACAAGTGCTCCGGCTATGGGTCCACACTCAAACAAAAACACAAGTAACAGAAGTAAAGAAGCAACAGGATGACAGCTTAACATCTAACCTGACGCTTCTTTCGATCTATTGAATAGCTGCTAAGTTAATTCCGGCCACTGATTCCCTTATATGAAACTGCATATCGAGCAAGGCTTGGTGGGAGCCAACAGCAAGTTAGCATATTGCTCCCCCAGTAGTTGTTCATCCCCTCTTCGACCTTGCAGTGAAAATCCAATGAATAACTAACAGGGGAATAATCAGTCACATGGCGGCAGTGGCAGGGTCCGCCGCTCTCTGGGCGTTAGGGTACGCCAACACGTGTGGTTCTGTCTTGTTTATTAGCATTTCCTCTGTCAGGAGCTGTAGATACAATGCTGCGTTAGCAGAGTCAGACCTCTGTTTCTACTTGCATAACACGGATACACACTGACACAGCAATGCACATCAGTGCTTGAATAATTTCACACACAAAATTTGCCTTGTTAAAAAAGGATATTATTTAGGGTGGTTTCTGATGAGACTGCCAGTATAAAAGTCCAACACTGCAATAAAAATTTGATAACAGGCAGTGTCAGTGTTTTACTGGTTTAGAATTCAGCATCCTGAAAATGATCAAATTTAAAGACTTTAGATAAAAAATAACTTATATAACTTGCGTCAAATATTTGTTTTAGATTATAAATACAAATATTCTAGGTATTTGCCTTAAAAACTCATACAGGCCAAACCCTTTATAAAAATGTTTTGTTTTGAAATCAAGGATATTTGTGATGACAGCAAAGCTCAACGCAACCGTCTGGTCATCCTCGTGTTGTATATTTATGCATAAGTAGGACTTTTGCTGTCTCTTGAATGTGGGAATAAGAGCATAATGTGATAAAACGCCTCTTCTCAAGACTGCAGCCAAGGTTGGTGCCACAGTTTGTAGCAATCTGTTGGTGCTGTCCGTCTGTCCTTGAGACCCCCCCCCAGTCAGACACACAGGAAATACATTAGAGGATAACAAGGTAGAGAGTGTGAAGATGGAGAGAGTGAGAGACAAGGTAGAGAGAGGGGAAAAAAGAGGAAGGGAATGGGTGAGAGAGCAGAGGAGGGATTAAGAGTACAAAATGGCAGAAAGAGCAGAAAAAACAGGATGGAGGAAGAAGCTGTGGAGGGATGCAAGGAGGGGAGAAGTGCACGGCTCTCCTCTTACAAGCCATTATCTGCAGAGACATACTGTGAAGGCTCTCCCTTTGCACCCATACAAAGACATCTGCAGGAGGGACAGTGGCATATCTCCCCGCCTGCAAGTGCTTACCTAACATAGTCATAAACTGTTTTCATAGTTTAACTTTAGTCTGTGCACAAACACATACAGAAGCAGACCCACATGCACTGTATATAGGCAGAGAGAGCACGAGTCAGCCTTGGAAAACAAAGAGATGGAAGAGCACTTGTACAGCACGTATCCAATAAGAACATTATATGATGAAACAGTTTTCTGTAGGCAGGAACATTGTAAGTCATACTTAATGAGTTTACAGCTATGGAGACATTCGGTTCATTTCCTGTTTGGCCTTCTATCACAGAGTCGGGCTCCAGAGTGGAGGCTACAGGCTGCCTACAATGATGCAAAGGTCAGACATAGCGGTGGGACTTCTGTCAGGACAGAGGTGCTGGGAGTCTGAGGAGAGCTGGTGTTAAGTGTCGCACCCTCTCAGGAAGCAACACTGCAGGCATCTGGGAGATCACAGGCAATTTGGCCTTTCCTTCCCATTCCTTTCCTCTTCTTTCTTTCCCTTCCTTTGTGTCTTTTCCTTTCCTCTCCCTTCCTTTCCACACTAACAAGAAAAAGAAGTTCTCTGTTTGTCCCATCTCATGTTAATACATTTGTTCCAGAGTCTAATATACTCTATGAATGAATAACTTCACTCAGACACCTTAAACATTGCATATCTTTCTTCCTTTGCTCCCCTCAAAATGTAACACGTTAAATGGAAGTACGCCATCAACATATCAATTGCTGCTTCTCCTCAGAGGTTAGAACTGTGGTTGGTGTCGTCCTGGTAGGAGGCTCATTGGTCGGGTTATTAAAATGTCGGTGGTGAGTGTGCTGTGTGCCTCTAATGACAGGTCTGCCTGAAGCCTGGCAGACAGCACAGCAAGCTGCCTGCCACATTATTACTATCCCATTAGAATAAATTAGCATGATCAGCCCTGTAAGGAGCAGCCTGGCCCGGGTTTGACTATATAAAAATGCCACAGGGCTCCGCTTACTGGATCCCATCTAGATAGGAACTCCAGAGACGGGACAGTCACTAATCAATGTCTCATTATGTAATACAACGGCGTAAATGACTGACAGATGCAGTATTTCTGTCGTCATATGGTGAAAATGCCGACCTTGATCTGAATGTGGTTTATCTAGGCCAACGCTAGCTAGAGCAAATGATTAACTGCTATGACTCACGCTTTAGTGGCTTGTACAATTTGCTACTTTGTAGTTAAAAGCTGTAAAAGCACAATAAGTCACAGTCGCGTTTCATTTAATGGCTGAATGACTGTGACTTCCGACCCCGTGCTTTTAAAAAGAGCCCACAGTTGGACCACAAAACCCAGATCTAGACTGCCCAAAAAGGTGGGTCTTGATCCGGTTCCAGTCGGACTTGTTCATGGTGATGCAAAAGCAAAGAAACTGGATTTTTCTGATAGCATGAATTCAAAAGCTAAACTACTATTAAAGCCATCAGCTGATTGGGAACTGTCAAGCGAGATAAGCAATCAGTATAATTATGCAAGATCATTTGGTAACCGTGGTAACATGTATGCACATCAGCATGTGCAGGGATTAGTAGTTAAAACAGAGGTGTGTTGTGTTTGTGTCCTACTCCATGTGGTTTGGCAGCTCCTGATTAAAAGGTGAGTTACTGAAACACAGTAAGTACCGGCCTTGTTTTGTATATGTTTTTGTATACCTCTCCATCATTATTTATGCCATACGAGGTCCAGCTGCTGTCTCAACTTAAAATGCTCAGTTATTTCTTCTGTCAGTCAGCAGAATGCGATTCCCCCATGTGGGTCTGCGCTGATGAGACAGGATGACATCACCAAAACGTTCCAGTGAATGGGGACTTGATGTTTGGTTCGTATGTAACAAGAAACTAAAAGGCAGTAATGTATCGTCAACGCTCACTTTGTTGTCCATGGTATTTCATCAAGAGGGACTTTGGCTTTCCTCATTTCTTTTATGTGCGTTGTTCATTCCTTTTTCTTTGCACCCTCTCATAGTCTCTCTCAGTTTTTCTCAGTTTTTATATTTCCATGGCACCATTTAGCCAGTATGTAAAACAATTAGCCTCTTTAACCCTGATTTTTCCTTGAGTTTCAGATTTATAAAAACATTTTTTTTTTTTACGGTTTATGTCATATATATATATATATAGATATTATCTTTCTACTGTTTCTATCCCTGAAAGGATATCATGCTGGTAGTGAAACTTTCAGATGCAAAGTGCCATTTTTAATTGCTGCAACATTGCATGAAATTGAAAAATCAAAATGCCTTGTGCATAATTATAGACACATTTCCCTGAAATTCAGCGTGACATATTTGGCATCTTTGGATACTTTTGTAAGTTCATATCGATTTGTGTCAGTTTTGCTACCAGCTAATGCTAGCTGACACAACAACGATTCCACTTTAAAAAGTTCAGAAAAGTGTTTGTATTTGCAGTCTTAAAATCAAACAGACTGTCTTGCAGCAACAACAGCAGTGTGTTTAGAATAAATATGGCTGTGGTATGCTTTATATCAAGGAAATTAATAAGGGGAAAAAGGAAAAAGCACAGCAGCAAGCACCAAAGATGTCGCCACAAATACAAAAGGAATCAGTCAAAGATGAAGATCTTGCAGATCACTTGCATACTTTTCCCTACACGCTCCCCCTCTCTAACCTTGACCCGAGCAGCTTGCTAACTGAATCACATCAATGAAGCGAACAGAGATGCATTGCATTTATGAGTTTGGAATTAGTTTAGCTCAAACTCATTTCATCATCTGCGAGAATTCAGCTCCCTGAAGTGTACTTACTCTCACAGTAGCAACCTATCCGCCGACACCAAAATAGACCCGCAGCAGACAGTTGCACCCCCCCCCTCCCCCAACACACACACACACACACACACACACACACACACACACACACACACAAAATAGGATTCATCACAGGAATAAATCTCATCAGAGTCACGTAATTATAATTTGTAGGCAGGAAATGAATTAGAAGATGAGAAACGGGGAGAGCCAGCCGTGGATGTGACACAGTGAAGTTTGCCTGAGTAGGAAGTTCGTGTCAACAGTTCAGAGAGTGCATGAACTTCAGATATCCCCACATGCACACACAGAATAATAACAAGCCCTTCCCCAGCAGCTCAGTGCAATTGATAATATAATAACTGCTGTATAATATAATCATTCTAATTCAAAATCTAATTAAATGTTCCAGTAAATACACTGAGAATGTAGCAAAGGCTGATATTATGACAATAAAAAGGTTCAATTAAAAGTAATAATGTAGGCAAAAATATGATTACAACATTGAGGTTTGGATGGTTTGGACATGGATGTTTTTACATGATATCTCTGGCATTTTATTGCATTAATAGTTAGCCTAGAGTTTAGAGAAATGAACTGTAACAGAAGGCTGTTAGTTTGAATCCCTCATCCAGCTGGGAAACGGATGTTGGGGATGAATGTATGCATAAATACAATTTTTAAAAATAGACAAGCACTTTCAAGTTAGGCCTATTATATGATATGGTAGATTTTACATCATCAGTTCCAACACAGACAGATCAGAACCCCAGCCCCTGTGTCATTTACCTATGGTGTAGCCTCTCTTCAGCTCGCCACACCGGGGGCTGCGGCGCTGGGTGTTGTTTTCCTGCACGGCGAGGACGGTGGTTGTCTTGGCAACAGGTGGTGCAGCCTTGTTGAGGGGCGAGGCTGGCACCAGAGTCGGGGAGAAACCTTGACTGGCAATATCCACCGACTGAGACTTCTTCTTCAGTCTGCAGGGGACAAGCAAACCACAGCAGAACACATTATTATTATGTTTAGAAGACTGAAAACTACTGCATGTACCAATGCCACTGGGATTACACAGTGGCGTGGGAAATGTAGCGTTCAAGGGCAGGCAAGTCAGAGCACATTTGCATCTGAGGTTGTTGATGTCAGTGTGCTGGGTCCCAGAAATGTAATCGTGCAAGACAATTTTTGCAGCGGCAAGGAAGTTGGGAGAGAGAGAGAATCAATAGGCTAATCACACCCTTGTTAAGGGCGAATTTATTAGCATCGCTCTGCTCGCCCAGTGCACAGCCTTCTCTACAGTGAAAAGGGATAAAGCAATATCCCCCATTGGAGGAGAGCAGCAGGAGCCCAGAGTTAAGACCTTGCTGGAGACAAAATCTGTTAGAGCAAATGTATAGAAGTCTGTGGTGGTGGAAATGCTCTCATGAAAAAAGCTCCCATTTAACTCAGAATCTTTGGTCTGAACTGGCCTTAAGAGTTGCATGGTCAGGCACCTGCCTACAGTAGAGATCTACTGCAGCCTTATGTCACCAGTAGGAATCTGAGGTCCTCTGATCAGGGCTTGTTGGTTGTTCCTCACTTCAGGCTCACAAAGAAAAGAGATTGTGCCTTTAAACTTTGGAACTCTCTCCCTTTGGACTCCACTGATTTTGCATTGTCCTATAACATTGTCTGACTTGATTGAAATTGATGGAGTTCCCCTTTAAAAATCATCTTAAAAGGTATAGTGAATTCATAAAATCAAACCAGTTTTTGATACTATTCATGGTCTGCATTTGTTCTGCAATAGCCATTTACTGTATTTATATTCTGTAATTATCTCTCTATGTTGTAGTTTTCATTGTTAGGACTGGTTTCAAATTGTTGAGTTTACAAAACCAGCATCTCTAAATGAAAACATCAGCTACAGTCTGGAATGGCAAATTGATATTCCTTACATTGTCTTTTGCAGGAAAAGGCTTTAGAAGTAGACTGCTTACGTAAAACGTATCGAACGTATTGGCCGGCTGAGCTAGGTCAAATCAAATCTTCCTACGACAACTCCTCAAAGCCTATCAAAAGGATGACGAGATCCTGGGTTTAGGTTCACACTGTTTATAAATGAGTTCACTGGGCTAATCTGAACAGGTAATCCCAAAACACTCAGCAGCAGGTCTACCCACTTCATATGTTCCCACGCTCACACATGTATACAGACACAATGCACAGATACACTAACAGACTGACAGACAAACACATCACACTTGAGCGCTCCAGTAAAAACTTAAAAGGGGAAAATGGCTCCCGAAACCCTATCTATCTATAGTCTGAAAAAGTCCTGAAACAGCAATCCGCTCCCTCGCACACACTTTCAATCATTCCAGCAAAACTGCTGAAGCGAACAGAATATTTCTGCCCATTTCACCCAAGTGCCCATCCCCTGATGGACCAAAGCAGCACACATGACATAGTGTCTAACTGGCTAATGAAAATGCATAATCTCCATGGAAATGCTGTCCTGTGTCTTCTTTCTAAATCGAACAAACCCAAACGGGTCTGGAGGAGGAGGCAAACAGAGCAGGCTGCGAATAAACACCAGAAATTATGTTCTGCTTCACAGAAGTGTTCCCCAAAGACTATTTAGTTTAAAAAAAAAAAACACACTCACTGACCATTTTTCTACAAATATATTCACTAAAACTACAAAAAGCCGTTAATGGACTGCATTCCTTTTTTTTTTATTTTATTGATTTTTCTACCTTATGTTTTACCTTTTCCTTGTAGTGGAAGTTTTCACAAAGCTAAACAAAAGGTAAAAGTTAGCTGGATATGCCAGATTGTGGTAATGACTATTTTGAGGAAGCTGCCTGTTTGTTTGGATGGCACATAATGAGGTTGGAGAGTGAGTGAGAAGTAGAGACCTGCTGCTGCTGTTAGTGGCTGCGGAGGACAAGAGAGAGAGAGACAGACAGAGAGACAGAGACAGAGAGAAAGCTGTGCTCCCTCAGGAGTTGGTACTAATTACTGTCTCATCAGTAGAGCAGAAGCTCCTCTTCTAGCTCTGTTTCACTGAACTACAAGGCCAAACAGTATCAAAACAGTGTGTGTGTGTGTGTGTGTGTGTGTGTGTGTGTGTGTGTGTGTGTGTGTGTGTGTGTGTGTGTGTGTCAGAGATCAAATGAGAAGGAAGAGACAGAATCAGTGTGTTAAAGTGTGTGTCTCCCAAAGAAAGATGGAACCAGAGATGGGTACAGTGTGTAAACAGCATATCCATGTAGTATGTGTACAGTTCATTGATGCTTTTTCAGAGCATGACAGCAGAGTTCAGTCAAATACCAATTTATTTATGGAGCACTTTTCTGAGGACTTCACAGTGAAAGACGCAGTACAACCTAGAGTCAACTTCTCAGCTGTCAAAATGAGACAATGCAGCACACAAATACATAAACAACAAGGAAACAAAACCAAGACAAAAGCATCTATCACCTATCATTTCCTATCATTTCTAGCAGACACCATTGTAGCTTTCAGTAGTTTGGTATCAGCTCAAAACTCACTTTTAGCAAGGCTAAACTAACTTATTTGCTGTAGTGCAGGTCAGGTAGACTCAAAAACAGCATTGCTTTGGGGGACTCTTATCCATAAAACTTAACAATTATGGATGTGTACCTTATATCACTGGGGTCATATGCAGGGCTGTAGTCAAGAACAGTCCAAGTCCATGCAATTTCAAGATCAAGTTAAGACCGAATTGGGGTCAAATCTGAGTCAAGACAGAGTCAAAACAGGCTCGAGGCCATGTCAATATCGAGACCAAAACAACAAAACAGTGCCCATTCAATGGTCTTCATTAAAGTAAACTGTGAAATAACTTCAGTTACTCAGTGCAGTCCTTTGGACTTAAAAAGTTTGGAATGTGATAAGAACTGAGATCTGCCTAAATGTTGCATTATTTGCAAATCATGATTACAACTGTTAGAATAATATAACTATATAAGAATGTAAATAAAAGAAACAAAATATTCTTGAACAATGCTAAAAAGCGAAATATGAAATTGTGATTTCTTCCACACATTTGTGCATCAAACTACATGTCTAAGATGAGGATGCTTGGTTGTTACATAGTCTAGACACACTATGGAAAAGAAACATCACCTGCTCTACAGTGACTGTCTGCAGAGCAGCGATACTCAGCAGGAAAGCCAAAAAAGCAGGCAAATGGGCTTGGCCACCCAAAGACTATAATAGGCAAGAGCACTGACCCACTCCAAGAAAAGTCAGAGTCACCCAGGAGACCGAGACAAGTCAGAGATGGTAGAAAACTGGAGCACTATATTCATACTGGTCATACACCAGCCCAGCCTACACCAGTGTCATTTTCACTACGCTGTCCATACTGTCCTGTAACTATTGTCTGGAAACCAAAGTGCAGTGCAGACATGCATCAGCATTTATAATTAATGATACAGTGAAAACAAGACTAATATCCAAAAACCTCAATAGGAGCTAAAAGTGGGAGAGATCAAGTTAAATGTACTCTGACTTGTGGAACAGGAGATGTTTTGATTGAATTTGGTTACACAACGAAATGCACCTGCTCCAGCTGTGGACCTTAAGGGTATGTGTCAGCTTCTTTGTATATACAATGATTTGTGCATATATAATGTAAATATCCTTTTTTTTAAATTTTTTTTTATACAAAGCCCCATACTGTAATATTGAATTGTATTACTCCTACTGAGTCTTGAGTCTGAGTTGTCTTTTATTAGACCTGTGGAGATTTCTTCAGGTATTTTATAAGCTATTTAACTGGGTTTTATCTTCTGTGAAAAAAATAAAACCTGAGAGTACAGCCAAACTTCCCTGTCTTCGCTTTGATTTAAAAGTTGGTAACACTGGTTTTTGTTGGTTTCCTGGAAGGACTTGCACCAATTTCCCCACTGTGACAAGCCTAATGGTAACACCATGTCATATAATACTATAACATATTGTAATGGTTTTACAAAAGGGGGCTGGCCTATGTCAGTTTGCTGACACGGAAATGCCACCAGCGATCGACTGAATTGTAACTACTGGGTCACTAACAGTGTTTACAGTTGACACCATTTTTACATTGACTGTCTTATCATGCCAATGCTAACAGTTACAGAAATCATTGAGGTCAACTGGCACTGACATGTGACAAAGATCCCAGGCTCACTACTGTAACCAGATGTCAGGTTTAACGGCAGAGCGTTCCACCTCCAGCTCTCCACTGTTGAGTTTTTTTCCAGTAATGCTTGCTTTATTTTTTTCTCGCTGCAGTATATGTACTGTAGGGTCAGCATTTTCTTCTGCTTACAAGCTGCCAACATTTTCCACCGCCTCGGGCTCTGTTCTCTGGTAACATTGTGCTGGTCACAGGCTCTCACGGATCGCCCGTGTGGGCCCACGAGGGACGGCGGTTGCATTAACACGAGAGTATGTCAACTGCATGACAAGAATGTGAAAAATGCTGTACAGGATGCCATTTTTGTCCCTTCATTTTTAATTTCACAGATGTTTTTGTTCACTTTGAAGCTCTTTTGAGCCCTGAGGTCCCATTAGGGAAGTTGTGACCCTGCTAAGAGCTGACTTGTGGTCAGCAAAGTCCTTTCTAATGTACATCCCAGCTGAGAACACAACATTAGTGGCTTTACAGTATCAGGACTCAGGTAATGTAACCCTGAGAACTGTTACGCCGCACGCCTCCTTCAACTACAGTCTTCAGTAGCTTCTGTTTCCCATTGCTGTTAATGGAGCAACAAATGAGTGTTATCCCTTATCTAACTTAAGAACATGACTTTCACAGCAGGTTTCCATTAACTTGTTAAGTGTACTGTAATGATGACCAAGCCAGAACAGGCACACTTGGCACAAAAAGACTCAAACCTATTACACAGAGCTGCACAATTCGAAACAAATAGCATCATTATAGTGTGATCGGAAACTTCAAGTGTCAAACTGTGCAAGCCAAATTACACAGTTGCACAGTCAATCTGAATTATTTGGAGTGTGATTAGTATGAGCGGCTTAAAAATACAACACTAGGAATTTACAGCACCAGAGGTAACGCCACATACGGGAAATTGCAGCAAGATTAAGAGGCTTTTCCTCTCACACCAGTGAGGAACTGGCTGCTCGGGATGCCATTGGTTTAAATGTTGGGGTGGGTTTTTTTTTTTCTGGGTAAACAGGCTTCGTCCTGAGCCGTGATTGCACCAATCTCCATCTCCCCTGCAAGCAAAGAGCTCATGAGCACCAGAGAGGAATGAGAGGCACATGTCAACAAAGCCACCGGCTGTGACAGATTCCTATCTACAGTATGAGCAAATGCTTATGCAGAGATGAATAGAGGGAGGAAAAAAGGAAGGCAAACAGACGCAGAGGCATTTTGTTTTCTACCCCCGCTGTTGTGATCTGACCTGGGCCAGGAGGCAGTGGTATATCTGCAGCCGTGCCAAACTGGCATCACTAAGATTATCCGACTCTACAGGGATCCACGTGGTTTGGCACAGGATGCATAAACAACAGGAAAATTGGGGCTAAGTCAAAACACGCTTATCGCTCCCCTACTAAGAGGGATTAGACCTAGAAAAAAGGGGACTGCCTTTGCATCGCCTTCCATTCCTGTTCTTTGCTTCGCTTCCCATCGCTCGCCTTGCAGCAACAACGTAACACATTTATTTTCAGGCAATTGGTGTTTACATATAGCAGCAGATAGGGTGCTGTGCTATATAAAGCCCATAGGGGAAGGCAGGGTTGACGTCATACTCTGTTACAGTGCTGGCAGCACAATGACCCGTCTGACAGTAATGATGCCTTAGAGTCCCAATACTCCAATACTCTGAATGCTGCTTATGTAACTTTGAAAGAAAAGGAAGGGGGAAAACCTTATCACATTTATTCATTGCAAAGGAGCCCAATTTAGTGAAAACACAAGGGGGTAACAAAAATGTGCTACAGAGGTACTGAAGTTCCCTTCAGGTAAGGAAACATAAGAGATCAGTGACTAATGCAAAGGATCTCATATCTTTATCGAGCTGTTGCAAAGTATTCAAGGTGGGCAGATGATGTTGTCTGTTATCCTTCCAAAACTGCTGGAATGCATATTTTTCTATTTTAAAGCTACACTAACCAATATTTTTATTTGAAAAATGACACAAAATGATTGTGTTATGTGAAAGGTGTCGCTCATGGTGACAAACTCACAGACAATTATCACATAAACTCTGCAGTTCCCCTCAGCCCTGCAGAGTGTTTTAGCTCATTGTTTTGGTTTGACAGCCCGCGACTTTATTGTTGGGTTCAGTCTCACTGCTCAACCTCATTCCAACTGCAGCAGCTCTATTCAGCAAAGAATCTCAGATAAACCAACTGTACTCTACCTAGTAAGCACTAAACAGCGGACAGACAAAGTTAGGGACTAGCTAATGAACATTTAGCAGCTAAAGAGCCAGATATTTCCCTCAGGAGTTAGCGGAGACCAAAAAAGAGATAATGGTGATATATCAGTGTTTATAGCTTCTTCTGCTGCCCCAAAGTGACCACAAAAATCTATTATTGCAGGTACTTTAAGGTATTTTTATGTGTTAATCATGCAGTTACAGGGTATTCAGGTAGGCAGATAAAGTTGTGATTGGAAATGTGCATTTCTGCCTTTCATAATGGCAATTTTTTTTTACCCCCATACCTTAAAGGTGCAACAAATAACAGATATTTCACAGTCTTCATTATGGTGGTTGGGAAACCACATGACAATGTCATAAAGAAATATACTATGGCCCTGAGCATACTGAATAAGCATCCTGTCTATATATCTGTGCTAGCCACTCGTAGGGCTGGGTATGGTTTGAAATGTTCCGATACAAGTGCTGAAGAATATAAAGACATTTTAAAGGTTGTCTAACCACAAGCAGCCATACCAGTCTAAAAATGGAGAAATTATGATTTACAAGACTAGGAATCTGAGCAAGCTTGACAGCTTTCAATAGTCAATGCTACAGAAACATTTCAGTCAGTACCAAAAAAGAATTTTGATACCCAGCCCTCGCCACCAGTCACTTTGTTTTACAAATTTGGTTGATCAATTATGAATTATAAAAACTAATAAGGCATTCCGTTATCCTCATCGCATGAAACATGGATGAGGACTCATTAGGTTTACGTACAAAAACATGGAGGAGATGCCTTCTAATCCTGGGGGAATAATCCCCAGAGCATCTGCTAATCATCTCGTCAACATCCTCTCGTCTTCACACCATCCATCCATCAGACTTGTATCAAATTACTATTTGAAATGGATTGCTGGGATTTCAATTCCTGCCGTCTCCGAGGCAGGCAATCATAACAAAACAATTGGACAACTGTGGACCAGCTTAAGATTAATAAGAATGAGTCAGTCACTGCCGAGCCTGTCAGACTGAAGCTGTGCTCCCGATGCTGACACACAGAGAAAGAGAGGGCAGCAACAACCTGTGGCCATGCATGTTAATGAGGCCCTCTGTTGCATCCGGAAGCCTAATGAAATACGGCTGGACCTCTCCGTTCTCTGCTCTGCTGTCGGACACCTCGGCATAATGATGTATGGAGCTCTACGCCGCATTACGCTCATCTGCCCTTGCTAAATGCCAGAGCAGCAATTCTGAGTCAAAGGGTTATGTGGCAGTTTTGACCAATGAGGCTTTAAACTTAGGCTGCGTCTGCATCAAAGTGGTGAGAACAGCAGGCCAGCCACAAGGCAGATATAAAGTCGAATGAACCGAAAAGTGATAACCTGCACTGCATTATTAATTCCTGTAGCCTGGATTGGGGTGTGACTGTGTGTGTGTTTTACTGGAAAAATAATCAAACATTTGTCAGAGTTTGAATCCAAGTGCCAGTCCTTGAGCCGGAGTTGAACAATGCAATCAAACTGTGAAACCCACCTCCTATCTCCTTTATTAGTTATGTAACACATTAAAGAGCCTTCCCATCACTGAGAAGTGAGACGCACCGTTTCCTCGCTGAGTGGGAGTCCATTTTGCATTCCCCCCACAGCTGCATATCTAGTTTGATGCGATTTTCCATTCCTGACACATCTCCTGTTCAGCAAATGCTTGTTTTTTTCCCCCCCCCCGTTTTTGAATTCTTTGAGACCCCCAACGTTCTCTTTGACTTTTTTTTATGTCTCTCTTTTTTGTTTCCCACCGGCGAAGGCAGACAGAGGCCAACTTGTGCAGCCTGGGTGGATGGGAGAATAAAAAGATGAGAAGCTCTCTCTGCGTGTGTGTGTGTGTGTGTGTGTGTGTGTGTGAGAGAGAGAGTTTCAGGCTGTGCTGTTACGCTGTAATAAGGAAGTGAGATCTGCTACTGAGACAAGACAGAACTGCAGCATACAACTAGGGAAACTCGGAATGACCTTACGGCTGATTGTGGCAGAGCAGTGTTGTTGTCTTTTGGCTTTCTGTGCTGTATGGTGTCCCCTTTATTCACTAAACATGATTTGCCATAATTTATTGGCTATTTATTAGTAATAAAGTGTTAAACATCCAAAAATGTAGGTGCAGAAGTAGAAGATTGTTCACTTATCTTAACCTTATTACTGTAACTACGATGCTGAAGGTCCCCCAAAGTACAATTTGTACCAAGTCCAAATTTTAATCCAAACAATGTGTTGTTCTAAAAGGGCATTGACAAACAACCTACTTGCCATTTAATTTGGCCATTTTTTTCCCCATAATGAGTACTGTCGATACCTCAAGTTAATTTTATATCGAAGTAAATTTAAAATGCAGGACTTCTTTGAAGCGATTTCCCCTTTAAACTTCTCAGATGGGTTCATTTAAAAAACAGTTTGAAGCCAAGAGTCAAAATGATCCAAAATTTGACAAAAAAAATGCCAACAAATTTGTGTAGCAGAACTTTTTTCTTTTTTCCTGCCCCGTTAAATCATCTCACGGCCGCACAAATTTATCCTTTGAGGGGGCCCGACCCCTAAGTTGGAAATCACTCTACTACACTCCCTAACTGGATAGTTAAAACTAGCTCCACCTAGACCTGCTACAATAGTAAAATGCTACTTAAGCACTACTTCGTCTTGATTAACAATCTAATAATCTAATATATAATAATCTATCAGTCATAGGGGCTATTTTACCGCAGAACAAGTACATTTAGCTTGTAATACTTCTGTACTTTTACTTTAGTATTTTGAATGCAGGAATTTTACTTGTAATGAAGTTTGGTACTTTTACTTAAGTGAAGGATCTGAATCCACTTTGTAAGACAACAATGATACAAGTATACCTGAACTAAATGAAATCCCCCAGACACCAGTTCGCACATTTATATCAACCCTTAACCAATCACACAGCATACACACTAGGAGAATTCCAGACGAGGACACCAGCACACAGAATGCCTCACCAGCCAACCAGCCCTCGAGCTCCTTCTAATGATTTCTCCATCACTTAGCAGCATCTGCCAACAACGTCGGACAGCTCCATTTTGATCCAAAACCAGTCCATAAATCAACAGTCCGGCTCATAAGCACACAGCTGGGGGAAAGGCTGCTGTTAATTTTCTAAAACGTATCAATATCACACAGAAACACCTCTCAGGCCTCAGCCACGGCCTTTCACTTGACTAACAGAGGAATTATCTTAGCTGACACAAGGCGGGGAGGGAAGAGAGGAAAAAGAAGAAAAAAAAAATCACTGCTTCATTAAGTGTCTGGCTCTGACTCCGGGGCATGTTTTTCTCCCTCACTTTCTGGCTTTCTGTGTATCACTCAAGCAGCAAATACAGACACGTACAGAAAAAAAAAAAAAGCATGCACACTTGCTCTCTTTGTCCCCATCTTGGCGACAAACACAAACACACCGCGTCAGACTCAGCCGCTCAATCATACACAGCTTTCAGCATTTGATTCAGTGAGTATCCGCGGGGCCTTGGGACTGTTACTGCAGTCTTCCACTCTCCTCCTCCTCCTCCTTCTCCTCCTCGTTGCTAGCCTCAGTCCTGCTCTCATGCTCTCATTTGCCGAGCGCCGGCGAGAGGCAGCGACGCGATTGGTCAGCAGAAGTAGTGGATGCAACGTCACGCCACTGTGGCTTGTGGTGGTGCAGAAATCAGAGATGTGTTCTGAGTATTGGCAGTTTTCAGCGCCTTGTGGAGTATCATGTTAGATCATTACATTAGCAGGAGGGGCAGGACAGACAGCAGAGATGAAAAGGAGAGTTTTAATTATCACAGTTATTGGCTTCCCACATTGCATCCAATTTGTTAGAAAGAATTACATGCAGAGATATCTCTGAGCAACAAAAGTGCTTTTCTGGAAAATGTAATATAGAGTTTCCCCACAACCACCAACTGATACAATTAATGTAAAACCTGAGAATACTAGTTGGTATGTTACTGCAGAGATATGTTATTACATTGTGGTGAAAGATCCTGTACTCACATCTCATGCCAGATGAATGAAAACAGAGGTCAAATTTGCTTTAAAGAATAGTTCAATATTTTGAGAAATGTTTGGCCACTTTCTTCCTGAGAATCTGATAGAACATTTTATTTTACAGGTCTGTTAATTTCATTTCCTAATATTTCTTCTTCTTCTTCTTTCTAGTTTGTAATTTGATACTTATCATAGAGAAAATACAGACAAGATTCTAATACTGTTATGTTAGTTACTTTAGCTAGCCGAGTCTTAAAGCAGTTATCTGATTTCAAGAGGTACTTCTTTGAGGAACGGCTCCATTTAAGCCAAAGCAAATATTTATTTATTTATTTTTGGAAACTTTATTCTTCATATATTGAACTGTATGCTTCCCTTCTGATAAATCTCACATTTTTACATGTTCAGCTGACCTGCTGTACACTGACTGAGAGATGCTAGCATAGTAATTAATTAGAATTACTTCACGCTAATTGGAAGAATACCAATTGAACACTGTCTCCATTTTACCTGTAATTAGTGCCAAATTGGGAAATTGTTAGGAATTTAGCTCCTGTCCTGTAAACTGAAGCCTTATCAATCTCATGTATGTGCGTTAAGTACGAAACTGGAGTCAGGACGTGTTTAGCCTAGCTTAAAATAGCAGAAAGACTTGAGGCAGGGACAAAACAGCTAGCCTAGCTTTGTTCAAAGTGAAAAAAAATATCACCTCAACACCTCTAATGCAGTCTTCTTTACACGATTTAGCTTGTGTTGTCTAACCCAAACATGAAATGAAATGTAAAAAAAGACGTCTCAAGTTATTGTAGCCATTTCTTGCTAACTGTTTCCCATGCCTCCAGTCTTTATACTAAGCTAGGCTAAACATGTCCTGACTCTAGCCCTTGAAGAACATGATCAATCAATCTTCTCATATCAGTCGAAAAAAAAAATCCAAAATCTTTAACTATTCCTTTAAGGGTAAAAAGCTCAGTAAAGGCAGACATATTTCATCTAACTTTAACAAAAACTGGGATAGAAGAATTTATGGTTGCAGAACTTTCTTGACTTTCTTCTTGTGGTTAATTTGCTTGCTATATTTGTTGTTGCTAATTAGTGTATTTGGTCTTTATTTGAGAAGCTTTGAGACCAGTGAGGGTTCAGTGATTCATGGTGATCTTCTGTGATGCTCCATTTTGGAAAACACAAAATCAATAAAAAAAAGTTGACATTAACATTCTCTTCTCCCTTTCTCCTTTGTTTATGCCTGAAAGACACATAAACAAGACTGCCAGTGATATAAACATCCCATCTGACCCAGAGCAGAGGTGGGTGTGAAACCACGCTCATTTGTTGAAGCACAAACCTTTGATTGGCTGCCCACTCTAATTAGCACAAAAAGCCCCTGTGCCAGACCCAGTCCATCTCATTTGCACCATGTCCTTGAAACAGCCCCAGAGCAGCCTCATTGTCTCGGTGTGGACAGACTCAGGCGCTATGCATGAAAGACGCAACATGCCATCACTGGCAAAATGGCCTTGGACTGGCTAAGTCTTTGTTTTCCTATGGAGAGCACAAGGATGCCGACCTCTCTGGTGCTGGCATCACATGCTGCTCAAAATGATCTCAACTTTTACCCAGTTTTCAGCTGAACTGAAGTTGCTGGAATCAGTTTTCAGCCTTATGCGACCTGAGTCTGCAGCACGTACAGTGGAGACTTGAAAGACAAACGTATGTGGCTGAATTTCAAGAGAAGTATGGTCTAAAATTAAACAGTTGGAGCAAAATTATACATTTTTGTGTTTGCCACAGAGCCAATCAGCTTAAAGGAAAAGTCTGGTGATATATATATTTCTCAACAAAAGACCTAACCAACGATAAATTCATCCTATCAAGTAGTACTTGTGTAGCCAAAGCCTGATCTTATTGCTCTGTGCCATAGAGCTCCATTGTTGTCCAAAAACTGCCCAAAAAATGTTCCTTCGTTTCCACAAACATGGGCACTGTGGATCCCACACAGACCGTCCTGCTGTCGTAAATTCTAGTACAAAATCCTCAGATGAAAACAGTCCCTAACAAATACATTCTTCACACCTGTTTGACTACAGTGTCCAGCTGTTTTAAGAAATTATTTAGTATACATTTTTGACCCATTTTGAGAGACGGACTAACGCACTGTTGGTTTTGGTCTTTTCATGGGATTTGTTGACAGAATATTGTCAGCTTTATCATTTAGGGGCACATACAGTACAGTATATGGGTGTGGTAACCTCTTAGGTCATTTTTGGGGTATATTTGCCTTTAATTATAGTATACAATCAAGAGGCAGACAGGAAACGAGGGGAGAGAAAGGGGGGATGACGTGCTACAAAAGGTTCTAGGCTGGAATTAAACAGGAGATGTTGCGGTTCCCGTGGAATACATCCCAGCCACCTTTCACCTGGCAAAGTTCTGATTGGGACTGAAATGTTATCTGTTTAAATACATTTGTAGTTTGGAGCCACTGTGCAGGCATTACATTTTCACTACAATGTCCTTGCTAGACAAAATCAAGTTTTTGTGAACAGGCATGTAGTAAACCATCATATTTTGAAAAAGACAATTTGGCATACCCTTTATTTTTTTCATTATTATTTGTCCTTTAGTTCAGTTTAGTTTAGAATTGACTTTTATTGGAGAGTTAAGTATTTTTTTTCCTGGTCTTGCAAAGCTAACCTTGTTTCTTAAAATCCATTTGGGCCCTTTAGTTTTGACTGCAAAAAGTTCAAAAGCTTTTAGTATGTTTAGTACGCTCTTTATACTAAACTTTCCACAGTCATAAGATTCATGCACTGATTATGTTCACCATTTTGTCAGCCAGTGCTCTCACTTGCACATTTGTTCATTGCAGGATAGAAAGCAGTGACTGGCTGGAGGCACCAACATCTGTCACCACTGGTGTCACTGGCACCAGCTGATCAGGTCACACAAATCCTGGATGTTGTAATGCAAAGTAAATGTGCGGCTGCAGTTACCTGGAGTGACCCACTCATATCTCCACCTCCACCTTCCTCTCTGTCTCACTTTCTTGAACTAACTCCTGCTCTCTTCTCGTCTCCCACTTTCTTTTCATCAGTCTTTACCCTCCCTCCCTCCCTCCCTCTCTCCCTCCCTCCCCCAGTATTGTCAGTTGGCAGGCTGGTTGGATCAAGCTGGTCAACCTGATGCCCTTCTGCAGCAGGCACCATTGGCAGCACTTGGCACATTCTGCGGCTCGCTGAAATTCACTGAGCAGACATTAGCTTACTCAAGTGTGATACAATTAAACTGATGTTAAAGCTGAAATGCAGAGGAAATGGGAGTTGTCTTGTTTAATAAATCTAACATGGTAATCTGCAAGATGTTGTGCGTTCTCACAATCAAACGCAAACCCTCCAGCACACTTAATATGAGGGAAACTACAATTTGTTTATAGGAAAAGTAGATCAGTTAAGTCAAACATCAGTGGCTTTGGCAGGTACTTAACCTTTAAATAAGAAAAGATGCAGGGATGACATAAGGAGTGTCAGAGGCTAGATCTACGTCTCCCAGAACAAGAACAAGACAAGGGTGTTAGCCAGACTGGTAAGAGAAAGAATAGCTCTTAAATGGAAAGTGACAGTTGAGATGGACATGGCAGATTAAGACAGAGCCTCCAGGAGGTCTCTGGGCAGCTGTCAATCACATCAAACCGACTCACACCAAATCAGTACAGAAAAGCAGAAGCCCACTCCTCTGACTTAGGATCTAAGTGCATGTGATGCTTTCCAGTCAAATGAAATGGGTTGTTATTAATAAAAAAGAAAAACCCTGCAGTCTTTACATGTTTATCAAAGGATCAATCTCCTTCAAGCTCTGTGGACTACTTCTAATTTGCCTGCCATTATTCAAACAAGCAGAGATGAAGTTAAACTGCTGTCCTGTATATAATTACTACTAGAAATCCATGCCCACAATGGAATTGCGTCTTGTTTTATCCAACATAAAGCTGTACTAAGCAACTTTAAATGCCTGAAATAAAAGTGAGAAACAAATGTTTGAAATATTTAAGGCTTGAAAGGCCATATTGTTGTAGTAGTAGCACTCACGTCTGACCTAAATTTTGTTTAGAGAATGGTAAAGAAAGCCTTATTGCAGTGTTAGTGTGTTGCTGTTTTAAAGCAAGCTTTATATTGCATTTTTGATTTGACAGGAAATCCTGCCACAGACCACACCAGACACCACTCAATAATTTGTTTTGAGCTCAAAGATGACTACAACCATCAAGCAAAATACACCCAACTACAGGCCTGGAAACAAATGCCAAGAAATGTGGTTTAAATGTGGGCGGAATCAATGGAACAGTAAATTGGATTTGAAATTTCTCAAAGTCAATCAATGAATCCAGAAGGTGGAGCTTACTATAACTTTGATGGATGGTGCTCCTGTACGCCCTCTGGTTCTAATCTACACGACAACAAGCCTCGTCACCATGGATGTATTAGTTAACTGGCTATAAAATGGCTGAAAAGACACCATTAATGACTCCATTAAAACCTAGAGTTGTAAACGGAAAATGGACTGAATTTATACAATGGCTTTTTCCCCAAGAGTGGTGTAAAGACTAATAGCTTTACAATGTTTCACATTCACCCAAGCACATACACACACGCGTGCGCACACACACACACACACACACACACACACACACACACACACACACACAAATGCACTGATAGCGGTGGAGCTGCCATGCAGACTGTGGGCACGATTGTCGCTCACTGACCAAAGACTAAACTTGACACTCATGACTGTGTTGGACAGCTTCTGGGCTTCTTACAGCTGTGTGTGGTCTCTGCTGGATGACTGTGATGATACAGCCAGAGCAAATGTTACATAGGAGAGACTCAAAATAAGTATCTTCAGGTATTTTGAACCATTACCATTACCTTAATTTCATTGTATCTTTGCTGGCTAGCAAGGTGAGCTTCACTTGCGTTTTAAGTTCTATGCTAGATGTTAAATGTGCACTCAGGGCTGTCACTTCTTTTAGAAATTCTAACAGTTCAAATTAAAGCTGTCATTTTTCAAAAATTCAAGTTCAAATGAATTTGAACAAATATGTAATTTGTTCGAATTCATTTGAACACAACTCCTATAGCATAAACAAGGCTGTCCAGTTGATGTTGCTCCACTTGTGTTGGTGCCTCTTCTGCCTCACCTGGGTGACAAGCTAGCAGGTGAGTTACAAAGTCGGCAAACAGCAGAATATTTAATCTTTTCACAGTTCCAACAAAAGTTCAAATTTCAAATAGAAAGTGATTGTTTTCTTTGCTAACGAAAATGGAGTAAACTAGCTAGCCGTGTGGAACAGATAATCATGACATCAAACTGTCTGACAAGTATGTTGTCAGAAAGTGTGTTTTAGCATTTTGGATTCTACACCTCAGAAAAATTGTGAATGAGTTAAGGCTAACAAGTCCCCCGTTAGCTTGCCACTCAAGTGAAGCAGCAAGGCACATAACATACAACATAACTTCTAGAAGATAGTTCAGGATATGGCCACGTGGATTGCATTCAAATTAAGTTAAAGAAATAACATTTTGGGAAATACGATGAGAAATCGATACCACTCATATACGTAAAGTAAATATCTAGCTAGACCTAGCAGCCAGTTAGCTTAGCTTAACATAAAGACTGAAAACAGGGGACATGTCTAGCCTGGTTCTATCCGAAGGTAACAGAATCTGCCTACCAGGACCTGTAAAGCTCACTAATTAACACACTATATCTTCGTTTTTTACGTACAAAAACCAAAGTGTAAAAACAACATGTTGTGGTTTTATGGGTTAGTTATATCTTGGCCAGGCACAGTAACTTCCAGGCAACTAGACTCCAGAAGTCCAAGAAATCATCTGACACTAGCCACAACATGTCAGATTAAACAAACAACGTCAAAGTATTCCTTACTACAAATTCATATTAGTTCTTATCTTTTTAACTTGATATTTTGAAAAAGTGACAGCCCTAGTGCATGGACTGAAGGAAATTGGCAACTCATCATGAAGTAGTATAGTCACATCTGACCAAATGAGACTACAGGTCATCATATTACTTACAGTATGGTGACAGGATAGGCTTAAAGAGAGATGACTGATCTCTCCCAGTGGGTAGCACTTAGTGAACAGCTCATCTTGCTGCTACAGCAGCCAACTAGCACCACGCAGGCAGCTACACTTGATATTCCCAGCACAGCTCAGCTCAAATGGGACATCTGTTAGCTTCCTGCAGCTCGGCCTCTATAAACCCACCTCCCTCACAATATGGTATCGTCAGAGGAATATGGATGAACTGCCCAGCTGCTTCGATTTTAGTTAGCAACACAAACTGATGGAATTCAGTTTAAGGTAATATTACAATGCACTCTTTAACTGCTGTGTATGCTGTGATAAAGGGGCCTGTAGGTGAATTGGGGTGCACAGCTGCAGAGTGTGTTGTTTTTAAGAACAGACAGCTTCACCCTCTTTGTGAATTTTATATTTATTTAGGAAAACAGAGAGGTATGCAGATACAGAGGCATCAGAGGACAACAAGTGCCAAAGCTGCAAATCGATATAACACCTATGTGTGGTTCTTTGCATTTGAGAGTCTGCTGCCTTAAGGCTGCAGCAGACTGTACATCTGGTGCTTCAGGAGGTCTAGAGTAGATGCTACTGACAGCTTTATCCAGTTCAATACCCTCTAATCTACTCCTCTGCTTCAGAGAAATCTTCAAATTGCTCCTTCTGTACCGGTTGCCATGCTGTTTCTCCTCACACTTCTGACGCTCAGCTCAATAAAAAGGTTTTCAATTGAACGATGAACTCATCATGTCAGTCCATCAAAAGAACAATTGTCACTGTGGTGGACAGGGTTCTTGAGAAGAGAGATAAACCATTCACATGCGAACATTACTATTTACAAAGACTTGTGATTGCTCAAAATGACAGTGTTTGAGCGAATGGCAGAAAGAAAAGGGCCTCGCTCGCGACTTCTCTCTTTTAACCTCTCTTTTTCTCCAGTAACTGCTTTCTACATCACTTACCTGCAATCACAAACCAGGCTGAAAATGAACAATTTTCCAGCCTCAATACATCTTCCTTTACATTGTAGATCTATAATATATGTATACATTTATTGACTATTCAAAAATGAAGCAACTTCAGCAAAAATGCAACCAAACATCCTTGACAGAAGTCATTACTAATACGCAACCATTGTCAGCAGAATGACTGGAGCACAGATGAATGCAGAAACAATTAAAAAAGAGAAAAATGCTCAGGACTGTTCATGCTTTAAAGAAAAAGCAGGAACTGCCTTGTAAACACATTTAAAATTTGTGTTTATCACACTTCACTGACTAGCAGCAAAATTCTACTCTCCAGGTGCATTAACCACAGTACAAGCCCATTCATGCTGGGCTGTACACAGAAGCTAAACTGTTTCAGCTCCCCGAGCCAACAGTAAACACTGAAACCATGTGGGTGACCTGCTAGACAGATTAGTGATCCTACGTGCACACACACACACACACACACACACACACATATGGCTGACAAGCATTTATTATCTGCGCTGCATTATTCCCACTAATACCCATCCATTAACACACTAGATATAACTGCTGATGTGTCTTTTTGGGACACTGGGGATAAGGCCAGCTGTAGAGCATGGATGTGTATGCATGGGTACAGTGACTGCATGTGATCTTGTTATGTTGCTTTGAGACCAGTGTTTGCTGTAGATCAAATGGAATAAAGGCGTTTTCCATATCCTTTCTAGTAACATGGTGCATACTTGACTTTCTAAGAATTGTCTGTCTTTAAACAAGGCCTGAACCCTAAAAACACCCATATCACACGGCCTTTGTCAGCATGTGAAATTTGCTCAGTTGTCATGGAAGTGTAGATGTTCAGGTTTTCCCATTATTCTGATCATTTTTCGGACTTCTTGTCAATGTTGGCTTAAAAGTTCAAGGGATAGTTCCACATTTGGGAAATATG